>JAIUZE010066097.1:0-403402 GCA_022085475.1 Heliosperma pusillum
GTCTATTATTCAGTCTCATCTCAGACTCACCTTAAACTCATCTTAGACTCTATTATTTTCACTTTACTAAAAACAAAATGTTGGGTTTAAAAAAAAACATGGTACATGAGATTCTTTAATTGGATATCTCCCGTTAACAAGCCTCCACATTCCACAAGAGTCTTAAGTTGAGTCTTGAATTTCGAAGACTCAACTTAAGACTTTGTCAATACTTGGATTATTGGGAATTTTGAACTCATCAATAATTTTACCCTAATACGAAAATGACTGAGAAGACATAAAGATATTAATCTGAATAGAACTTTTTAAGTTAATTTGAATAAACATTTCGTGATAAACATGACCCTAAAGTCAAATTAATCGACCAAAATGACCCGTCAAGACTTAAGCACGACGACTATTGGGTTATATCGGTCATTTGTTTGGCATTGATTATCAGGTCGATTTTAATTGTGCTCGCAAAAAAAATCTAGTTTTATCGAAATTTCATATTGTTTAAACCGGGCTTCTTGATCTTATTGTTAGTTTAGAATTTTGTGGCTCTAAATATACTGGACCATTAATCTATATGCTGGACCTTATGTATGAACACAAATAAGCTTAAGACGGATACCATATTCTCTCACAAAATACCCATCAAGGTTGAGTGGAGAAGCACATGGGGGGTGCCCACCTTGTCCCCTCTACCCATTTCCTCTCACAAAATACCCGTCGTAAGATCCGATCCGTCGCAAGCAAGACCTACCGATGTATGAATGTCTTTGCCTGTGGGACCAGGCTGCTAACTGTATTTGACTAGTGAGGTTAATAAAGGGGGCTGCGAAACATCGTCGACGTTTTATAAAACATCGTCGACGTTTTTTAAAAAAAAGACCACTACTACCCTTTTCTCTCCTTCCTCTCTCTAACTTTTTCTCTAAAATTCAAAAATCTCATAAACTAATCTAAACAATTTCCACAAAAATTTGAAAGACGGTTTTCATATCAAATTAAACGGTAGTCAATGGCGGACAATGAATCATCGGTACGTTATGCATACTCTTTAACGTAATTTTTGTTTAGTTTCTTTAGTTTTCCATTAACGTAAATTTGAAAGACGGTTTCCATTGCTCTCTTTGTTAGTGTTCCGTTACTAGCCTATGACATTTGTTGATTCTTGAACACCCTTTTGTAGTCGACTTATAGCTTTTATACCGAATTCATGAGGGTTTTGGACGATTTAGGGTAGGTAACGTCTATATTGGACGTTGATATGAAGAACCAACGTCCAATATAGACGTTGATGATCAATAATGACGTCTCATATAGACGTTGATACTCCCTTTCAACGTCCAAACTTAACGTTATTCTCAATGAATAACGTCTGCTGTAGACGTTGGTGCTCATCACCAACGTCCAATATGGACGTTGATCTATGTGTATAACGTTTGGCCTAGACGTTGACACCCCATATCAACGTCTAGGTAGGACGTTATATATATAGATCAACGTCCATTGTGGACGTTATGTATATGCTGCAACGTTTTTTTTTAAGTTTGCTTGCGTATTTTCGTGTTTTCGAGTAATTTCTCGTGTTTTCGCATGGGTTATTTAAGTTTTAATGTAATTTCCGCTTGTAAACAGGATTCATTTGAGGAATTTGTCGATAACGGGTTCGATTTCAACCCTTTATTTGTGTCGGATATAGGATTTGATACTCGTGACGAAGCGTTTGATTGGGCACAAAAGATAGCGTTTGCTAATGGGTTTGCATTGGTGAAAGCAACTAATGGAGCGAAAAACCGTAGCGAACCCGACTTGTTATCTTCATATTTGCGTTGTTCTAGGTACGGGAGGCCACCGGGAGAGTATGATCCCGATAATCCTAGGAAACAATCCGGTTCACCTAAGTGTGATTGCAAATTTCGTATTCGAGCCGTGCAAAACAAGTTTCGAAGATTCGAGGATAAACCCAATATACTTTGGAACATTGTGATTGCCGTTGGTTTTGGGAAGCACAACCACAAGTTGGTAAAGTACAAGGATGGACATAGGCATTTTGCGGGTTTAACTGAAGAAGAGAAAGAGTATGTGAAACAACAAGTCCGGGCCTCGATTCCCCCGAGAGATATTAAAAACGGTCTTCATCAAAGAGCCCCGGAAAAACCGCAACCCTCAAGCACCCAAATATATAGTGAGACAACCAAGCTTAGGCGTGAAATGAGAGGGAATCGAAATCCCGCTCAACAAATGTTGTCCTTAGCTGTAGAAGCGAAATATGTGCATTGGCATGAGAAGAACCCCGAGACATGTGAGCTTTCTCATGTTTTCATGTCTCATCCGGAAGCCGTGAAGCTGTTTCGTACCTATCCACATGTTGTGCTTATTGATTCGACGTACGAGACCAATGTGTACAAGATGACACTCGTTGAGCTTGTTGGTGTCACACCATGTGGATCTTCATTCTTAATTGCTTGTGTATTGATTCCTTCTGAGTCGGAAGATGGGTACAAATGGTTATTGAAGAAGTTGGGAATGCTTCTCGAGTTCACCGAAGCATCTATTTCAGCGTTTGTCACTGATCGGGAGTTGGGTTTGATCGCGGCTCTACGGTCCGTCTATCCTCTTACATCTCACTTGTTATGTCGTTGGCACTTGAACCGTGCTGTTGAGAGCAAAGCACAATCATGGCCAAAGCATGAGTGGCGCACAAAGCAAATCATGTGCAATGAAGAGCATGGTTGGAATGGAGTGATAAATGCTACTACCAAGGATGAGTACGAGTTGCGTTGGGCCGCCTTTTGTAAAAATTGGATGGTAGTGGCGACTTATGCGGCAAACACATGGGGCTCGTACTCAACAGGGTTCGTATTATGCTACACGAACCGGTATTTCCATCTTGGAAACACGGCTACTTCCCGGGTGGAGTCCTCTCATTCTCTTTTGAAGGCTTGGTTGAAAAGTTCTAGTCTAACCCTTGATACTATGTGGTCCCGTATTCATTCTATGCTCGAAGGACAACACTCCAAAATAAGAAAAGAGCTCGAGGAGTCAAGAAGTAAACCTCGTCATACATCTCATTTGTTTTCTTTGTTGAAAGGAAAGGTGTCCTTAAAAGCCATCGGGATTATGGAAAATGAAACTAAGAGGGGAATTGAGTTAGGGATCGGGTTGGTAAATGGATGCGGTTGTGCTTTAAGAACTACTCATGGCTTACCTTGTGCTTGTCTTTTGGTTGGTTTGAAAAACAATGATGAGAGAGTTCACCTTGATCAAGTTCATTCATTTTGGAGGACATTGGAGTATGGCAATGATGACACAATGCCGAAAAACGATGGTGATGCCTTTGAAGAGCTCGTCAATGAAATGAGGAGTAGTGATCCGGCAAGTAAGAGAACTTTTATTGAGAAGATGCGCACCTTTCTTCATCCGGAAGACGAGTACGTATTGCCACCCCCTGTTAGAGAAAACCCCAAAGGCCGACCAAGAGGATCTACTACTAGGAACAAGTCATTTTTTTAACATGTAAAGAGGAAGTTTGGGACACCTGGTTCAGATGGATCGACGACTACTCAACAAACAACAGTTGGTGATTTTGATGAGGTGAGGGTCGGTGCACCTTTGGAATTGGCTTACACTAGGGGTCCTTTGTCAAGCTGGAATAAAAGATGGGGGGTCCCGGAGGAGATGTGGTGTTTTTTTGATGGTTGGGTGGATGTAGGTGATGATGGTCATTGTGGTTTTCGAGTATTGTCTCATGCTGCCCGGGGTCGAGAAACTGACCATCTAGTGATGCGAGAATGGTGTGCTCGAGAGATTAGGGGTTTTGAGGTGTACAAGGATTATTTTGATGCGGCCTACGTCACAAATAATGGTTTTACTATGTTTGACAACACTTTGAGGCGCATTGAATTTTCCAACAACACCGGTTGTGGTCAAGAACATTGGATGCATGACGTTGATCTTTATGTTTTCGCATCGTTGTTTAACTGGGCAATTTGTGTCATAGGTAAGGCCCCGTCTAGTCCGAGTACATGGCAATGTAGTACATTTTTGCCTTTAAGAAGTTGTCCTCAAAGTCCGGTCCCATATGGTGTTTTGTGGATTTTAAATCACCACCAACATTGGATGCGGTTGCATTGTAGTGGACCACCTCAAGAAGTTCCAATGCCTCCAATAGAGATGACTTGGGCGGGGTATAAGAACAAAATGTTGCACACTATGAAGATTTGTACAAGACAAATTTCGAAAATTGGCACACATGTATGGGAACGACACCTAGAGTGCGTCGCACAAGAAGGGATAAGTCTTGATTGTTGTACTTGTGTAATTGATGGATATTTATGTATTAATTTTTCTTCTTTTATCTCAATTTTTTTTTGATTAACTAAAATTGACAATACTCGAATAAAGCTGAAATACATTAAGAAAGTACTCGAATAAAGCTGACATACATTAATAAAGCTGACATACATTAATAAAGTACTCGAATAAAGCTGACATACATTAATAAAGCTGACGACTTTAATAAAGTTCTGAGCATGATGTGACAACTCAACTGACCACTTTAATAAAGTTCCGGAAATGATGTGACAACTCAACTGACGACTTTATTCATTAATTAAAAACTGATAAATATTACAACGATCAAGTGCAGAACCAACAATTAATCAGCGTTAAATACATTACATTAACACTTAATCAGTTGAATATCCTTCGGATGAAGAACCAGTAGGCCTATAAATTTCCTCCTCTATGTAAGTTACATACATTTCATAGGTTTTAAGACTCTGAAATGGTCCCACGAACATCCGGCCGTCCCCTTCACATAGAGAGTGTAAGGTCCTATATGGGACAACTGTTAAACACCTCTTGAACAGTTCAACTATCTCCAACCTCACTTTCTCCCACTCATTTCGCTTCAGGATGACATTTTCTGGATTTAAAAATTAATCTGGTTAATAATGTCACAAACTTTATTGATTAGAAAAATTTGACAACAGATTATAAGTAATGATACCTTCAGTTACGTTCATAGGATGAATGGAAGGGTTGTTGAGACCGTAAATAGGTCCATGCATTAGTTGAAGCGATGATAGAGGAGGATTGCCACGACTTATGAAATTATTAAGTACATGATTATTCAACACAATCATTAGGCGGTCGAATAGTAAGGGAAACTCGTTAACTATCTCGTTAATTTTATTCTGATAATAATTTACTAGTTGTATGTTAGTCATCACCATGATTAAAGTATAGGATAATAGAGGTAATATATTTTAAGAGTAGAGAGAAGATAGTGAGTTGTGTGGAAATAATTTGTTGGGTAAAGGGTTTATATAGAGGAAATGCTAGGGTTTTCATGTTTTGGCCATTACATAATTCAAAACATAAACTAATAATAATAAAAATAAAAGTACCATTACATAATTCAAACATAAAATAATCTAAAATAATCCGTAGAAACACAATACAACAAATAAAACATAACTAAATAATCAAACGTCGTCATGTCCTACATCATCGTCGTCGTCGTCCTCCGGGTTCCTGAAGTAGCCGGCCATATCTGTAACCAACCGCTGAACACACGATGTCATCGCCTGCTGAGTAGGCTGTCTGTAGATAAGTGAGAACCTCCATGCAAGAGCTCTGCCGAACTCCGGCTCATCCAAAAGAGGCACCGTAGAAAACTTGGTACGACGGCCAGGAGGAAAGAAATACGGGTGGGAGGACTTCGTGTACCATGTCATGTAACGATCGACCGTGTCAAACGGCATCGTGACTGGGTGTGAACGGTCTCTCAAAACAATCCGAGCCTCTGGGAGCCCCCACTCCGAATCAGGAAACTCCCCATAATACAACCTATAACCCGCCTTCGGTGAAGGCGGACGATGCTCAACAGCTGGCGTAATCATAGCGGTCGGGATAGGCTGGACATACCCAAACTGACGCAAAAAACGGTCAGGCTGATATGGCTCTACTACATCAAGAAATCTAATCATCCCTCGTGCTACCCTCCTCCTGCTCCACCATACCCT
Organism: Heliosperma pusillum; assembly: GCA_022085475.1. Lineage (NCBI taxonomy): Eukaryota > Viridiplantae > Streptophyta > Magnoliopsida > Caryophyllales > Caryophyllaceae > Heliosperma > Heliosperma pusillum. The sequence goes on from JAIUZE010066097.1 coordinate 6,018, forward strand.
CCACAAAAACCCTAACGCCACTCACCTTTATCCCTAGAATACGCTGAACATCATGTAATAAGATAGTGATCTCTCCAAAAGGCATATGGAAACTGTTAGTATCCGGCTGCCACCTCTCTACAAATGCACTACATAGATTTTCATCTATGCCGGTGGTCACACAACTCATCAAAACACCAAGCCCACTCTCACTAACTCTCCGGGCAACCAGCTCCGGCACCTTCATCCCGTTCATAGCCTCCATACAACCGGGCCTCTCGTAACACTTGAGCCACGTTCTCGCCGGCTTGGCCTCCGTCAAACTCTTATAAGCCACGTGCCCACCAAAACTACGTAAGACGTTGAGGTGAACCGGTCCTCCCTCAACCACGTCACTAAGACGCCAAGACAAATCCCTCTTCGTCTTCTTCCTCCCCGTGCTAGATGAACCCTGACTAACCGGCACATATCGTCCTCTACCAACCTGTACCACCTTCTTACCTGTTGGTTCAGCTACCTGGTTCTCTACAAAACACTCGTCATCGGGCTGCTCTGCCGCCTCCTCCGACTCAGATTCTGAACCGTCGTCAACATTACCATCATCAACGGCCCCTAACCTATAAAAAACTGACGGAAAAACTGTCTCGCTCCCAGCAGGCGGGGGCGTAGGGGTAACGTTCGTACCCTCTGACTGAGTAGGACGAAAGACAACTCCCGCTTGACGCACACCGGGTAAGCGCCGCTTAGATGCCGTCACTTTTCGGCCTTTCGTACGATCAGGGACCACCATAATGTTTTTTTCTTTATCCATCTGCATATAAAATAATACAACAATCGACCAAATAAAATAAAATCATTACAAACAACATTTCAAATAACGAAAATAAAACGTATCATACATATATGATAATAATCATTTTACACGAATATAATAAAAATCATCGTCAACAATCAAAACCATCGTAAACATATAAACATATTTGATAAAAATCATCGTCAACATTCAAAATCATCGTCAACATTCAAATCAATCGAAAACAACGCAATAACAGAAAATCAAAGGCATGTTGGACGTTGGTCACTAGGACCAACGTCTGGGCTGGACGTTGGTCACTAGGACCAACGTCTGGGCTGGACGTTGGTCACTAGCACCAACGTCTGGGCTGGACGTTGGTCACTAGCACCAACGTCTGGGCTGGACGTTGGTGTTGATGACCAACGTCTACCCTGGACGTTGGTCACCAACACCAACGTCCAGCCCAGACGTTGGTGCTAGTGACCAACGTCCAGCCCAGACGTTGGTCCTAGTGACCAACGTCCAATTTTCCGTCTTTTTTCAATACCACCAACAAAAACCGTCTTCCGACAACAAAAATCTAATAATCCTCTTTCACTACTTCCACAAATTTTGCCATATTACATTTCCAACATACAAAATCAACTAAAAAACCGTCTTCAACAACATAAAACAAAAAACCGTATCCAACAACTTTAATCCAAATTTCACAAATTCAAATCAATTAAACATATATACATAAACAAATTCATAACATTTAAACATATACACCACCAAATTCATATCAATTAAACATATTTCAATGTAAAAACGATTTCAAAAAGAAAAAGAAAATCAAAACTTACCTTTGGCCGGTTGTGTTGTCGACGGTGGTGGTGGCTACTGGTGGTGGACGACGGCGGTAGTGGGGCGTCGTGGTGGTGGTGGTGGTGGTGGGGTCGTGGTGGGGGTGGTTGTACGGGAGAGGGAGAGGAGAGGAGAGTGAAATAGAAGAATTGAAGTGAGAGAAAGGAAAAGGGTAGTGACGGTCTTTTTTATGAAAAACGTCGACGATGTTTTATAAAACGTCGACGATGTTTCGTAACCGGGTTATTTTTCTCACAAAGAGCAAATATACATGGAGTATGATCTTAATAGTTATAGCGCATATGAAAATATAATATGTGCATACATAAATTGATAAACATTAATGTAAATAAATGACATATACATCCAAAAAAGACGTAAAAACTAACTAAAAACTTAGGGGTATTTTCGAAAGAAAATATATAAAATACAATTTTTTATGTATATATTGAATAAAATAATTCATTTATAAATTAAAGATCACTAAATTCTTCTAGCTATAAATCCATGAAGTTTTGGAAAAAGTATTTTAAACTCGATATCAATTACAACACCATCTAAACCATCCTATAAGTGCTATTCTCCCGATGCTCTTAATAGATATAACAAACATATTGAAATTGCGCTCGTAATTCCCTAAGTGTGAACTCTAATGTTTAAAACTTTGGTGAAATTTCCAAGAGTTTTAGGTTTCAGTTGTCTTGTGAGAAGACTTTGAGTATGTCACTCTCATGTGGTTGACCAATACATACTTATTTACAATACTCAATGCATACTAAAAATAGCTAATACCCAGAAAAAATATTGAGGCATAAGCTATGTGCACTTAAAATAGGGTGCTGTTATTGCCACGACAAGATTCAACTGCTCCACTGGATTTTTGATTTGCTTGACTAAAATACCCTTCCCTAATTTTCTCTGATATAACAAATACAATGAGTAAATCAACCTAATCCTTGTACCCCTTTTCTTTACCCATTCAGTAAATCAACCTAATCCTGGGATTTCTTTACCCATAAAGAAAAAAACCCTCACTAAATCTCATCTCCTTTCTCCTCTTTTACTGCAAAAAAAACAAATTGATTAATGGATAATCCATGGCATGATTCAGGTATTTATTCTTATCATTCTCATTTATTAATTAGTAAGTCAGTAATTTTATTGTTATATCTTGAGCATTATAGTAATTTGATATCTACTTCTATTTTGTCCTAATTTTTCTTAACTTGTTAATTGAAAAGAGTTTGTGAGTTTGTAGATTTTATTATTTTTTTTTTTTGATGAATGTCGTATTTGTAAGTGGGACTTTACGTCTCCGTTTGATTGTTGTTGATGAAATATCTTGCTATCATCTTGTTAGATTATGAATTTTTTATTTGGTGAATTTTCCTGGTTATTTTTTCTTAGCAGTTAACATAAATATACAAAGTCCCGAAAATTTTGAAGCCGATGTCAGCCAACTACAATATAAGAGATTTAAGGCTCGAGAAGAATTGTATGACTATCTCAAAATCATTTTTTGCAACAAAAGGGTATGCTATATCTATTAAAAATTCCAAAAAAGATGAGTATGTAACTATTGGTTGTGATTTAGGGTTGGCAACGGGTCGGGTCTGGGTCGGGTCCACCTAGACCCGGACCCGGACCCGTGATGTTCAGTATGGACCCATATGTGACCCATACCCGAAAGGGTCCAAAATTAACAAACCCATACCCAAACCCAATGGGTCTGGGTCGGGTACGGGTCTACCCACGGGTCCGATCTTCAACAGTGTTCACTAGCAAATACACAGTACATTTACTTAAGAAAAACACACAAAATCCCCAATTTTTAAGACATCACAATCCCAAATTTAGCAAATCTCCTCAAATCACCCTATTTCTTACCTAATTCTAACAATTTCATTTATATTTATACATTACAATTAACAAAGCAAAATCAAAGAATGAAGCAACACATACAGTAGGTTTTGATAGTTTGAATAATTTGTTGTAACAAGCTGCTCTTCAAAACAATCTCTTTATGACATTGGTCATCTAGCTGCTTCTTGTCTATTGCTTCGTTAATCTCTAATTCAAACATTTTCGTTTGATTTTCTTTTACTGAGTACCAATTTCTTGGTGGGGGTGGGACTAGTTGGGGATTTAGGGTTAGAGTTGTGAGAATGGGCTTGTGTTGTTGTGTAATGTGTTTGTGTCTTTGTGACTTTGTGTATTTTGAATGAATTGTGAATTGTGTGGCTGCTGTGTTTGTTGAAAGATTAAGGTTTTTTTTTTTTTTTTTTTTTTAAAAAAATTATACGGGTCTACGGGTCGGGTCCGGATCCTACAAAACAAACCCGGACCCGGACCCTAAAATATTATCCAAGACCCATACCCGACCCTTACCCGTTCGGGTCTTGAAAATTAAGACCCATACCCGACCCATTAGGGTCCGACCCGGCGGGTTTGGGTCGGGTCTTGGACCCACTGCCATCCCTAGTTGTGATAGAGGTGGTGTATATCGTGATAGGCGTAAGAATCCGCTATTAAGTCGAAAAAAGGGAAACAGGTACTCGTCTTACTAACTGTCCTTTTAAAATTCAAGGAAAGAAGAAAAGTGATGGACTTTGGACACTTGAACTAATTGAAATCTCTCACAATCATGATGCATCTAAACATATGTCTGGTCATCCTTCTTGTCGTCGATTAACAAAAACCGAAATTTTGGAAGTTGAAACACTTAGTACTTCTGGTGTTCAACCTCGTAATATCCTTTCCTCTCTTCGTTTGAAAAATCCGAACATTCAAGCTGTGTCTAGAACACTGTACAATGCGAAGATTAAAATTCGTAATGAAAAGTTAGATGGTAAGTCCATGATTCAAGCACTTTTTGAAGAATTTGGTCGAGCAAAGTTCCTTTATAACTATAAGTGTGATGAGAATGGTCATTTAACTCATGTATTTTTTGCACACCCGAAATCTGTCATGCTAAGTAAAATCTATCATAAAGTATATGTATTAGATTGTACATATAAGACTAACATGTACAAGATGCCTTTGCTTGATGTCATCGGAATATCTAGCTCAAACAAATCCTTTTATTCTTGCTTTGTCTTCTTAAGAAAGGAAAAAGAAGAAGATTATGTGTGGGCTTTAGAAATGTTTAAAGAGATGATAGGTCCTACATTTCAACCATTGGTTATAGTTTCTGATAGAGATGATGCACTCAAGAAGGCAATTTCGATTGTGTTTCCACAAAGTATTCATCTTTTATGCATTTGGCACATACAGAAAAATATAGTAGCCAAGTGCAAAAGTCATTTTATAAAGGATGAGGATTGGGAAATGTTTTTATCAACATGGAATGCTATTATGTTTGCTGTGTCTGAAAAATCATTTGAAGAAGCTTTGATTTTGTTAGAGCTTTTGTACAAAGAAAAGGCAACTGTTATAACATACATTAAAAAGACATGGATGCCATATAAGGAGAAGTTTGTGACAGCATGGACCGACAAACATCCTCATTTTGGTAATCGTGTTTCTTCACGAGCCGAAGGTGCACATGCAAAGTTAAAAAGCTACTTACAAGTATCAACAGGTGATTTAGCTCAAGTAGTAAGCAAGATAAATCTGGCGGTTGAAAATGAATTTCATGAAATATGCTCAACACTTCAAAGTGAACGGATTCGCGTTCCACATAGGTGTCGTGTCTCTCTGTTTAAATTTCTTCTTAACCATGTCTCTCATTTTGCTTTGAGCCAATTGTTTAAACAATATGAAATGGTCAAGTTTGGGACATTGAAAGCAGAATGTACAGGTCATTTTGTTGCAACCATGGGTTTACCTTGTGCTCACATGATGAGTACTATGAAAGAAAGCAGCTTGTTGTTGAGTTCCATTGATTCACAGTGGATAGTTGACACAATTACATTACCTTGTGCCGATGGTGTTGGAGACCATAGTGACGATAATGGGATTACTGGACTATGTGGCAAGTTATTAGATAGATACAAAGAAGCTCCTATCACTGAGAAGAAAGAAATAGAGGAAAGACTTTCAATATTGCTGGATACATCAAAGCTGCTCCCATTAGAGCCGAATGTTCAACTCCCAAAAGGACGTCCACCAGGCTCTCTTAACAATAGGAAGGAAGCAACAAAATCAACCAAAAGAGCACCTTCCGAATTTGAGATAGTTGAAGCATCTTTGAATAGGAAAAATAGAGAGAAAATTGCTCGTAATAGTGAAAGTCAAGTTCTATTTGGAGTTTCAAATCCCGAGTTTGAAGTTAATTTGAGCTTGGAAAATTCTCTTTGCTATCCATTCTCATTTGAATCTATTTAAAGTGAGTTTCATGCCATCTTTATGTTTGCTATTTGGATTTGATTTGTTGAAGTGCTTCTAATTGTGTTATTCAATGTTGGCAGGTGCTAAACAAGGATCGGAGAAGAAATAAGCCATCAATATCTTATTTTTTGGTTTGGAGATCGCTGGTGATACTCTTTGTATTGGCTTGTGGATACCTTTTTGTTAGTTTTTAATGGTTTATAAGTACTAGAATCAAGTACAAACTTCCAAATATGGGAAGTAGTTACTTCTATTGTGTTTTTGGTTTGTTTATTAAGAGACATACGCTCTCCGGTGGCTCACATATAGCTATTTAGCATAATATTTTGCCTCTATAATTAGTCAAAACTTTTAATATTTGAAGATCGACTTGTACGACTCTTTAACTCCTTTTGAAATTTTACATATTTGTTATACTCCATATAGTTACCTGTTTTTTATAACAAAGTCTATATATTGATCACTAATTCTCATATGAGGCAGTCTCACAATAAGTTTACAGTGAGACCTCTTATATGATAGGTATTTACTTTGTTCGTTTCAATTACTTTTTGTTTTGTTAGTTGTATTACGCGTGTCTCAAATTATGATAATGTAAGACGGTCTCGCAGAATACTAAAGCTCATAATTATTCACAAATTCTCATTTATGATTGACATTTTTCTTCACAAGCTTGTGACGGAACAAATGTAACCATATTTATGAGAAAATGTAACCACTATCTGATAGGTAACATTTCATGGATAGTTACTTTATTATAAAATGATCACATTTGGTATGTCACAAGCTTATAATCGTTACAAGAAAGACTAAAAGATAGTTGATAAAATCTAATTATATTAGCAAGTAAATGTAGAAAATAAAAAATTAAGTACAATTATATAAACGGAAAATTCCCACGGTACCCTCCAAGTTTGACAATTTGCCCGAAATATCACTTTTTACTCGAAAAACTTTGGGTGGCCATAACTTGGGTTTACAAACTCGGAAACTGGCGATTTTTTTTTCAAATCGTTCATCTTTCCAAGAGCTACGATTTGGAAAAAAAATAAGTCGTATTTGGATTCCGTGGTTAGGAGTTTTTGTATGTCAAAATTTTTTTTACCGAACAAACTTTGAGTGGCCATATTTCTTGGTCACGAGTTCAGAACTCGCCATTTTTTTTTCAAATCGTAGTTTTCGGAAAGATGAACAACTTGAAAAAAAATCGTCATTTTCCGAGTTTTTAAACCCGAGTTATGACCTCTCAAAGTTTTTCGAGTAAAAAATTTGGGCATTTCGGACAAAATGTCAAACTTGGGGGTACTATGGAAATATTCCGTTATATAAATTAAAACTAACACTTTCTTTTAAAAAAAAATAAAGATTAGCTTTGACTATGATCAAGATTAGGACCACTAAAATAAGATTATCATATTGTAAGTAACACAAATTCTTATTTAAGACGGAGGTATCTTAAGACGGATACCATATTCTCTCACAAAATACCCATTTAGGGTGAGTGGAGAAGCACATGGGGGGTGCCCACCTTGTCTCCTCTACCCATTTCCTCTCACAAAATACCCGTCGCAAGATCCGACCCGTCTTAACTCTTAAGCAAGACCTACTTTGTAAGTAATGGTCAGCAATCTTGTACCCTCTCCAAAAAATAAAAAGTGGTGGCCCATCATTATAGTGTAGCACGTGCAATTGTTGAAGGGCAAAATAGTCAAGTAAGATGGACATTCCAGTGGCTTGTTTATTTTGTTCGTGGCAATAACAGGACCCTTAAAATAGGGTATGATCGATAACACCGCTCAAATGCAAGCTACATATAACTATATAAGGGTAAATTGTTATTTATTCTCTCACAATTTAAATGACATTGGTCATTTTGGTAGTGACGTTATTATCTCCCTTAAAATAGCACAATAATATTTCTCTATTTCATTCAGTTCTATACATTTGTTGTGTACATGGTAGTGGCGTTATCATCTCCTTTAAAATAGCTACAATAATATACTCGTTAAGATAATTTAAACAAAATTTCAATCATTATCTTTTATGCTATATATTAAGAACTGAATCATAATTTTTACTCACATATGAATAATTAATGACCAAACAAAATAGAATTAATAAAAGGGAGGAAGTAATGAAATACAATAATGAGGTCATTGTCTCGTTTCCTTACAAGATGAAGATTCATTTGGTAATCGTAATCAATGAAAAAAAAGATCTGCTTATAACACTATCCATGCATCATGCATTCATACTTAAGGAGTTAACTATATAAGAAGGATCTAAACTATTGATGAATGTAGCTAAAAGGACCTAGATTATGAAAGGGGAGATATAAGGACCTCACTTGCTATTCCGTCAACTTTTACGTCAGTTTGCTTTCTCTAAGAATTTTTCTTTTTAAAATTTTATTTTAAAAGCTAAAAATCTGCTTCAATAAACAATAAAAATCACGAATTCTCAAATGGATATTATCCGTCTTGAACTTAAGACGGGTATACATTATAATAGAATATAACTATAATATATGGGGCTCAACCATCACCTTAAGGTTTTGGTTGAGATGGTTCATCTATCATGGTATCAGAGCCAGAGTGAGCGAAGGTCACGTGTTCAAACCCTGGCAGCCTCCAATATCTCGAAAATCACCAAGTGGAAAAACCCGCACATGGTATGAGGGACCTGTGCACTAACCAACCACTCTTCAAGCTCAATGGGCATTCGAGTGAGTGGGCATAATAGAATATAACTATAATATATGGGCCTCAACCATCACCTTAAGGTTTTGGTTGAGATGGTTCATCTATCACATTAAATCACCCACTTATTGCCTAAAAAATACCAAAAATTTTGTCTTTATTACCACCATATGGTACCCGAAAAGTCTAACCGGAGATCTGAAGTAGACCCGAACTACAACACTCGAACGTCACCCAAAATCCTTGACCCGACCCATCCAAACATGACCGAGCTTTCTTGACCCCTAACTGACCCGAACTGAAAATGACCCGGTCTGAAACCACGTAATCCGAAAATGACCCGGTCCAAAACCACTTAACCCGGAAATGACCCGACAAACATGCATAACTCTAATTGCATCGACAAGGCTCAAAATTACTTTTTCTCTCTTATTCATAGACCCGAAAATGACCCGCCCCAAAATAACTTGGGTCGGTTGACCCGAAGCAACCCGAACAACAAATCTGAAACCCAAAATGACCCCACTCGACCCGAATTAATCCGAAATCAATGAGAGACACAAATTGTCCCGACCCGAATCCGATCCATTTGACCCATTTATCATGTCTAATCTTAAGGTTAAGACAGATAGTGTCCATAAAAATAGAATGAAACTTTATTCCTTTTTAATATTTCTTCCCTCTATCTACTCCATCATCCTCTTCTGTAAATGTTTCCCTTCATTTGTTTCACCCAAAAAATTGTTTCCCTTCATTTATGCTCCTTTCCAAAAATATTATGGCAGCCAAGTTCAGTTTCCGGAAATGATATTTGTTATTTTTAATTTGTTCTAATATTTTTTTGTTGTTTTTATATAGCATCACATTTTGTCCATTAAGGCAGAATTAGAAGCAAACTGTTACTTCTCACGGAATGATTTAACGGAAACATGGATGAGGTCCTTATATCTCCTCTTTTACTGTTTGGGTCCTTATAGCTATGTTTATCATTACTTTAGGTCCTTATTGTTTAGTTAACTCCATATTTAAGTATTTAACCCAACAAAATAATGACATGATGAACGAGATAATTAAAGTAAGTCATGTATAATGCCACGAATAGTATCAACTCATCCACGAGATCTTATTGTTTGATGTGACTCTGTGAGTATGTAAAGTACCTACAATCTACTCCATTGAATTCTGGTTAATGTAAATTGGGAAAATAATAGGCTGATTATAGATAGGATTTAATAAAGTTATTTTTTTGGTAGGCTGTTCATAAAGACACAGAGTGCATCGACTAAAACACGAGATTAATATTTAAAATAAAGACGATTAATTGTTGATCAGGTTGCCAATCACCGAGTATAGTTTGGAGACGCTTATGTAAAGTTCGGTTTATTCCAAGTTAAGATGTAGTTTGGATTACTTTGGGAAGGTGGAAATCAAAACGACTGGAAAATATTGCGATGAAATTTGCATTACAAAAAATGTAATCAAATAGTGATAGAATTAAAAGGACTAATATGTGGTAAGAATTTAGGAGTCCCAAATTATAACTAGTTTGAAATTGATAAGAAATTGATTCCAATTCCAAATTCTACAGGTTTATTTAAATAGAGTATAATGGTTATTCACTATGTAATTAGAAAAATAACAATTAATTTAGAATATGGAAAACACATAAAAAATGACGATAAAAATGAAATGAGGGGAGTAACTTACATAAAATGTAAAATCATATAACATCAAATTTCTATAAAGTACATTTCTTAGGTACAAATTAACTATAAAATACTCACCGTTGACCTCTCTAAAAAAACAAAAAACGTTAGAACTTTAAAAATAATTCGAATTATATATCTCACTTAACTAAATAAAACAATAAAAATATTTTAAATTAGTTATAACGCACTAATCTTTTTCTATTTCAATTACAAATTAATTTGTATATATTTAACTCGTTTTAAATTTTGTTTATAGATGTTTAGTTTCCCTAAATCCCTCCTGACAACAAACACAATTGTCCATTCCTAAAACATCTCTCCCTCTCACAATCCCCCTTCTCTTCTCCCACAAAATCCCCAATTCAATTCAATTCAATCCCCAAATCAAAAACCCTAATTCCCCCAAAAAACCACCATTAATGTGCCCATCAATGGCTTCCAACCACCTAACCCTAACAATCCCCAAACCACCCCCTTTCACCACCCAAACCACCACCACAACCTCACCTCACAATTCATCAATCTGGTTCGAAACCCGACTCTTCTACATCCGAATCTCTCCATGCGCCATCTCCACCGTCCCAGACCACCTAACCCTCCGCCATATCCGCGACGAGCTCGGTGTGTCCCTCGAAATCAACGCCGCGCGAATCGCCGCATCTTCCGCCGCGACCACCACCCTTCGTCGCGACCGAGTTGACTCGGACGCGTCCGAGGTTACGTATGTTAGTACGGACACCGTTCGCATTAATGGCGGAATTGAGTTCGAGGTTTATGATGTTGATGATTTGATTTTATGCGGTTCGATTTGTCGGCTTGAGGATGATTGGAGTATGGAGTGTTTTCCGGCGACTGGTGGTTGTGGTGGTGCGACGTCGTTTTGTCAGCCGAAATTGGGGATTTCTTCGCCGTGTTTTGAGGTTTATATTGCTGGGAGATGGGCTGATAAGCCGGTTATCTTAACGAAGATGGTGAGCTTTAGTCCGAGGCGGAAATCGCCGAAATATAGCACGTTGGATTCGATTCCTGAGGTTTCTGATGATGTTGAGAAGGATCGGAAGGTTGTTTCGGTTTCTTCTAGTAGTTTGATTCGACACCGGAATCTGCAGGTAGTTTGTTGTGTGTTTTCGATTTAATTCATACCGTCTTATCATCATTTGTTTATCTTTAATTAAAATATCGCCCATGAAAAATAGAAAAAAAAGGTATATAATTGATGGAAAATATGTTAATATGTGTGTTGCTTACGTTGAATTGTACATTAAATGAAGGCGTAATATCTTGTTTATTGAAGGAGAAGATTGATATTGTTTGTTGATGTTAGAATATCTTCGAATGTCAATTAGCTTGGCTGGTATTGTCTTTGACTTCAAATTTTATAATATTTTCAAATTTCGATTAAATATTGTCTACAAGGGATCAACACAGTTGGCAATTTGACATAAATGTGTGGAAGATTAGTTTTGATTGAAATGTGTACCTAAAGACTAAAACTTTGTTTCGGGTTTTTGAAGCTGAGGTGAAGGGTGAAATGTTATGGTGAAACTCAAAGACGAGAATATGGGATGTAAGGTATTCGTTAAGAGATTTGGGAAATAACGCCTTCTCTTAGAGTTTGGCAGTGAATCTAAGAGGAAGTTTTTTTATGTTAGGAGATCGATGTGGAGGTACAAAGGTAGATAATTGTGAACCTTTTCATGTCGAGCGTTTTGGTTAATAGTAATAGTGAGCTAGGGTGTCATGCTGCGTATTGTAAATGTAGTAAGCAGGTTGATGTAGTTGATCTTGCTTTCATTTCAGAGGTAATCTTTAAGTTGAATTGGGATGTTAAGGTGCTAGTGGTTTTGATTCTGATGTAGTTTTAACATGTAACGGTCTTCAACTATGATATTGATCTATTTGGGATCCGTCCAACTTGGTGTAGATATGTCTGATTTATTAAGGCAAGACTATGGATTATAAATTCTGTTTACGGATTGTGGGAGGTTTAGAGAAAAATTAGAAAAGGTGAGAGTTTTGAAAATGTGGTAAGAAAAGGCAAGAGTTGTGATTTTTCTCCAAAAAAATAAAGGAAAGTAGGAGGTAATGAACTGGTGAATTACTGATTAACCCAACAAAGGAGTGGTAGTTACCTTCCTTATCGTAGGGGCCATTAGTTCCCCCTACCATATGGCAGTAATAGTTCTCACCGCCCCCGTGTTCTCCCTTCACCAGCCCTTCATATTCCCTCCCCGCCATTACTTCATTTTTCTCATCTTAGTTTTGAGCTGCATGACCTCGTGGCATATACCCTAGGTTCCCAATCCAAGCAAGGCCTTAGTAATAACTTTCTTTGTTACCTTCCCCTCTTTTTGTTCTTGTTAAACGTTTTTACGATTACTTACTTTTCTTATCAATAAAACTTAATGTTGTTTCAGCTCACTGGGAGCGAGGATGAGTATGATCCTGGAGGAAAAATGGCTCACAGCTATTATCCAGATGATGTTTACATTGATGAGGATGGTCAGCTTTCGTGGTTCAATACTGGTGTTAGAGTTGGTGTTGGTATTGGCCTTGGTATGTGTCTTGGACTTGGTATTGGTGTTGGATTACTTATGCGTTCATATCAAACGACCACCAGAAACTTTAGGAGGAGATTCTTCTAATGCGTATAGTTTCGCAAGTCAGCATTTGATCGAAGACTGATAGATGAAAAGAAAAGGAATACCGTGCTGTAGAATGTTATAAAACGTTTCGTTTGAGTGAAATTTCCGAGTTGAGTTGTATGAGTTGGTTGTGGTGTTGTGAGGAATGTAAGAAATTGCAATGTCTGAATTAGTTTTGTAGTGTCCAATAGTCTGCTCAGTGAGTCTTGTATGCGACGGCATGTGAGACCAACACAAATACCCATGTATTTTTCATAAGTGTTGTACTCATATGTAAGACCGTCTGATATAAGTATTTGTGTAGTTTGTTTGACTTCTGTATATTCGAGGTTTTAGGTCTTTGTCTAGGAAAGCAGTGTATAAATTGCCTCATCTGGCTGTGTTTCTTTGTTACCCATGTAACTTGTTCAACTGTGTAGAGGACTCGAGGTACATAAATTTTGCCCGAAGGATGTAAAAGACTAAAAGGTATATATTCTGGCTGTAATTTTTATTTTGTTTTACAAGCATATATGTCTGAGATGTTGTCATACAGTGCTGTTTCATGTTACGATAATTTGCCATGTACGTGGATCTCCAAGGCGACTGTAGATTATTGCCTCTTTTCTACACCACAAAATGTGATTCGATGGGGAAATGTAAATATTTTCAACCTCTAGCCAGGTGTGTAAATCAGAGGCACAAAACTTGAATGTAACTATCCTTGGTGTCTCTGAGTTGGCTTAAACTCTTGAGGTCACGGTCGAGATGCACTTGACAGTTGACATGAATGGTTGCGGTGCATTCGAGGATATGCTTGGTACTCAAGAATCACTGTCAACCGTTTTTGTTGATTGTTTGTGTTTAATGGTAGCCATGTATAGAAATTTAGAAAAAAAAAGAGTTGCGGATATCCATTCATGATGTTCTGGCTCCGCGCGATTGTTTTGGCATTGTCTACTTTAGGTGATGTTGATGTCAAACTTGTTGACAAAAGAAGATTAGATCTTTAGATGATGAATATCGAGTGCAGTGAATTAATTATAACTTCCTTCACTTTTCTAAAATTACTTCCTCTTTAAGTTTTTTTTTTTTTAGAAAAATACTCCTAACTTTATTTTAGGCAAAAATTTTCTACCATTTTATTTTTCAGATGAAAAATAATGAATGGACAAAATTGTCCTTCATTTTACTTATGTTCATTGAAACCCAAATCATTTTATAAAACCAATTACTAAATCATTTTCACCTAAACATCCCAAAAATCGTAACCCTAATTTTGCATTTACAAGGAGATCCATAGGTGCAACCTACAACAATGAAATCGAGGAGTAAGATTGTTAGTTAGCTGTTATTCCTATTTTTCTTTGATTTTTACGTCTTGTTTATTTAATATTAATCTTTTTTTATTATAATGTAATTTTTTTTCTAATTGATTAATTATCAAATGCTCTGATAATAGATGTTTCATCTTCCCCTAAGTTAAACCATTTATGTTAGGAAACCATTTTTTTTTATAATGTAAACCGGGAAAGAATCTAAGGAAATTTTCGTCATAAAATTAGAGAAATGGAGGGAAAATTAAAAAATTGACGGAAACGCTTACCGGAATTGGAAAATGGTACTCCCTCCATAATTCTTTATATGACGTTTTACATGAATGCACAAGAATTAAGATTTGCATTTATTCTAACTATCTAATATCTATTGCACTTCATTTACTTTGTGTTCATGTGTCACCAACTCTTTCCATTATAATTTATTTTCATATGCCACTTGCAATTTGTTTAGGCTTTTCATTGGCTGATATGAGAGAAATTATGTAGCTAATCATTGAAAATTGGAGAACCATTAAAATGGTATGCTTAAAACGACATATATACACCAAAAATTTGGAAAAGCTAAAACGTCAAATAATATATAACGGAGGGAGTAGCAAATTTTGGTCTGAGATAAAATTCGAGTAGTTTTAAGAAAGTGAATTTTAGAAGACAATTATAATTAATTTACTCTAAAATAAAACTAAAATGTATAGAAGTAAACAACAAATTTGTTTTATATATACAAGTGGGATAATCCTTAATTCATTTTATTGTTAAAACGAATACATACGTTTTAAAAGAGATTTACTAATTAGATAAATCAGGTTTAAAAAGGGCACAAATGGGACGCAGAACCCTTACATGGGCAAAAGAAGGAAGCAAAATGACAATCAATTCAGCAAAACACAAGGAAAGTAGGAAACCAAAGGAAAAACACAAATTCTCATTTGGGACAGGCCGTTGCGACGGGTCACCTCGTCACAAGCAAGAGTTATTGAATGAAAAATTCATAACTAAAAAAGACAGTATATAATGTGTCAGAATAATAGCTTTTCTTTATGTAAAAGGCAATACTCCATACGCTCTTCACAAATCATCATTAAAGACGGATATAACCGTTTTCAATGAGGCTTGTTGTACGCCATTACTCTCCGTACGTAGGACGGTAGGAGGAACTTGGTACCGCTAAACACAGCAGCAGGATGAGCTCTGAATTAGCTACTCGTACATTGCTTGGCTTTTATTTTGCATTTAAGGAAAACAGTAGTAAGCACCTTATTAGTCTCTAAAGAAGCTTTCAACAGTGCCAATCCCTGCATAAACGCCACGTCACAAAAGCTAAGACTTACCAGTCATTCTCCTATAAGACGGTCGTATACCGTTTATTTTGGCAAAATGTGACCACGCTTCGATAAATAGTGACCACCTTGAAAAAATAGTCGATATTGCGTAATAAAAAGGGGTAACCATTTATCAAAATTTGATATCTATTTGTCAAAAAGTGATCACTGTTAATTGGTCGCACCGAACAACCGTCTAAGAGAGTTAGAGGAGCATTTTCGAAAACCTAAAAATTATTGTGAAAAATTCTAAAACAGTATAGGGTAAAAATAAGACTTATACAAAGATTCATGTGTTTCTTCACTTTTCAAGCGGTATTTACTACATTTAAGTACTCCTTCCCTCCCATTCAAATAAAAGATACTCCCTCCAATTTTACATGTTCTTCCCTTTTCTTTTGGACACAAGGATTAAGGAAATCATTTTGGACCACACAAAACATTCTACCCCACATTCACAACTACTCACAAATAAGGAAAGAGGGAACATCACCACAATTAGCTTAAAATGGAAAGAAGGAAGAAGATGAAAAATTGGAGGGAGTAACTTTTTTCGTACGAAAAATAAATTTTCATGAAAGACTTTTTTATATCAAATCTATACATATAAGTTTCGTCTTTCTAAGGTTCATACTTTTAGACCTTGCAAACGGGTCAGATTCAGGTCGGGTCAATTTCGCTGGTTTTGGTTCAAGTCATTGGATAATAATCTGTTTGCAAAAATAAACATTCGGGACGGGTTATAGTGGGCCGGGACAATTTGGGTTTCGGGTCTTGAGTTCGAGTATTGGGTCGAGTCATTTCGGATCGGGTCAGTTTTGTCAGGTCTACTTTTGACGATATTTATGGTCAAAGTTTTAGAAGTTTGACCACCAAAAAGTCAATGTTACTTTTGTTTTAGATGAGAGGGAGTACTATTTTAACATTTGCAATGATTTTTCTTAATTCTTGCGAGAAATTCTAAAACGACATATAAAACGAAACAGATGTAGTACCGTAAGTGCGTCGAAATGAAAGTTATAAAATTGTCGGAAGATATATACCTCTTTTATGCCGAATTGAACCTCGTCCATGCTTAAACAATCGAAGTTATTAACAAAAGATTTGATGTGAGTCAAAGACATAGGATGCACCTCTAAACTATCCATCACTATATAAGGTACTTGATAGAAGATAGGAAGATAATGCTTGGTTTATTCATTAGAATGAGAAACCTATATATACAAACTAGTGTCAAAGATATGTGCCTAATTACAAGGATATGTAACTATAATTAGCTGAGATACACAATATCAAATATGCATAATATATTGACAATGATTTGGTCAATATATTCTAACACACCCCCGCAGTCGAATCGGGAGGTTGACGAACGTTGAGGCTGGAGCGAAAATCATCAAACAAAATGAGAGGTAGCCCCTTAGTGAAAATATCAGCGATTTGGTGACGAGTTGGAACATGGAGAACACGAACTTCACCGCGAGCTACTTTCTCACGAACAAAATGGATATCAAGCTCTATATGTTTGGTTCGTTGATGTTGTACCGGATTACCCGAGAGATAAATGGCACTTACATTGTCACAATAGACGATGGTAGCTTTAGGAAGTGGGTGATGTAGTTCACGCAATAAATTTCGAAGCCAACAAGACTCCGAGACGACATTGGCAACCCCTCTATATTCGGCTTCAGCACTAGAGCGGGATATAGTTGGTTGTCGTTTCGATGCCCACGAAATTAAATTGTCCCCGAGAAATACACAGTATCCGCTGGTGGAGCGACGTGTATCCGGGCAGCCAGCCCAGTCGGCGTCGGTGTAAGACATGAGAGACGTCGGAGGGGATATACCGAGCCATAAACCATAAGAAACCGTGCCCTTGACGTACCTGATAACCCGTTTTAATGCATTCATGTGTGCCTCCATAGGACTATGCATAAATAAGCAAAGTTGTTGGACTGCATAGGAAAGATCGGGACGAGTGAAAGTAAGGTACTGAAGGGCCCCTGCCAAGCTACGGTAAAGGGAAGGGTCAGAACATGGCGTATCCGTTGTGGAGCTAAGTTTCGGTTTAGTATCCACTGGAGTAGAGGAAGCTTTGCACATAGACATACCAGCGCGTTCAATGATCTCATTTGCATATTTGGATTGAGAAAGAAACAGACTCTTGCCATGACGGGAGACGGCTATGCCCAAAAAATAGCTCAACAAACCAAGGTCTTTCATTGCAAATTCATTGCTTAAACGGGACATGATAGACAACCGTAAAGCATCCGAAGAAGTAGTTAATATTATATCATCCACATAAAGAAGAAGGTAGGCGAGAGAGTTACCATCTTTGTAGATAAATAATGAGTGATCGCACTTACTATTCCGGAACCCGATAGTGGTGACAAAATCTGCAAAACGCTTGTACCAAGCGCGGGGTGCTTGTTTGAGACCGTATAGGGATTTGCGAAGAAGACAAACATGGCTGGGAAATTGTGAGTCACGGTATCCCATAGGCTGATGCATATACACTGTTTCGGAAAGATCTCCGTGCAAGAAGGCGTTCTTGACGTCCAACTGATGAATGGACCATTGCGAAGCAAGAGCAAGGCTAAGAACTGTTCTTATAGTAGCCGGCTTGACTACTGGGCTGAACGTTTCCCCACAGTCAATGCCAACACGCTGGGTTTTCCCGTCACCGACAAGACGAGCCTTATGTCTTTCAAAGGAGCCATCGGACCTGTATTTATGACGAAAAATCCACATAGAACGAATAACATTCACATTAGGCGGACGCGGTACTAATTCCCACGTCTTATTACTAATAAGAGCATTAAATTCGTCATCCATGGCCATTTTCCAATTAGCATCATTAAGGGCATTCGCAGGAGCTTTGGGTATAGGGGAAATCGATACATTTGTGTGAAGATCAAAATGGTTCTTGGGTTTCCGAATACCGTGGTCACCGCGAGTGACGGCTTTTGATGGAGGAAAACGACTGGTCGAGGGAGGAGCTGTATGTGGAGGGGCCGTGGCAGTATGCGACGGTTGCTGGTCAGAAGCAGCAGCCGTAGGGGAAGGCGTAGGCTGTGTGGGAGCAGGGGACGGGGTCTGGGCAGGCTGGGCAGGCTGGGTATTGGGGGGGTTCGAACCTGAAATGAGGTGTCGAAGGACATAGGGGGATAAAGTATCATCAAGGAAATTATATGTGGTTTTGTCAGATTTTGTATTATCGGAAAAGGGGTACCGAGATTCATCAAATATGACGTGACGACAAATAATAATTTTCTTGGTTGTGATATCATAACATTTGTACCCGCGATGGTGATCGGGGTATCCTAAGAACACACAAGGGGTAGACCGGGCTTGAAGTTTATTAATTTTAGTCGACGGAAATAAGGGGTAGCAAAGACAGCCGAAAACACGTAAGTTAGTAAAAGACGGGTTTCGGAAATAAAGCTGAGAAATTGGCGTTTGATAGTTCATATTTTTGTTGGGAAGAATGTTTAGTAGATACGTTGTCATACTCAGTGCATGATGCCAAAACGACGCGGGAATAGACGCGTGAATTAATAAAGTGCGCATAACATTGTTAATGGAACGAATTTTCCGTTCTGCCTTACCATTTTGGGGGGACGTGTATGGACAAGAGAGTCGGAATGTGGACCCGTTTTGTGCACACATCTCCCAAATTGGAGCATTGTCGAATTCTCTACCATTATCACATTGATACGACTTTATTTCACGATCAAACTGAGTCATTATATATTTGCGAAAATTTACGAAAATTGTAGGGACTTGGGATTTCTTGGCTATAGGAAAGGTCCATAAAAAATTCGTAAAATCATCTAACAAAACAAGGTAATATAGATGACCCGACGTGCTCGGGACCGGTGAGGTCCAAAGATCACAATGAATAATGTCGAAAGGCAAACAAGTACGAGATATAGACGGCATAAAAGGTTGTTTAACAATTTTCCCAATAGAACATGAGGAACAAACATGAGTCTTGTTATTGGAATTACAAGAAATTAAATTTTGATGTCGAAGAGAATTAAAAACTGGGTAGCCTGGATGACCGAGTCTATTGTGCCATAGTGATGGAGCGATCGCGGTAAAAGACGCTGGATGGGAAACTGAAGTTGTGGTTGTGATGGGATATAGTTCGCCCTTACTATTACACCTCATGAGAATCGTCCCCGTCCGATAGTCCTTCACACAAAAACCAAAGGGATCAAATTCGACGGAAACCGAGTTATCGGTAGTAAATTTACGAACAGATACTAAGTTTTTGACAATGTCAGGAGCATGGATTACATTTTTAAGAATGAAGGGATGTTTTGGGTGATTTAGTTTGGACTGCCCATAACCACTAATTGGAATCGTTTTGCCATTACCAACAATGATACCGTTTTTAATGCTCGAATTAAAATAAGAGGAGAGAGTACCTGCATTAGCCGTCATGTGAGATGTAGCTCCGGTGTCCATAAACCAGTTCGGGTCAGGAGGATGAAGCCCAAGAGTATACATGGCGGCCTCAATGTCCGTTTGAGAAGGCGGATTTTCAGCCGAGTAGGCTTGCGCTGGTGCAGGAGGACGCATTGTGTACTGAGGTCTGGGGGACCGTGTCCAGGGAGAGGTCGGGTATGGACACGGAGGATATCCCCATGGACCCCAAGGCCAACCTCCAAACCCCTGATTCTGCCACGGACCAGCGGCCACAGGAGCAGTTTGAACCGTTGTGGGTGCACTGCCAGAATTCGAACCATGCTGATTCGAGTGCCCCTGTCCTTTGTTGCCCTTATAACCCCCACCACCTTTCTTCTTGTTACCCTGATTCTTGCCTCCTTTTTGCGAATTTTGAGGAGGACGACCGAGTATGGATGAGGAGTCACTAGTGTCATTATTTTTAACATACAAGGCCGAAGAAGACGAACCTGTGGCAGCAATTTTAGCGAGACCGGCCTCCTCTAATGTGAGCATAGAGCGAGCGTGATAGAATAGAGGAAGCGGGTTGCGTTGACGGATAATGGATCCAACATGTTGATAAGCATCTGTGAGACCCGACACCATCTGAAGGACAAGGCGATTATTGGAAACTGGAGCACCAACGTTCTTGAGTTGGTCGGAGAGGCTCTTCAGCCGTTGGCAGTATGCTGAAGTATTCGGAAAATCCGCCATTGCCGTATGGGAGAACTCTTGCTCGAGTGTAACAGCCCGTGAGTGTGCATTGTCCTGGAAAATGTCGCGAATGCGATCCCAGCACTCTTTGGCAGTGGTCTCTTCTTCAACGATTGTTTCAAGGAGATCGTTGGAGACCGTGGCGTAAATCCATTGGAGGACAGTAGCATCAAGTATCTCCCACGATTCCTTTTCGTCAGCCGTGACTGGTGCTTTAGGGCCCCCTGTTTTTGGTGTCACGATATGATGAAGGACGCGATTTGATTTCGCGTGATTTGTGAAGAGAGCCACCCACAAGGGATATTTATCATTATCCATCCCAAGTGTTACGGTGACGTGATTCTTGATGTTTGAAACAGCGAGAGCCGGATGGAATGTTGATTTCGTATCCGGCATGGTTGATTTTGACGAGAGGTCAGGAGAGGAAGGAGGAGAAAAATCGTGAAGAGGCACGAAAAAGCTAGGGTTTATGCGGAAGCGATTTTGTGGATCGTTAACCCTAGGAAGCTGATACCATGATAGAAGATAGGAAGATAATGCTTGGTTTATTCATTAGAATGAGAAACCTATATATACAAACTAGTGTCAAAGATATGTGCCTAATTACAAGGATATGTAACTATAATTAGCTGAGATACACAATATCAAATATGCATAATATATTGACAATGATTTGGTCAATATATTCTAACAGTACTGTCTTCTTCACAAATCCAGGAAGCTCATTTTTTTCTGTTTTTTGTGAAACAAAAGTGTACGTCACCTCATCATCCATTGGCTTATTACAGGGAAAACTGTAATATGCATAATCCTCAGGCAGATGAACACAATATACACCTTTGTGAGAAGTTACAAAGTTATGTTCGGGACACTTGAAATAACGTAAGGTGGCCGGGGCATGACGGAGTGACAATAACGGAAGATCAATGGGATGTTTCGGCAGGAGAACCGTATCTTTATTCACATTGTCTTCAAAGTATTCCGTCTTCAACGACTCAATACTCTTGTAAAGAGTCGGTAGACTGCCCGTCATTTGTGAATTGTTCAGCAGTTTAACAACAGTTACAAGCGGCAAAGACAGAATGTGGAGCAGGAAATCAACGAAATCCTTTTCTGCTTCTGCAAATACAACCTTTTTGGCCTTTGAATCAACCATTAACTTCAAACTCCATTTCAGTTCGTTTACTTTGGTCTCTTGCACACTCATTGTTTTACAGTATTTATATAATAACATGCAATTGTAGAATTCAAAAAATGTTTACGTATATATATACTGAGAAGTTGGTTTATTGTTCATTGGAAGGCTAAAGGTGGCTTGAGTTCCCAAAAACCATTCATTATTCCAACTGATTTAAGTACCGAGTTTTCTAAATCAAGCCTTGAAAATGAATATTATTGGTGATACTTTTGCATGCTTACTCTATTGGGAAATGGGAATCAACAAAAACCCAAGAGTAGTCAAATGAATCATTTATGCCTTCTTTTTAATCTTCCCCTTCAAATAAATAGGGCATTGTGATATTATTTGAACAGTTGCGCGTCTGCTCTTTGTTGGTTGAGTGATTATTGCCTGAGACGGTCTCATTATATGAAAAAACAACTTATTTATTCATTCACACGGTTGTGCGCGAAAGCGTGTTAAAACGATACAAAATACAATAGCAAAATAAATTAAGAATACATGAATTTAGGTGGTTCACTATTAATATAATAGTTGCGTCCGCATGGTGAGGAAAATATTTTACTAAATAGGGAAAGAATTACAGATTACAAAATATAAGGTTTTTAAATTTGTTTTTTCAAGCTTTCTACCTTTCTCTCTTTCATTAAAAACTAATCTACTGTCTTTATATAATTATTTAACACTAGAATAAACGAACTATTAAGATTAGGAAATAAACATATATTAAACTTATACCATTTCTTAAGCAGAGCTTTTTAAAACCAAACCAAACTTTCATCTTTAATAACGATCCCACGGCACATATCCTAATGCGATTCAAAGAATGTTAAACACTTAAACTCCGTGAGGTGCCGCGCGGTTTGCATCTTCACTTACATGACCATGAAATTTGGGAAGGTTATGTATGAAGAAGCCCTTAAACTCAAGGGTCACATTCTTACCCAAATTGAGATAAGTTATGCATAGAGGTTGTTGATTGAGGTTTGGAGCTTTGATTTATTTGATGGTTCTATTGTCAGAGATTCATGTTGTTGTTTTGAAGGAATTCAACTTCTATCTATGGGTTAAGGTGCTCATTTTCTCACAAGACCAGGATTATCAAAATGTTACCATAGAAACAAGAAAGAACAAATAAAAGTGATAAGGATAATAACGCACAAATTTACGTGGTAGGTTCGTTAAGTCCACATGGTAAAAGGGAGAAGAGTTTAATTGATATCGAATAGTTTACAGAATTTCGAATTAGTCATACAAAATATCCCCCTAAATAAAAATAAAACAAAGATGTCTGAGCCCGGGTTCGAACCGGGGACCTCTAGTGTGTGAGACTAGCGTGATAACCGACTACACCACCCAGACCTTGCTGTTATTTTTGAAGTGACTAAGTAATATATAGCTTTACAATTGTAAAAGGAAGCAAAAGGAACATGTTCCTCATCATGTCATCCACTATCTATTCATTCAATCCTCCAATTTTCTCTTCTTCAACATCTTCATCTCTCTCTCTTATCTAATTATATCTTCTTCTTATTAATTGCGAAGACAACCATGGCGGCGTTGCTACAATCAACATCCTCCACCTTCCACGGCCAATGCTCCGCCTTCCGCACCACCCCACCGCCGCCTCGCACCTTACCGGTTATGACAGTGCGCGCAGGTGTTGCTGTTTTCGTCGATAAAGCTGAAAACGAGAAAACCTACCGTCTTAAATCCAATTACCTCGAAAAAATTATCCCTCTTCTTAAAGACGAGTTCTCTTACTCCAACATTCTTGAGGTTACTCTCTCTCTCTCTCTCTCCTCTTTCCGTTGTTCAATTTCCTAATTGATAGGGAGACAAAATGTTCGTGGCGGAGTCGGGATTTGAACTTACTTTTATGACTGAAAGTCACTTCATCATACACCCTAGCCAATGAGATTGAGAATGTACAATTTTTTGTTCAGTCAGGTTTTATTTTGTTATTTTATTTGAAGTATTATTAATTTTAATTTTCGCATTTCTGTTTTAAAGTAGCAATCCTCACTAAGGGAATTGTTGTTGTGTTATGTAGAAATGTGGCTATTTTTTTTTTTAAATTATAATAGGAGATTGTCCCACATTTAGAAATTATGTGAGATTATATTAATGGTTAATTAGTTGGTTGGATATTATGGTGGATTTTCCCTCCGAATCATTCCTATGGAGGGGTAACATTTTGCCTTAGAGGACGGAAATGAGGGGATCCATTGTCCGTTCCAAATTTCTCGACCCCCATCTATGCTATCCAAACAATGAAAATTGTCTCTCTCCAAATCCGTCGAGAATGTTCTACGGAGTACAAGTATTGCACTATGAGGTGTATTGGGGAATTCTACTATGTTCTCGCTATTCGACGATTTTTCATGGGAAATTGAAAGGACGGAAAAGGAAGGGAAATGAAAAGAGTTATTGAATCTACGTGTTTAAGGGCTTGGGCTGCAGCTTGATGTTTGGATGTCCTTTCTAAACTTCCCTTCAGTCGTGTGGAAATGGTAAGGGTATGATTATGGGTGAGTCTTGAGACAAGACTCCCAATAATCTATCCAAGTCTTGACAGAGTCTTAAGTTGAGTCTTGAAAATCCAAGACTCAACTTAAGACTCTTGTAGGATCTTCACACATTTTTTAAGGGAAGGCATCCATTGAATGAATCCCACGTGCCTT
Organism: Heliosperma pusillum; assembly: GCA_022085475.1. Classification (NCBI taxonomy): domain Eukaryota; kingdom Viridiplantae; phylum Streptophyta; class Magnoliopsida; order Caryophyllales; family Caryophyllaceae; genus Heliosperma; species Heliosperma pusillum. The sequence continues at coordinate 30,692 of JAIUZE010066097.1, forward strand.
TTTTTTTTATAACAAAACATTTTTCTAGTGAGGTGAAAAGTAGAGTATGAGGTGAGTCTGACTGTTAATGTATAGAGTCTGAACAATAATGAAATAATAAAAGTTAGTCGAAAGCTGATGTGACCGAGCTTTAAGATTTTGGTAAGTCTTACCAATAATCATACCCTAAGTGTGCTTGGACTCAAGTCTTCTGTTGAACTTTATTTAGTCTGTACATTGTCTTTAGTAAACTTCATTGTGATGCTTAAGTCTTGAGTGATGCTTAAAGACAAGGCTTGAGTTTTTCTTTGTAAGTAGATTGCTTTTTATGATGTTTTATGCTGTTTTACGTGGATCATGGTATGTAGTCACTAGACTACTAGTAATCTAGTACTGCATTCCCTGCAAAATTATTCTTAGACTTGTCTTACTTAAGGGATTCTCAAGTATGGAAGGCGGACTTCATTAGTTTGGCCTTAGTTAAACTAGAGGGCTTCTTGCGATGTTTGATGTTTGGCGGTGCTATAGCATCCCAGAGCCTTTCTGAAACAGTGAGGTTCTTTCAGCTGCTGCAGTGAACTGATTAAGCCTTGTTGGATTTTATGGTTTTACTGTGGACGACGCATTTTTGAGACTCTATTACTTTGGTTATTTCTCATGCTACAACTTTGTCTTTGTACGTGGTGGTTAGATTTTTATTTATTTTTCATCAAGAGAGCCACAACGGCCTGCTATGTTTTGAACTTAGCTCATTAATAGTATTTAATACCACCACTGAGGGAATTTTACGTATATATAAGCTAAACTCGAAAAGATAAGAAACTAAAAACAGCCTTCTCAATTTAACCCCTCCTGGTTTGAAATGTGGGCAGGTCCCCAAAGTTGACAAGATAGTGGTGAATTGTGGGATTGGGGATGCTGAACAGAACAAAAAGGGTTTGGATGGTGCAATCAACGAGTTGGCGCTCGTTACTGGGCAGAAGCCTGTTAAGACAAAAGCAAAGAAATCCATTGCAAGTTTTAAAACCAGAGAGGGTCAGACTCTCGGAATTGCTGTGACACTCCGGGGAAATGTAAGCCTGTAGTATTATTAATCTTTCTGTAATTTATGTTTACCGTTGATTTTCTTTTACTAGTTTTAGAGGTTGCTTCACTGATGGCATTTCTTTGGGATAATAAACTGAAAAATGTGAAAAACAAAAGAAATAAAAGGTAGCGGTGGTAGTGGATGGCAGAAGGAGATAGAGAGGGTTTCAACAACTCACTATACTTTCCTTCATTTCCTCCCTCGTTTTGACTCCCGTCACCCTTGTAACAATCACTTCCAATCTAAGCAAGTCTTTAAGCTTGAAAAGTCTGATGCTTCATTTTTTTTTTTTCTGGGTTCACCTAAGACATTACCTGTTCTGATGCAAATTTATGATGTTTCTCTAGACAAAGGTGATAAGCGAAGTGTTACAGTGGAACTGTGGAAGGAGTTAATTATTTGTAATATTAACAGCCTTCATGACTTGCTCATTGGTTAACTTTGCAGGTGATGTACTCATTTCTTGACCGTCTGGTCAATTTGGCTCTTCCTCGAACAAGGGATTTCCAGGGTGTAAACCCTAACAGCTTTGACGGGCATGGGAACTACAGCATTGGGTTCCGTGAACAAAGTGTGTTTCCAGAGATCAAACCCGAGATCGTGGGCAAGGCAAGGGGAATGGATGTTTGCATAACGACAACGGCGAAGACAGACAAGGAAGCCTACAGATTACTGGCTCTTATGGGAATGCCTTTCAGAGAGGGTAGCGGGCCCACGACTGAGGTACGTAAGAAGAAGTTGAAGTCTCACCATTTTGACTCCAGATACAAGGGGAGGAAGTAATAGGTTTCGTCTCTCGGTGGGTCTCCGTATGTATTTCTTTGTACTACTTAATTTGCCATTTTAGCATGCCCTGTAAAAGTTGTAATGAATGCTTGTGCAACCAGAACTACTGCTTCAGCTGGCTCATTTGTTGATTTGCTTTTGTGTAGTCGTTTACGAGCTACGTCTTGCAGGGAGAACCACAGTCAATGAGTAAGGTGATTTCCTCTTACTTCCTAAGTTAAACATCCCTGATGTGTAGGAAAGCTGTAACTCAAGTGATCTAGCTATGTAAGCAAGCCAGAGATGAAATCTTAATTGTGAGTACAGTTAAATACAACTCCTAAAAAAAAGAAAAATATTACCGAGTAGACTGTTTGTTTAAAGAGAAGGGAATTCGCATTCCGGTTTTTTACCGAGTGTAGATTCTTAGGCAGCTGCGGTAGCCTGTAAATTATGTTTACCAAGTCGACTTCCCTTTCAGTTTTCACCGAGAGATTCTAACTTTGCAAGATATGCAGTAATAGAAAATGGTAACAGCATGTACCCCTATTTTACAATGGCAACCCTGCTTTTTTACCCAATGTAGATGTAGATAGGAATAATCACAGGAGGGAGTAGAGCTCGATACAAGTGCAGGTTAGCCCAGCCCAGCTTGGCCCGTTTCCCAGGGCTGAGTTTTAGCCAACCTGAAGTCCGGTCCTTAGCCCAGCCCAGCCTGCCTCACCATTAGTTCCGGGCGCGGGCTTCAATTTTGAGGGTTCGGCCCCTGAAGAAACAAAAAAATAAAATAAAATAGCCCAGCTTGTGTGGCCCGCTCTATCCAACCCCATTACTGGCCGGTCTTATCCCTTTGGCCAAACATGAGGTAGCCCGGCCCCTCATCTGGGCGGATCCCGGGGCAGGGTACACAAGGTTGACCCGCTGGCCGTAGCCTCCAACTCTAGGATGGAGTACTTGAATTACATTATTATCTTTGCACTAATTCTCGGTTAAGAAGGTATTCCAATAATGTTTATGTAAGATATCTCATATAATATGATAATTTTTATTTATATAGCTTCATTTTTGTTATATTAATTATGTCTCATTATACTCCGTACTAATTTAGCGTGAGTCTGTCTCTTTTGAATAGTTATGATACTTAACCTTTCTTACAATTTGACCTAACTCGAATGTATTGGCTCGACACTCGAGTTGAGAACTTGAACTTGACCTGCCTAAATTAATCCAATATAAATGTCTATTGTTACACATTGATATAATAGTATATTAATTACAACACACCCAAAAACGAGCCAAAATCAGCTGGTTATAAACTCAAATTCTTCCAACACGAAATAGAATAACCCGATCCAACTCCACCTAATTAATCCGTTTGACCCGTCTACCTACTATATCCCTTGTGGTTTGATCCTAATACCATTATCAAACTCATTAAAGCAGAGTAATCAAAATCTGAAAATTCATCCATCCATTCACATTGACATAAATACATTAATAATTAATAATCACATAAAACTACTTAACAATTAGCTTAAAGGAGCAAAACCGCCATTAACAAACCAAAGAGGTAGTTAAATAATCAAGATTAGGAGAAAGAGATAGACACAAAACAAACAAAATCCGCCATTAAAACTCCTCAAAATGGCAGTATATGGAGTTGCCACATTTACAACGATAAAGATGCGATTTATACCAACAACAACCACTATTTCTCAATATCATTTTCCTCCTTCCATGGCTCCTGATTTTTCTCTCTCCTCCTCCGCCGTTGATCGCCGCCGTGATCTCGTTTTCGTCGTCAATCCTCGAGGTTTCCGTCTTTTTTAAATAATATTATTCCCTCTGTCTCGGTCAATTGTTTATGTTTGCGGTTTTTCGTGAGGAATGTTTCGGATAAAATTAAATAAATGATTGAGACGGTGGGAGCATACGCTTAATTGTTGATGTCTCTGTCAATTGTTACCTTTGCGAACAAATGATTGAGACAGAAGGAGTATACGACTTAGTTTACGATAATAGGTAAATAAATGATTATGACGAAATAGTTTAGGCTTTATTATTATATCAATTAATAATACAACTAGTTGTACATACGAACTTTTTAATATTTTCGAGCATTGTTATAAAGTTGTTCAACTTTATTAACTAAATTATCGAGCTATATGACAAAGTTATTGAGTTTAAGAAATAATTAGTAAACTCGATAATTTTGTAAAATAACTCAATAACTTGTAACATAACTCATAAACTTTATGTCTTAAGTTCACAACTTTAAGATGGTTATACAGTATTTGCGCTTATTTCTTATGTCTCAGTTATGTTGTTACCTTAGCGAAATTTGTGAAAGTTTCTGGACAAAAATAAACAAATAATTAAGGCGGAGGGAGTACGCTTATGTCTCAGTAAAGTCGGTACCTTTGTGATTTTTCGTGGTGAAAGTTTGTTTCTAGGACATAGGTAAACTAATAGTTGGGAAGAATGAAGTATAGAAGCTTAATTTTTTTAGTCTCGGTCGATTGTTTACGTTTGCTATTTTTCGTGGGGAAAGTTATCAGGTGAAACAAATGATTATGACGGAGTGAGTATGTGTTGAATTTCTCATTGTTTACTCTCCATTATTTAAATAATGTTATGTTATGTTTGATTATAAAAATTGATGTTCAGGAGCGAATGGAAATACAGTGAAAGAATGGAAGAAGCTTTTGCCGTTTCTGCGCTCTCGCCTTTCTAATGATTGCAATGTGAGGTTTTTGATTATGTTGCTTTTATTTTTGGCATTTGTGGTTCAAAGTAGTTTTTTTTCTACTCGAGACTTCATAATTATTTGGTTGTTGTACAATAAGTTGTCATCATAGTGAAACATTGTTGCTTTGTAATTTTCTGTATTTGACTACATTTTGGTTTGTAATTACTCAAGAACAAAATTTTACTCGTAGCTGTTTTGTGGAGATTTATTGTAGTTGTGTTTTGTCAATTGACGGTTGTATGTGCTCAGGATGGAAGTGTTTCCAAGTATTCATGTATTAGATTAGCACGGGAGGGTGCTTAGTATGCTAAAGTATTGATGCTATTTATCTTCTACAAGGAAAATGAGTGTTTGTTTGTGAAGATTGTTTATTAATTTGTTTTGTCAAGCGATCTTTATGTGTGGGGAAGAACATAAAATTTCTGTAACCGGTTATGAAATTTGATTGCTGCAAAAGTTGTAGAATTGGTTGTGTAGAGAGAAGAAGGTTGTACTTCTAGCATGTTTTGCTTTGCTACTTCTGCAAACGAAAATATTGGTGTTCGATGTTAGTATCCTCGATCTGCTTTATGCGCGGTGAAGTGCTTGCCAATATGAGTGTTAGAATTGCGTCATCATCTTGCTTGCGTAATCGCTATTCTGCTCTTTTTAGATTGGCAATTTCCTTACTTTGTCCTAAAGTTCCTATTTGCAGATCTGTGAGTCCTTTACATCCGGTCCCTCTCATGCCACTGATATAACAAGAGAGGTATTGCACTATAGCATTTTGCATATGCTCACCGTTTTTTTTTCCGGTCAAGCGATTCACGACTTTTTAGTTACCTACCAGGAAATTCCAACCTGAACTCCTGTGGTTTTGCATTGTCATACCTGAAACTGAAAATGTATTGCCATGTGTACCCCTTAGTTACTCGTCTAGTATAACACTACAACCGCAGAAGTTCTGCATTATCAAAATAAAATTATGCAAATAAGTCACCTGATTTCTATAGGGTTTTTAGTCATCACAAATACTAAAAGGTAAGAGTAATGCATGTTATCAACTCGTCTTCCTGCCAGGTTAAAAACTTGACAACACTCTCAACTGGAACATAAAATCAGTGAAATATCATCACTAACGTAGTCGAATGAGGCTAATTGACTGAGATAGGGGAGATAATATATTATTGTATTATTTTGTAATAAACATAATTCCAGTGACTAATAGTTGATTAAAATTGGTATCAATAACATCAAGACTTTCTAGTTACCATTGAACTTATGATTATAATTGCTCAACTTGTGGTTACATGTTGGATAACTTTTTCTTTATAAGTACACATTGGAAAATGTAAAATTTTAAGGATAAAAGATTAAAATATCTTTATTAATATTGTGTGTTTTGTTTTCAATAGGCTATTAGGGAGGGTGCTAGTGCAGTAATTGCGGTTGGAGGTGATGGAACCCTTCATGAGGTGTGTTTGTTTTTGCTTAGCTCTTTTTTTTGTGTGTGTGAATTTGTCTCATGGTTTGCATAATCTACCGTTGTAACATAATGAAGTGACTAGACATCATAATCCACAAATTCAGAAAGGAAGGAGTTCGGGGAAGAGAAATGTTCTGTTTATTGAGTTGCAAACACGCATTTATCTTCGCTTGAGTGATATTGAAATCCCTCTTCTATTGGACGTTTATGTTGTTTTGGAATGCTGTTCAAGCTATGGCGTATGAGATACTGAGAACATGCCTGCGTGACTATTTAGTAGAGCAATACACTAGCTTCATATATTTGTATAGTACCTGCTAGCCAAGTTGCAGATCTTGGTACTCTTCCTTTTCCATATACCTGGTTTATAGAGTTTGTGTACCTACTTATTTAGTATGTTATGGTTCTCTGGGAAAAAATAGTGACTATGATGTGGACCGTAAAAGCTTCCCTTGTTATTAACGTACTGCATGCTTGATATGTTCGTGAATGAAGTAAAAGATAGGTAGGCGTCCTTTACTCCTTTTGGTACTGGGACTTGTGCAGTGATTGTTTGTTTTACATATTATCTCTGTCTGACTCGAAATGTATGATATCTATCATTTGCCTATTAGCTTTTTCTCTCCTTTCTGCCTAGACAACAATGAGGATCTGATCTTGCCAGGTTGATGATTATGTTTTTACTAATTATGTTACTTGTATAGGTTGTGAATGGTTTCTTTTGGCAAGGAAAGCCTGTCCTTGACCATGCTGAAAACCTTGCTCATACTACTGCGCTTGGTGTAAGAGATTGCTTATAACTAACTACTTGTTGACATATTTAGTTAATTTCTCCAAAAAGATTCTGGTTGTTGATTAATTTGCTGTCTTTTTTCCAGCTTATTCCCCTTGGCACTGGTTCGGATTTTGCCAGAACTTTTGGCTGGTTAGTTACTTTTGACTTTCCTACGTCTTCCATCTCGTTCGGGTATAAAATGAAATGAAATATATTCTTTTATTTTATTGTTGGATCAGGAAAAATGACCCTTGCGAGGCCGTGGAACGTATCGCTAAAGGTGAGTAGCTAATTCTGATGCAGTTGCCCTTGTCAATTAGTAGTGCGTCTTGCCAGTTTTATTATGTTGTCATGTACTCTATCTATCCCGCATGTAAATTTTGCTTCATATGCATGTTCTTGCCAAACTTGCTGATAAGGTGCTTTAAAGGAATGAGGTCACGCATTGATGTTGGCATCATAACTGGAGATGATAGAGAACCGCATCATTTTATTAATGTTGCTGATATTCATTTGTAAGTTTGGCGTTTCTGAGAGAACCTGATTCTTGAGCTTTTTTTGGTAGCGTCTTTAGAATTGCATGTTTCTAACAATGTTTTTGTTGTATTTCCAGGAGTGCAAAGGCAGGTTATTATGCTTCGAGATATAAAAATTTTGGGAACCTGTGTTATGTTATTGGAGCACTACAAGCTTTCATGGGGCACAAGAATGTCGATCTTAGAGTTAAGGTGAGTCGCAAACCCTATTGTCTCTTTATTTTAATAGTCTCGTTACAAATTATGATAATCTGGCAATCCTTGATACTTTAGTTTATGCAGAACCACATTATTTTATTTGTTTGTTTGCTTTTTGTTACTTAGATTGATGATGGTGAGTGGAAGGAATACTCGCAAGTGACAGCCCTTTGTATTGGAAATGCGAAATACTTTGGGGGTGGAATGAAGATTACTCCCAATGCTGAACCCTCTAATGGAATTTTTGAGGTTTAGTCACTTTCCTTTTTTATCCCTAGTAATGCAAGTCGCTCGCATGGTAGTTCTCTTTTTTCTAATACTAGCAAAATTACTTGCTAAATTGTTTACGTTTCTTTATTTTGAAGTAGCAGTCATAAATTGGTTTCTATTCTTTTTATTTTGAAATTTGAAGTAGCTTTATTAGAGGCAATTCTCGGTGTGATTTGTATTTTGGTCTTTCGAAAAGTAGCCTCTTTGATAATCAACACATCGTAAGGCTGACTTCATTCTACCATCCATCTCCTGCCATTTGCGGGAGTTGTTGAGGCATTGCGGTATGCCGGTATTGTTGCTGTAAGAGAAATTAATTCGAGAATTCAGTTGAGAGCTCTAACAATACATTAGAAGGACGTGCAATAGAAATGGTCTAAGTAGTTAAATGCATCTTGACAATTGTCATGGGAAGTAGTGAAAACCGGGATTAGGAGTCGTCTTGGTTGAAAACTTTTGGGAATATACCAGGTAAGTGTCAAATCTATCTCACAACTCCCACCACATTTCTATGTGCAGGTTGTGGTCCTTCAGGATTTCAGGTGGTATGACTTCATCTTGAAGTTGCACAAGCTTTATAATGGAACACATCTATCTGTCAAAAATGTATTATCGCAAAGGTAATTTCTTAATGACCAAAAAGAATAACACTAGGTCTTGCTTGTGACGGGTCGGATCTTGCAACGGGTATTTTGTGAGAGGAAATGGGTAGAGGAGACAAGGTGGGCACCCCCCATGTGCTTCTCCACTCACCCTTGATGGGTATTTTGTGAGACAATATGGTACCCGTCTTAAGCTTAAGACGGATACCCCCGTCTTAAATGAGAATTTGTGAAAGACTAAAATGGCAATTCCTTAAATTCACGGTTAAAAGTGTGTGATCCAGTGTTTGCCTTTTTGTAAGTGATCTGTATGTATTGATGTCTTACACGAGAAGGTCAAGAATGATAAGGGTAAAGTCGCGTCTCCTTAATCAAAGTAAACCTAAGTCACAACTAACTAATAGTCAGCGGTAAGCAAGGTATCGAATCCACAGGGAGGCGGTAGTATTCTAATCTGTTAAACTAAGTTCGTCTCTAAGGTAACAATTTCGGGGTTTGAGATTGAGTTCTAAACTAAAAGCAATCAATAACAACAATAAGTAACAACAATAACAATAACAACTATAACTAATAATAATAACAACTAGTAATAAGTAATAACTAAATAAGCAATAACAAACTAATAAGGTTGAAAACAATGAGATTAAAAGTCTAGGGTCACAGGTTCACTAGGATTATTGTTCAGGGATAGGGATAAAATCAACTATCATGCAATAAAGTTATCTAAGGTCACAAGATCGGTCGATTCAATTATGCCCTTTAGATCTACGATTAACATGCGGGCGCTATCATTAAACGAGTTCTATTCAATTATCGTAGCCTATCTTAGTCTTAACCCGGTCGGTGTCAATCCTAATTTGCGAGACTAGTTAATTAATCCTGGCCAGTAATCAAGCAACTAGAATTAAAACGATAATCAAACGATAACCATACAATTGCAATTCAATTAATTAATCTACCCCTTCTAACAATCCTAGATCCCCTTTCAACCCTAGAAAGGAATTTAGCTACTCATAACGATATAAACAACAACAATAATAATTAAAGTAAACATGATTAACAACAATGAAAGGATGAACAAAGAATAATTAAGGAACAAGAAGACAATTAAATAAAAAACTAAGAAAGATTGAGGAATACCGATTACAAGATGAACTAACGACAATCGTCTTTGATGAATAAAATCCAGCGGAAAAGTAAATTAAACTAAAGTTTCTGATTTAAACCCTAAAAGTATTCTAAAGCCTAAGAAAGTATGTATAAGAATCCCCAATTAAGAAAGACGAGCTTTCTTTTTATATTACAAAAGATCTAACTAATTAGGTCTAAAGTTAAGGAAAATAAAAGAAATCCGCCGTAATAGAGCTTGCTCGATCGAGCAAGGTGACTATGCTTGATCGAGCAAGAGTCAAAACGACTCGATCGAGCACAGGTAACATGCTCGGTCGAGCAACTATCATTATAGCTTGTTTCCTTCGACTTTTCTTCATTTCTCCTCATCCTTCCTCGATTTCCGCGCCTAGCTTCTACGATCCAACTCCGCCATGCTCCATATCTACTCGAAAAGCTCCAAATGCACCCAATCTGCATTAAAACATAACAAAAGCGGCAGAATCTATATTCTAGCTAAAATAGCATAGAAATAAGCAAGGAAATACGGTAAATCGAGTAAAATGCGTCTAAGGGAGGCATAAAATATATATATAAATAATGATCATCAAACTCCCCCAAACCAATCCTTTGCTTGTCCCTAAGCAAAGCACTCGACACATACAAAGACAAACATACAAATGGTGAATGAAAAACTCAAAGCTAATGTTAAAGCACATACAAATCCCAAGCTATCCATATCTATAACAAAGTAATGACCAAGTACCAATAAAACAAATTCAAAGGTACGGGAAAATAGAAAACTCAGCTCATAATCCAAGATTTTACATGATACCGTAGTATAAACAAAACCAAAGACCTTTCAATCTTGCAAGGCTCAAATTGTCGGATTCTCGCGGATTCACTCATGCACTCATAAGTTTATGTAAAGGTGAGTTTTGTGAAGATAGAAAGAAATAGAAACACTCACTCAACTGATGAAACATGCATGCACTCTAATGTGATAGTAATTTCCCCAACAAATACGCATTCGCTACAAAGTACATGAATCAGGACAAAAAGGAAGGCTAATGGGTGAAGGTAGAAATGGGTTGTGCCAAGGCACGTTTGGGAATGTGGGGCTAAGACCGGTAGTCGCAGCGACACGTACCAAAACAAATCTACAAAACTAGCACAAACCAACACCGACTAGAGAAATCATCTTAAACTTTGACAACACAAGAGAGAGATCGATATTGCTCTCTGAAAAATGGATTAGACTCTAGTAAATTCCCTTTCATTTTCCCTTGAATAATTCAATGAAGCAACAATTTTTTCTTTCTTTTGTTTTTCTTTTTCTCTTTTTCTTCTTTTTCATGATTTTCTTTTCATCATTTTTTTTTTCTTTTCTTTTTTTTTCTTTTGCTTCACAACTTTTCTCAACAAAGGGAATAAATGACACAATTGCCAACATACTTGCTACACCCAATTGATATTCTTTTTGAAATCCCGACCCAACCATAGTAGACAAGTAGATAAGAAAAACATGCAACTGCGACTGTCCCGATAAGGTAGGCAAATTCTAGGAATGTAGCTTTTAGATAGGTTATGAAACAGGCTACAAATGTTCAAAATGCCTAAACATAAAGAACTCAATAATAAGGGTATAAAATCAAGTCTTTTTGGCTATGTGAGGCTTATTTGAACAAAAAGAATCACCTTTCCTCATGCACTTATCAAACGAACGCGTATAGTATCAAGAAACGAATGTCACACTTATGCAATTTAATGTTACATATTTCACAAGGAGTACCACACTCAAGCCTAAAGACAATGAGACCAGTTTATTGATGTTCCTGGCCTAGGAAGCTCTAAAGACCTCAGAATTTTAAGTGGTTTACCAACAAAAATTGCCAAATCTAATTAGCATAAGGTATGTCAAAAACGGTCAAGACTTGTACTATGAGCTTTGTTTTCAAAAATAGTAAGTCAAAACAATGTACATGGATAACTTATTTGGGATTCAAATGCAGAAACAATGCAAATTATCATCATTGTAATTCAATTCACCAAGACTCGACCTAATAAAATAAAAACATGTTTTTGGATTTTGTAAATTTTCAATTTTTATGATTTTTTTCTTTTTAAATAAACTAAACACACGACATAAATAAAGACTCTCCCCCAAACCTAAATGTCACAGTGTCCTCATTGTGACGCTAACAGCACAACATCACACAATCAACCAACAACAGCAACCTAAAGGACACTACTAACAAAAGGGAAAAGGGGAAAGAGCTAAAAGAAAATACAATAAAAGAAAGTACAAGGATAGATAATACCAGCTTATAGACATAGCTTCCCCCAAACCAGCTGCAAAATGGGGGAGTAGTGACCAGCTGCCACTACTGCGCCTGATCATCATCATCATCATCATCATCATCATCGCCCCTCTCAGCAGCACCAGAAGAAGAAGCCCGAAACGGGTCACCAAACCCACCAACTGGAGCATCCGGTTGGATAGGAGTATACCAAGAACGACCCAGGCAACCATAATCGTGACTAAACTCCTGAGAAAACTGCTGAGGAGTCACCCCATAATTATCAAACACACCCGTCTCATCACCCGGACCTCGGTAGTAGCTCGGCGGAGTCCAACCAGCAGTGGCATTAAGATCAGTCCGCATGAGGTTCTCCCAAAGTCCCCTCATCACCAAGTCATTGTTTATTCCTTGGTGAATCCTAATCTCCCTCTCTAAAGCTGGATCATAGGTGTAAGTAGGTGAAGGGTAAGGGTAAGGAGCTGGGGTGGGTGTAAAGCGTGGAATCGGGGTGGTGGTAGTCTGAGCAGAAGTAGATGGGGTAATCCGCCGACGAGGTCGACGGTTCTCGGCTAAAGCAAAAATAAGCTCAGGTGGAACCACATAAGAACGAGGAGGAGGGGTAGGTCCAGTCTCAGGATCATGGGTAGACAACCGCTCCGTAGAAGGGAGACGGTTATCGGTATCAGGAAGAGCTATCCACTGGGTCCCCCGTACCCGCCACTGAAATCTATTGTTTCCTAACGCATTTATCCAACAAAGGGTGTGGCGCAAGTACTCCTCATCCACTCTAGGGGCATGAAGGGGGGTCATTGGTGTGTAGTTACGGTCTCCCCCAAACCCAGCAAGTCTCCTAGCCAACCTAGTGACCCAGGCACCACAATCTAAGGAATGTTGGGTAGCGGAAGTGATCCTCCAGAAAGCAAAGCACACCAAACCAACAGGATTAAAAAAAAAATCAATCTCATGCATGGGGTTGAGGGTAGAAGCAAGTAATAAGACCTCATGAGAATTAAGCTTACTTAGGTCCTTCCTAGCAAATAACAGGAGGCTAAAGAAACGCAAAAACAACCTCAGACAAGGATGTTGCACATCATTGACCGCCATGACATTAACACGTGCCTCAGGAAGACCCGTAAATAAACGAAAATATTCAATGGCTTGAAAGCCGGAAGGAACAGCAATAAAAGTATCATCGTCACCGACAGAAAGACCCAAATGATTCGCCAATTCGGCGTAAGTCAACACAAAGTCCCTATTAAGCAACCTAAAAGACACACTTTCATTGGTCTCGTCCCAATCATAGGAACTGAAAAATTCAAGTGTCAATGGTCGATAAGAAAGCTCATTAAGGGAATATAGCCCCCCAAACCCGATTCGGTGAAACATAGCAAAAATGGCATTCCCAAAACCGAGTGAATCAAGAACGTTGGGGCACACACAGCGAGTAGGGTCCATAGGACGACCCATAAGCAAAGCAAACCGGTCATGCTGCTCTTGTGTGTTGAAAACGATCCAAGGGTAGTCGGGGTTACTCGGAATCGCTTCTACGTGGGGTTGTCGGACAAGACGGGGTGCTCTACGACGCTTACTAGTTCCTTCTTGCCTAGACATAGCTAATTAAAGTAAATAAAACACAACAAACACAACTCTATGCTCAAAAGACGGATTAGCTAACCCTAATTCGAAAAAAATTCAAATTTGAGTCTAAAACGCAAGAAAGACGGAGCAATTAGCAATGTAAGAGTGAATAATTACTAAATAACAAGGCTAGGAAGCAACAACAACAAATTAGAAGCACAAAATTGAAGAAATAAGAAACAAACCCTAATTCACGTTTTGGGCAAAATAAGGGAGCAAAAATACTGATTTCTTCACAAATTGAGCTTGAAACAAGTAAATTGATGTTTGTTGATGCAAGATTGATGATTAAATGATGATATGAATGACTTTGCTTGAGTTATATGAGGAGAGTAAGGGTGAGGGGAAGAAAGAAGGGACGAAATAAGAAGAAATATGTGAGGAAAATTGGGGAAAACCTGATAAAAGAGCCTCGGGCCGGTCTGAACCGCCTCGACTCGATCGAGCAGGTGAAGCTTGCTCGATCGAGCAACCTAGACTTTTCCGTTTCTTGAGTTCTTTAAAGTGGCTGATGTTGGTATGTGACGAAAACTCGATCGAGCAGATGTTTGCTCGGTCGAGCAACCCGTGAGTTGCTGATTTTTCTCTTTTTCGATTCCTTTCTCCTTTCTTTCTTTTCGTGTCTTCATTATTAAAGCGATTTCCGATTGTATTAGCTGTAATCACTCAATAAAATCGTTAGATCGCTCCCTCACCGCACTCAATAAAGCACAAATATATTAACTATCCAAACGAAATCTAATTAAACTATGACATTAATAATTAGGCTAATCGAAATAAAATTTACAAATGAAGTACAAGTAAATGCCGGGTTGCCTCCCGGTTAGCGCTGGTTTATAGCGGTCCCGCACGACCGTGTTACCTCAAAGTCATGGTGGTTTATCAAGAGTGGAAAGGTTGACGGCCTCTCTCACTCCTATAAATGCTTTATCGTAATAGGTCTTTAAGCGCTGACCATTGACTTGGAAAATCTCACCCTTGTCGGTTTGTAGTGAAACCGACCCAAACTTGCTCACCTTGGTTTTTGTGAATGGTCTCGACCATATGGACTTGAGTTTACTCCGTGAGCTTCCAGCTTCAGCACTCCTGGAATTTAAGGCGATCTCCAGAGGATCCCTATCCAAACGCAAAGGGGGACAGTCATCAATAGTTAAATTAACAATATCAACCCTATGACATGTCTCTTCTGGTAGGGGGTGCTTCATTGCCTTATCTAGGTTGAAAGTGATAGTGTCATCCCCCACTGTCAGTGTAAGTCTCCCATTCTTAACATCTATAACCGCCCCCGCAGTATGGAGGAATGGTCGTCCTAAGATGATAGGAATTTGGGTGTCTTCAGCCATATCTAAGACGACAAAGTCAACTGGTATGAAAAACTTCCCTACGCTAACCGGTACGTCTTCTAAAATCCCTAAAGGGTGTTTAATAGAACGGTCGGCCATTTGTAAGGTCAGGTTTGTAACAGTAAGTTGACCCATATTTAACTTTTTGCATATAGAATATGGCATTACACTAACGCTAGCCCCTAAATCACAGTACAAAGGGCTTTATCTATTGCTAAGCGACCTATATTACAAGGAATAGAAAAACTCCCTGGATCCTTTAGCTTAGGTGGTGATTTGGATTGCAAAACAGCACTGCATTCCTCAGTAAATGCAACCGTCTCCACTTCATTAAAGGACCGCTTCCTTGTCAATATATCCTTTAGAAACTTTGCATAGGCCGGCACTTGAGTGATCATTTCGGTAAATGGTACACTCACTTGTAAATTCTTCACTACCTCCATAAACCTCACAAACTGTTTATCGAGCTTTGATTTATGTAGGCTTTGAGGAAAAGGAAGTTTAATTACAATGGGATCGGCTTCTTTGGCTTTAGAAGATGAATTAGAAGGCTTTTCATCCAAATCAAGGGTTGCTCGATCGAGCAGAGGGCTTGCTCGATCGAGTTTTTGTGTACTGTAACTTTCAGAAACTTCCCGAGACAAATTTGGGCAAATTTTCTGGGTTGCTCGATCGAGCAAGGGGGTGCTGCTCGATCGAGCAAACTCTGTTTCAGCCTTATTTTCGCCTTTTTTCGAACTTTGATCCGTAACTTCCAAGCTTTCATTGGTTGCATCCCTTATCATTTCAGGGCCTTTGTAATGTGTTCCACTCCTCAAGGTGATGGCATTGACTTGCTCATGTGGAGGGTGTCCTTGAGGAGGAAGATTACCCGGTTGTTTATGTGGATTTTGAATTGCCAATTGGGCAATTTGAGTGTCAACCATCTTGTTATGAGCTAACAGTTGTGAGATCTGAGCATCTTGCTTTTGTTGGATCATAAGACTCTGCTGCAACATGGCTTTCAGTTCCGCCATATCATTACTTGGAGGTGGTGGAGGTGGAGGTTGTTGGAAGTTTTGTCCACCTTGATTGGAACGATTGAAGTTACCTTGAGAACTGCGATTCTGAGGAATCACATAAGATGAACTTTGTTGCTGAGGTGGTGGTGGGGTCGGATTAAGAACATTCTGACTTCGGTAGGAGAAATTGGGATGCTCTCTTGTCCTTTCATTGTAAAAGTTAGAGTACGGTGAACCTTGCTTAAAGGATTGAAAAGCAAGCACTTGATCAACCGTACTCATACATTCCACTGCATTATGCCCCATAGTACCACATCTTTCACAGGTTGGCTCTTGTTGAACCATGGCATGAACTGTTTGCTTATTCTCCAAGGACTTTGAAGTTTGTAACTCGGCAATTTTGGCAGTTAATGCCTCTAACTGAGCTGCAACTGCATTATCCGTACCTCCTCTCCTCGCATTGCCCCTAGGATTCCCATACTCAGCATTGTGAGTAGCCATCTCATCAATTAACTTCCAAGCATTGGCATCAGTAATGTTATTTTGGAATCTCCCATTAGCAGCAGAATCGAGCAAATTCCTCTGATCATCATATAACCCATTATAAAATTGGTTGCATAAAAACCAAGTATCAAAACCATGATGTGGAACAGACTTGACAAGCTTTTTGAAGCGAACCCAGGCCTCATTAAAGTTCTCTTGGGGACCTTGTTTGAAACTTGTGATTTGACTTCTAATGGCATTGGTTTTCTGTGGCGGGAAATATCTTTTGTAGAATGGAAGAGCCAAAGAATTCCAATCGGTGATGCCAAGTGCAGCCATATCCAACTCACTCAACCAATCTTCTGCTCCGTCTCGTAATGAGAAGGGAAACAACACCAACTTTATCTGATCTTGTGTCACCCCACCCGTCAAAGGAATAGAGCAGCAATAGTTGGTAAATTTCTCCATATGCTTAGCAGGATCCTCAGTAGGGCTCCCTCCAAACATGTTTCGCTCCACCAAAGAGATATAAGATGGACGAATCTCAAAAGTACTATTACCCGTAGTAGGGAGTTGAAATCCCTTGGGAATAGATGCAACAGTAGGCTCCGAGTGGCTGGCTAGAGTAGGCATGGTTGTAGTAGGTGCAGAAATAGGTGTATCCTCTTCTAAGGATGGTTTTTCTGCGACGAATTCGGCGTAAACTGTTTCAAGCGTACTCAAGTCTTCCGCTTCTTGAATTTCCTTCCAAAAGTTTCGTCTAGACCGGAGAGTCTTCTCTGGTTCGGAATCGTAGGGCACGAGAACGGACCTAGAACACCTGGGCATAAACAAAAACTAAAGAAAAGGATGAGAACTGTCTCAAGGAACTTAGGTTCCCTGAGACGAAAAAGACAAACTAAGTAAAAACAAACAGAAAACTGTTGCCTCCCCGGCAACGGCGCCAAATTTGATAAGGGTAAAGTCGCGTCTCCTTAATCAAAGTAAACCTAATTCACAACTAACTAATAGTCAGCGGTAAGCAAGGTATCGAATCCACAGGGAGGCGGTAGTATTCTAATCTGTTAAACTAAGTTCGTCTCTAAGGTAACAATTTCGGGGTTTGAGATTGAGTTCTAAACTAAAAGCAATCAATAACAACAATAAGTAACAACAATAACAATAACAACTATAACCAATAATAATAACAACTAGTAATAAGTAATAACTAAATAAGCAATAACAAACTAATAAGGTTGAAAACAATGAGATTAAAAGTCTAGGGTCACAGGTTCACTAGGATTATTGTTCAGGGATAGGGATAAAATCAACTATCATGCAATAAAGTTATCTAAGGTCACAAGATCGGTCGATTCAATTATGCCCTTTAGATCTACAATTTAACATGCGATCGCTATCATTAAACGAGTTCTATTCAATTATCGTAGCCTATCTTAGTCTTAACCCGGTCGGTGTCAATCCTAATTTGCAAGACTAGTTAATTAATCCTGGCCAGTAATCAAACAACTAGAATTAAAACGATAATCAAACGATAACCATGCAATTGCAATTCAATCAATTAATCTACCCCTTCTAACAATCCTAGATCCCCTTTCAACCCTAGAAAGGAATTTAGCTACTCATAACGATATAAACAACAACAATAATAATTAAAGTAAACATGATTAACAACAATGAAAGGATGAACAAAGAATAATTAAGGAACAAGAAGACAATTAAAAATAACAAAGAAAGATTGAAAGAATACCGATTACAAGCTTGAACTAAAGACAATCGTCTTTGATGAATCAAATCCAGCGGAAAAGTAAATTAAACTAAAGTTTCTGATTTAAACCCTAAAAGTATTCTAAAGCCTAAGAAAGTATGTATAAGAATCCCCAATTAAGAAAGACGAGCTTTCTTTTTATATTACAAAAGATCTAACTAATTAGGTCTAAAGTTAAGGAAAATAAAAGAAATCCGCCGTAATAGAGCTTGCTCGATCGAGCAAGGTGACTCTGCTCGATCGAGCAAGAGTCAAAACGACTCGATCGAGCACAGGTAACATGCTCGGTCGAGCAACTATCATTATAGCTTGTTTCCTTCGACTTTTCTTCATTTCTCCTCATCCTTCCTCGATTTCCGCGCCTAGCTTCTACGATCCAACTCCGCCATGCTCCATATCTACTCGAAAAGCTCCAAATGCACCCAATCTGCATTAAAACATAACAAAAGCGGCAGAATCTATATTCTAGCTAAAATAGCATAGAAATAAGCAAGGAAAGACGGTAAATCGAGTAAAATGCGTCTAAGGGAGGCATAAAATATATATATAAATAATGATCATCAAAGAACAAGGTCGTAGGCAAGCATGTCATCATGAAAAAACTAAAACTTGTAGAAATGTCAAATCATGTTGCACACGAGTTTAAGATACATCTATAGATCTGCAATTATAATCTTACCTTTTCCGTTGTGTAAATTAATCTCCTGTATTACTGTATATAATAAATAATAAACTATATGTGCTCATTAGTTAAAATTAATCTCGCCAATATTTTTTCCTCAGAGTAGGGGAACTGCTCCCATCTAAGAGATTCTTTGGCTTCTTTTGTGTAAAGGAAGTCCATAAGAGCAATATTGATGCCGCTAGGTCATGAGACAGCCCTTCAATTACTTTTCTAGCTAAGCTAGTTAGTTATACATGTAAAGGCACTTAAAAGGTTATTTGGGATTGCTTCGTCTATCCAACATTTGTTTTATTTTATTTTCTGAAAATTGCAGTGTACGTTCTATTGAAATCGAGCAAATAGATGGCAGTGACGCCGTATTTATCCAGTCTGATGGAGAACATTTAGGCTTTCTTCCTCGAAAAGTCTGCATTTTACCCGGTGCTATAGATATGCTGACATGACACGAGATACCCACTTGTAGCCACAACTCTGTTACACATCTTTGTGATGTGATATGCCGACTGCCTTGAGCCATCCATCTCTGTTATCTTTTGGGAAGATCTTTTAGGAAGCTATGCATTTTCGCTGACAAAAAGGTCAGTTACGACGGGCGTTTGCTGACTTAGATGCAACTCGGAATTTCAACCTACACATACAAGTCGTTCAACACACACTGTTTTCTTTTCATAAGGCGAACATCCCTTTTTTTTACGGTTCTCTATTAGCTTATTGTCGATTCCTTTCTAATGTCAACTAGTTAGTTAAGCATATCATTTTGTGAAACGGAAATTTTGCTGCTAATGCACTTGGGTAATCTTTGGTAGTCAGAATGAAAGAATCATGACTTCTCTAGGAAGTTGTTCCTCATTGTCAGATCTTCAACTACCATAACCTTTATGTATTAAGTCGATAAATTTGGGTTCCTAAATCCAGTAACGGAGTTACCTATAACATGATAGGCGGAGCTACAAGGTAATAAGACTTAAATCTAGGCCAAAGCGGTTTTAGTATGAATCAAGTCCGGTTTTTGTTGCTCGGATTCTTATGGCTGTTGGGGATTGGGTGTGTATGGAGTCCGGATTCTAGCCACGACATCCAAATACGACAATATTTTTTTTCCAATCGTTGTTCTTGGAAAAATGATTGATTTGAAAAAAAATCGTTACTTTCTGAACTCGCAAACACGAGTTATGACCTCTTAACGTTTTTAGGATAAGGAAATTGGGTATTTTGTGCAAAATGTCAAACCTCATAGATAACTCATGAATTTTCCGTTTTATTAAAGTTAACCCCCTTCTTAAGAATAACGAGTGACTCAATAGATTGTTCATGATTAATTCGATAAAAGTTTGTTTGCAGTTGATGATTGCGGCTTTTAATTGATAAATCCGGGCATATTTGCCTACGGAAAAGCTTTGTGCGATGTCGTCCCGTAAATCCTTGGCACGATCCCAAGAATACATGGTTGTAGACTTGATTCAGAACCTTCCTACTACATGTAACATGCTATAGCGCAATGTCGATTCATGTCGATTCATGTCATATCAGAAACATGAGAGGTGCAGGAACTAAAACGCTCAAATCTCTACCCGAAAGACGCAAATACGCTTTAACAACGTAAATCAATTGTCTGTCTAGAAACAGCAAAAAAGTTACTTGCTACAATTTTAATCAAAAGAGTTTTTGTAAATATATATCTGCTTATTGTAAGAGACTCTATCCACAAGATGGCATCCTACATGCTACAGAGTATGGCAGCTCCCCTCTTAAGCACGCAGCAAATCAGGCATGTTACTGCACCAGTCCGTCTTAGTGTCGCTACCAGATTCGACACGCTCAAGTGTAAGGCTAAGGGGGATACAAGCAGCAATTCTTCACTGAAGATGCAGAGAAACGACTGGACTGAACACAATAATCTGGTGCTTAAGATAGTATGGTATGCTTCTGAACTATTCGGTATGGCTGCTGCAGTTCTACAACCGCCTCTGCCCACTACTGTCCCCGTTGTTGAATACCAGGCGCTTACTGGCGATGCTTCTGGAAGCGTTGATCGTGCTGCTGTTGTTGCTGCAATTGTTCATGACTTTCTCAGTTCATATGTTGTAACTGGTGTGTGTCCTCACCCTTACTATGGGTAACATGCAGCACTGTATTCTGCGATTATTTGGGATTTGTATTTGGATTTAGTAAACTTACTAAGTTTCCGTCTTTATTGCTTTTCTCTATGCATTTTTCTTCTGTTTTATTCTAACCACTTATCCCGTCGTGTATAGATAGTCGTGTTTGATCTTGGAAATATAGACGTATATTAGCTCTAGTAGCGTAATTTGATCTGAAATTGCAGGAAATGTCACAGCAGAAGCATATGAAGAGGACTGTGAATTCGCAGATCCGATACACTCCTTCAAAGGGCTTTGACGCTTCAAGAGAAACTGCACCAACTTTGGCTTCCTAGTTCTTAAATCAAACCTGAATTTCACAAAGTGGGAAGACTTTGAGGTAATCCCTTCATTTAATTCCATTGGTATCTTAGATTTTTTTTTTTCAAAACAATGCTTAAAAAACAAAATATTTATCGTTTTGGATTGAAAATAAAAGTATCATCGTTTTGCGGTCCATGTAAGCATATGTTTCATACGGGCCTAAGAGGTTCAGAGCCGCTATTTCGCATGTCGTTTTTTAAGAATAAAGCCGACATCCTAACAGTTGCGTACCTACCTTATGGGTAGTGGACTAGTGGGGTCTCAAGACCCTACAGCTTTTCGAACAATAGATGTTCTTTATTGTTAAATTTGTTTGACTTGAAAATTTTCGTCATTTAGACCTCATACTAAAAAGGAATATATTAATTATACTTAAATTGAACCCACTGTATAGGCAACATAAAGACAAGATTATTTGAAAAACGAACTTCATAAATTAAAGTGTCGAAGTAATACAATACGGAGTATAATTTAGCTCAAAGTATTAGCTAGGGGAAATAAAAGTCATATTTTACAAATTAAAAAAGTAAATCTAACATAAGCCAAGTTTTTTCTCTGTTCTTACTTTGTGTAACAATTTAAACCCAAATTCTCATTGAAGACGGACCAAATGTGATCACTTTAATGACAAATGTAACCATGTGACAAACAACCAATTATAACTTAGCAAATATTATTTGTTACATTTTGTCGTTAAACTGATTATATTTGATCTTGTCTTCCGCTAAACAGTAAAATCGGTTCATCTTAAATGAGACTCGATGCAATTTTAATGCTGGTTGCAATTTCAGGATAAAGGAATTGCACACTGGCGATTCAGCTTTGTATTGTCTTTACCTTGGACACCTTTACTTTCTGGTATGTCTTTGATCATACAAAATCGATGAATCATTTCTTATGACAAGCTGTTATAGGCTTAGAAAATTGTTCTGGTTACATTTCGTCTTAAACGGGTCACATTTACCCCGTCTTCAACTTGTGACGAAATATGATCCATCTTCAGCAAAACTTAATGGTACTCGTTTGTATTGCAGCTACCGGATGTACCGAGTTCCACTTTGATGCTGATTCCGGTAAAGTTTTCCGGTAAATAATAACCCTTTCTTTTTTTCATGTACCGTATTTACCTTGCTCTCCAGACTCCAGGTTAATGCTACTGCCTACTAGCGTCCTAGTTGATTTTTTTTACTGTGGTTGTCAGGCACATAGAGAAACGGGAGGTCCCCATAATGATCTTGTTTAAACAAATCTTGATGCCAAGGCGATATAATGATCGCGAGGGTAATAAAGAAGTTAATTACTTATCATGCTCGTTTTTTGTTTTCATATCTTTAGTTACATATTAATAAAAAAAAGATATAAAAATTTGATGTTCACAGTGTAATCGGTAAGACAATGAAGTTGTATCGAAGATTGTTCTCACTTATAAATAGTGCTCAAGAAACAAATGTATAGAATTGAATGAAATGAAGTGACTAGTTTATTAGTTTTTGATATCATCATAATGAAACGTTTTTGGTACGAATTTAAGAGAAATAGCTTTACTTTTGCAGGGGAGAGAACAGCCGAGGTAGCAACTGAGATGGCAGCGAAGGCTGTTACAAAATGCAACTAACTCCGGCTTACTGGCTTACAAGGAATCGGAACAACCTCATAAAAGAGAAATAGTTTCTGATTTCAAGTAAAGTCACTCGTGGATTGAGCCTTTATTTACAAATTATCCCGGTTAAATTTCACAACATGGATTGAGGTTTTATTAGCTACTTATTCGTTCAAAACATTATTTACAAGTTAGGTCCACAAGTGGTTTATCATCATTAGATTACTTAAACATATTTTGCATAAAAAAATCTACATTATATAAAACAAAGACCAATATTAAAATAAAAAATTAGGTTTATTAAATGATAAATTAGGTTTTTGTATGAGTTTATATAAGTATATGATTTATTAAATGATAAATTAGGTTTTTGTATGAGTTTATATATAAAAAATTTCTTATTTGTAAGGTCTAACGCAAAAAAATTGTATATGGCAAGTTGCAATGGGTAACAAAGACCAATATTAAAATAACATATTCATTTAATGTTAATGAATGAGTTGCCTTTTACCTATTGCGAACATCTCACATTGTAAAATCGTCTCGCATTGTAACTTAGTAAGACCGTCTCATATTATATTGCCTCAGACTAAAAACTAAATTTTGTAAATAATAAGATCTAAAATATCGTGCAGTAGCACGAGATCTGCACTAGTTTATTAATAAAACATCTTGCCGCACTTACAAACGATATTTATAATTGCAATCCAATCTAATGAAATCAAAGAAAAATATTCCTCTTTTAAACCAAGGATCTCAAAACAAGATCTGACAATTCGGTTCGACAGCGTATCGCTCTATTCATGCAGCTTTTGAGGGGATCCTTCGTTTGATTTATTATGAGAGAAAAATTACTCCCTCCGTCCCGATCAATTGTTTGTATATTTCCTTTTGGCGTGTATTAGACTACTAGTGAATTATTATCTATTTCTATTTTTCGTCATTTTTAGCCAAGTGGGCAAATTGTCATGTAAAGTGAACAGGTGGATGTGTGAGATGACTCTTTAGTTTATAATTTTTTTTTTTTTTTTTGTCATTTCCTTATATTTGTGCCAAAACGAATAAATAACAAATGAACTGGAACAGAGAAAGTACCTCTTACTGGTTCAAAAGATCGTTCTCTTAAGGTCTTGAGTATTGTTTACGGAGTATTTTTTCTTTATAAGAGGAAGAAATTGACAAATGCAATATCGGGGAGGAGATTCGAACTCGTTATCTATCGTAGAAGCAATACATACAAATACAAAACCCACTTATGATGTGAGCCATACAATTTTGGCCACTTTTGTTACTATGCCCACAAAATTTGGCATACAAATATCTTCAGCTTACTTAAGACTCCATGTCCACAAGATGGCGTCCTTGCAGTCCTACATGTCACAAGCTACCGCAGCTCACAGCCTGGGCACACTACATATCAGGCGTTTCTCCACGCCTCACTCTCATCGTGTCTCTATCGGAATCCACACGTTCAAGTGTCGTGGATTCAGTAAGGCCAACGACGATACAAGTAGCAATTCTGCACTGAAGAAACAGAAAAAAGACGTGACTGAACCTGAGAATGTAGTGCTTAAGGTAGCATGGTATGCTTCTGAACTGCTCGGTATAGCAGCGTCTGCTTTTCAACCGCCACGGCCTGCTGCCCCTGTTGATGAGTATCAGGAGCTTACTGCGAATGCTTCCGGAATTGTTGATCGTGCTGTTGTAGTTGATGCAATCAAACAGGACTTTGAAAGATCATATTTTGTTACTGGTATGTATTCTCAGGCTCTCAGCATTACTTCTGGTAGGTCAATTGCCCAATTGGTAAAAAAAAAGGTCATTTGGTTTGGTGGCGGAGCCAAAATGTGACAAATAATCGTGTTTTAGCTAGTGGTTAAGAAGGAAGTGTAATACTAATATACTATAGTGTAAGTGAACAATAGGTCACAGGTTCGAAAATATTAAATTCACTGTTGAGCTCTAAATTATGGTATTGATTTCGACATTGTATGATAGCAGAGTCGTCAAATGAATTGAAGAGGCCCTGCTGATGGTCTGCTCTAAAAGTTAGATTGAGGCCCTAAATAATAGGAAAACTAATTTTTTTATTAAATGGTACTCGGATTTGGGCACTTCGGAAGTAAATAAACTTGAGAGCCGGAGAGGCTCCGGTTCTGAGAACTCTTTGAACATGCTATTAGACAGCCGTGTATAATAGTACCAATTTTGGTCGAAATAATCGCTTTTAACATAAAAATTTTGTGATGTGATTTGATCTGTATGTAATTGCAGGAAATGTGACACTAGGTGCATATGAAGAGGACTGTGAATTTGCGGATCCAGCTGGTTCTTTCAAAGGACTTCGACGCTTCAAGAGGAACTGCACCAACTTCGGCTCCCTAATTCTTAAATCAAACATGAAACTCATGAAGTGGGAAGACTTGGAGGTACCCGAAATTTAATCGCTGCTTAATACTCCGTGATTTTAATGCAATTGGTTCGTCTTAATGCAATTGATACATTAGACATTCATGTATATTTCTGTCCTACTTGGGAGTAATTTCAGGACAAGGGAATCGGACACTGGCGATTCAGCTGTGTATTATCTTTCCCTTGGAGACCTATACTTTCCGGTACGTCTTCGATCATACAAAATGGCCATGTGTTTATAACGACAATGTGTTTACAATTTACGACTCAAATGTGTTGCAGCGACAGGATATACGGAGTACTACTTCGATGATGAGTCCGGTAAAGTTAGCCGGTAAAATAATAAACTTTTCTTGTTTACATTTATTTACCTTACTGAGTTACTGATCTCTATGTTTATGGCTTTATACTAGAGTAATTTTGCAGTTGATTTTTGATGTTTTCTTGCTGTGATTGTCAGGCATGTAGAGAACTGGAATGTACCCAAAATGACATTGCTTAAACAAATCTTGAAGCCTAGTGGATATAATGATCGCAAGGGTAATTAAGAGGTTAATTAGTTGAAAGATGTATTTACCCTTGAAACCATGGGATATATATAGATGAAAGATGTATTTACCCTATAACTTGTATTTAAAATGAAGTTCATTCTAATACAAAAATAGTATATTTTCTTTTTTGGTACCTATACCTAAGATGGGCAAGGCGACCCCGTGTTAAAATAAATTATTTAGAATTCGAGTGTGGAGTAGTGACTCCAAATCTCCAAGCACATCGCAGAATGGAGTGGAGGTCGATCAGAGGATTATTAATAGTAGTGACTTCAAGAGCTGCCAAAATATCGAGATTTTGCTAGTCAATCGCTTGCTTTGTTTGCTTCGCGGTAAGCCGGTAAGCATGCTCAACCCTTGAGTAGGGGTGAGCAAAACCGTATATCCGATACGGTTTTCAAAACCGTATCGGATATCCGGTTTTAAAAATCTCAATTTTGAGTATCCTTATCCGATACGGATTTTCCGTATATCCGGAAACCGTATATCCGGTTTTTCCGTATATCCGGAAACCGTATATCCGGTATCCGGTTTTTCATTTAATTATGTAAAATTTTATGTCTCATTTTTTATTTTTTTTGTGATTTTATGATTTTTCTTTATAAGTTAAAAGAGAATTACAAATTATAAGAATAAATAACTTAAAAATGTATAAAAGTAATAAGATTGAGTCACGGATATACTCGACGTTTAGTGGTTTTATGATTTTATTTTTATATTTTATATTAAAAATAGGAACCGTATCGGAAACCGTATATCCGGTTTCAAATTTTGCCGATACGTATCCGATACGGTTTTTTATAAACCGTATCGTATATACGGAAATTCGTATCGGATATACGGAAATCCGTATAATTGAAACCGTATATCGTATCGGATACGTATAATAAAACCGTATCGTATATTTTTGCTCAGCCCTACCCTTGAGTGTCCATGGAAGGCTTGAGATTAGATCTTTAAAACTTTAGTTCTACATTACATCCCCCTTCCTCCTCCATTGGAGGCCGACCTTCCTGGACGTCATTCCTCCATACATTTCTAAGTCTCTGTGGCTTAAGTGCACTTTGCTCATTCTTGGCAATTTGGAAGGCTCATTGGTTCTCGGAAACCGTGAGGCATGTACAAAAAAAGAGAAGATGAAGTTCGTGTTCAGCAGTAGGATACTTTATACTCCCTAAACTAAAAGTCAATATGGCACCACATAACGCTATTATGTGCCAAGTGGTGTTATATACGCATCATATCACACTATTATATTCACTTTTAAGCTTGGTGAATATGATAATGTATTTTAATGAATATGCGTTATGTGGTGCGATATTCACTTTTAGTTTAGTGAATATGACAATATAGTTTGATGAATATGTATTATGTAGTGTAATATTCAATATCAAAACCGTATGATGCAAATAATTTAGGCAAAAATGCTACTCTCTCTGTTCTAGTGAGATGTTTACACTTGCTTTATTTTGTGAGGGGAAATAAAGCAAGTGTAAACTATTGACTGAGACGGAGAGAGTACTTGATAAAATTGAGTATTAGATTGGTGATTTTTTTGTAGAACATGATTATATTCAACAATAGGTCTTGCTTGCGACGGATCGGATTTTGCGACGGGTATTTTGTGAGAGGAAATGGGTAGAGGGGACAAGGTGGACACCCCCCATGTGCTTCTCCATTCACCCTTGATGGGTATTTTGTGAGAGAATATGGTATCCGTCTTAAGCTTGCGACGGATAGTGTCCGTCACAAATGAGAATTTGTGTATATTCAAAGAGTAGAAATGTAACTAAAAGTATATTGGGGTAATTAGTTTTCAGTTGGTCTTGCTTCAGACGGACCATTTTGGTCTAAAGCAATAAGACGAGATTTTGTAACCACTTTACAGTTAGATGTAAGCACTATTGAAAACAACTTGATATAAGCCGTGGTTATATTTTATCAAAAAGTGGCAACATAATCCCGTCTTATTTTTCAGACGGAAATGGTTTGTCTGAAATAAGAATTTGCGATTAGTTTTTCCCCTCTAATTAGATGTTGTGGAGTGTCAACTTCCTACACCTAGGAGTCTAGGACTCTAGAACGTTTTCCAAAACTTTGTCATTCACTGTCATTGCATGCCACATGGCACTTTGCCATTGCTTTCTTTCGCATCCATTCTACGCACGACAGTCTACATGTGGCCTCGTCTAATTGGACCAAGTTAAATATTGCAGCTTGATTATTTAAATGGGTTATTAATTTAATTTTATAAAGGAAACAACATAGTACTTCCTCCGTTCCATTTGATTGTTTACATTTGCTTTTTGAGCACTATTCATAAGTGAGGGGAATCTTTAATATAAAAGCAAATGTATATAATAAAAGATAGTCATGTGAGATCTTGTTTAAATTGTCTTACCGAGTACATTATTAATATCAAATTTTTATAATTTTTCGTGATATGTAACTAAAGATATAAATAAAAGAAAATGTGCATTAATGTACGTGTATAAAGCAAACGTAAACAATCAAATGGAACGGAGGAAGTATAAATTAGGCCAAATAGCCAAATTGGTAAAAAATGTGGGGGGTTCTTGCCAGATTGGTAAAAAAACTCTCACATCCGCCAAATTGGTAAAAAAAGTCTATGCTTGCTACCAAATTGGTAAAAAAAGTTGGGACTTAATACCAAATTAGTAAAAAAAATCCTTATGTGCCAAATGAATAAAATGTTCGGTTAAACAACGTTTAGCCTAAAATGAAAAAAAATATGCGGGTCTCTAATTTCTTGGAAGATTAATATTGTATAATAATTAGCAAAAAATCAAGATTATAAAATATACTCATCTGTCTAACTCATTTATTTACCTTTTTTTTATTATTTGTAAATAATATTTTAAACAAAGGTAAATAAATGATTTGGACGGAGTCCACCAATAATCTTTATTGACCAGGCTTATATTTCGATCAATTTGTAATAATCAGATTAAAACCAAACTCAGGTGGCTCGTGGACTTATATGGACTAGGGATGAGTGTAACAAAATCGAGTCGATATTGTAACTGGAAACCTAATCAAAACCTTGTTTAAAACATGAAAATTTTCATTTTTTCCAAATCAGTTACGTAATCAATTATTTTAAAAAAAAACTGTATCGCGTTCAAGAAAAAATTTTTGTTACAAGCCTTTTTTTTCTAAATCAAATAATAATGTGTCAAGTTAGAAAGTATGTTAATGGAACAATGCGCAAAGCCGAAACTCAGGATGTCATGATATTGTCATCTACAATATTAACTCAACTTAAATTAATTCGTATTAGACTCGATGAGAATAAAATCAAAGAAATTAAAGATCGTGTGTATTTTTATATTTACGTAAATAACTATTACTATCACTTTTCTTACCTAATCATCACATAAGAGTTTTTTTTACTAATTTGGTACCAAGTCTCAACTTTTTTTACCAATTTGGCAAATGTCATAGTTTTTTTACCAATTTGGCAAGAACCCCCCAACTTTTTTTTGCCAATTTGGCTATTTGGCCGTATAAATTATACAGAGTACTATTTTCGTAACTTTTTATTGTGTACAATTAGATATCCCATTTTCAGGTCAGGTCACGAGGCACTACAAATTTATTTGTGTACAATTATATATCACATTTTTTCGTAAACTTGTAAAAAATATATATTTAAATATCAATTTTTTTATGCGAAAGGTATACCACATTAGTTTTATCTGTAATTTTGTATAAAGTTATTGTTTTTGGGTCGGATCACGCCGTCACGAGTCGGTGGGTTTTGACTTTTGACCCAAAATATGTTGGTTATTATCAGATTCCAAATTACCTCGATTAGATTGATTCAATTTTAAATCAGGTTGTCTTTTGACAAATCTCATACCTCAAAGTCTTGAATGAGTCCGTCTCACAAGACTGGTTTCTATATCTGTAGTGACAAAATAACCGAAGTCTTTCTTAAAGAATTTCAGCTCCCGTAAAACTTGATTCACTTTCTCTCCAAACTCTCAACTCTGGCCATGGCGTTTCCTTATCTCGAAGCCGTTGTTGGTAAAGCTTCCATCTTTCTCTCTTTTTTCTCTATCTTTTGTTCACCTTAGCTTTGTTCTTCGCACTCTTATCTTTTCTTTCAACACTTTAATATACAACAAAGTTATTCTACCGTTTTTGCATGATAAATCGTTTAACCTATCAAGTTCTTGGTTCAGATTGTATAGAGAATTTCTGGGTTTCTTGCGCGATTTCAATCGGTGTAGTTTTCAGAGTGATGATTTCTAGTTTTCCAGGGTTTTGGGTTTATGTATTTTATTGGTTTTGTACCCTCTTTTAGATTGTTCTATTAATTTTGCAATTTAGTTAAGTTTAGGAACATACCCGTCTTTCGATTTTGTAATTTAGTTATCGCCTTCTGCGCTGGTTGTTTGGTTTTCGAGTGCATCTCTTTTTGTTAATTGTGATTTTTGAAGCTTGTTATGGGGAGAAAGTTGGGATATAGTGATGAATTTGGGAGCAATTTGTATTGGCTCGATTCGTAAATGAATGTTTAATGTTGTGTGTGAGTGAGTGCTTCTTTAGTTGGGACACATATTTCATGAAAGAGCAATGGGGTTGGTTTATATTGGTTGCTTATAATCGGTTAGTAATGTGCGAAGTGGTGTAGAAGATGCAAAAATATTGCATTTGTTTATGTATAATTGTTATTAACCGAAGGTACATTAATTCTGGTGTTTCAACTGATATTCTAAATGGTATAAGCATTGCAGACGTATCTGACTAGGATATATGATTATAGATATTCGTTCTTAAGGTAATACTGCCATTATATGCGTGTTTTGTAAGAGTGGCTTAATAGGGTGATTTTAACCTCGGTAATTGGAAGGCTTTTCAACATTGTGATGAGAAAGAAGGGGTGCGTAGTAAGGTTGGAGCTCTGAAAAAGCGTTTGACGTAGTTGAAGATGGTTCTATGTTTTTCACAAATAATATAGTTTTTGAAGAAGATTGTATGGAAGATAGGGAGCTCAATAATCAAGCTGATAAAAGAACAAGGAAAGTGCTTGGGATTTGGATGGAGGGAGTTGTTTGATTTCAAATTTGTCATCATCGTAATTTTAGCCTTTATGTAGAGTCGACCCACCCTCCGCTCCCGTAAACTTGAACAAGTTAAACTCTACACAAAAGCTTACACACGAATTGTATGCGTTCAAGATACAACCTTCTCCTTGCTTGCTATGTCTTTCCATAATAAGGCAATGGTTTTATTGTATGCACAGAACGGTCTATGCAAGACTAGTTGTCAGTTCCTCGATGCTTGCCCAAAAAACACACTGGGGTTTCTTGTGCCAAGAAAAAAATAACAGTTGCTGTCTGCCATTAAGATGCCAAAAAATTGCTTACAAAATATGAGGTGGTTTTTGTTGTGCCCTAGAGAAAATCTGATGTCTGAGGTAGTAAACTGTTTTAGCAACCACCGATCTGTTTGTCAATGGTTTTTACTAATCATCCTTGAGGTCGATTTTGTCTAACGCCAAATGAATTGATGCCAACCAATACAAGTTTGAGCATCACTCTGAATAACATTCCCCCTCTCCTTGCTTTAATCAATATCTCTCCTATCCAATTAAGTACTGGTAACTCTACCTGATTGGCTTTATTTGTGTATTTTTGGCAATCCTCTTCAGGTTTTATGATACTTATGTACATATTTGAAACATACTTGGATACGCGCCAACATGCTGCCCACAAGTTGCGAACCCTCCCTAAACCTTTGGTAGGAGTGATTAGCTTAGAGAAGTTTGAAAAGGCCAGGGCTTATAATCTTGACAAAAGGTTCTAGATTGTTCTTATCTTTCAATTCATTTATTAGGGATGTTTATGCCACCTGAGGGCTTCTATCTCTTATATTCATTGGTCTTCTTCTTTCTTATTGATTGTTTTCTTTCTCCTTTTGCAGCAATTTTCATTTTGTTCATGAGTTTATAACGATAGTGTTAGAATCTGGAATTTTGTACTTTCGGATACTTCCATGGGTCTGGAAGGTGAGTGATTCATGTGCACAAATTTAAATCAATGCATGATGCTTTTTTTTTTTTCTTTTTTAAATATATAGATAGTAGTGAACCAACAGTAGAATGGCAACTCTAACTAAGCCTTCCTAATCATTTTCTTGTTGGCCTCTTTTTTTCTTCGATGTAGAAATCGGGAGAGTTTTTAGTTGATACAGGCCTTGATGCAGAAAATGAAATATTTCATACCTTGGCTTTCTTAGCTGGTGTCATGATATGGTCACAGGTATTTTCCAATAATCACCTTTGCTTCATTAACATTGAACTGACCAAGTAAAGCTGACAAGTAATACTGTGATGCAGATAACCAATTACCGTTTACCCAATTCTAATTTCTCCACGCTCAACATTTCTTCTTCCAATTCAATTCAGTTTAAAGCTGACTAGTAATACTGTGATGCAGATAACTGATTTGCCATTTTCTCTGTATTCAACGTTTGTTATTGAGGCTCGCCATGGATTTAACAAGGTAGTTCATCATACATAATTTATGTTTAATTATTTCCACTGGATCTACATTTATGTTGAATAACGGTGAAGTGTATTTTCTTGATTCTTAATTACCATTCTTTGATTCTTTTATAAACTTGTTATATCTGCTTCTGCAACCTGGTTTTGTTGTGCAGCAAACTATATGGTTGTTCATTAAAGATATGCTAAAGAGCATTATTCTTTCAGTTCTGATCGGGCCTCCTATTGTCGCTGCGATGATTTACATTGTACAGGTATTGATCATTGCTATATGTAGGACTGTTTTTTTTTTTTTTTTTTATTTTGTGTGCCTGACATTTTTATTTAGCTCAACCATTTTATTCTCGTGTTTTTTGTATTGTTGTTTGATGTTTCTCAATTCTAGATTTCATATGAGGACTAAGTCATTGTCAAATTTATTCTTTCAGAAAGGGGGTCCATACTTTGCTCTCTACCTCTGGGGATTCATGCTTGCTCTATCTATTGTGATGATGACTATCTACCCTGTTCTTATAGCCCCACTTTTTAACAACTTCACCCCGGTAAGTATGTTCTATTTTCACTGTTCTTAGTAATAATTTGTCGCATACCATAATAATTGATGGCTTTGTTATTTTGGCATTGTTTGAAAATAGCTTCCGGAAGGGGAGCTAAGGCAGAAAATCGAGACTCTCGCTTCTTCACTGAAATTTCCCTTGAAGAAATTATTTGTTGTTGATGGATCGATTAGGTCCAGCCATAGCAATGTGAGATTTCATCCTCTTGTTTCATAGTCTTGCCTTTTCTGTGTATTTTGTGTCTATAGTTTCTTTATTCCTAATTTTGATTTTGGCAGTAATATACAATCTTAAAATCAAAGGAAGGTAAAGGCCAGTTAGGCCACTAAATGGTTCCTTACATTTTATTCAAAATCGCCCCACCCCAAAATAAAAATCCAAGGTAGAGAGCATGATGAGATAGAGGGAGTATGTAATATAAGTTCATTGTCATCATTTAGTTTCCTGTATAGTATGGTTGATTGGAGCCATCGTATTCTTTGTTCATCATCTATAGCTGAACTCAATTGATTTCTACTTCCGATTATCAAATATTAAACTAAAAAGAATCAATGTGTGGGTTGATTTACGGTGTTCTCCTGTTTGGACTATCTTTACTGATTTGTATTTTCCTCATTCTAAGCAGGCTGTACTGTTCTACTAATAATTTACACTTGTGCTGTTTTTCTAATTGCATTTTGCAAGTGGATTTTGTACTCCTAGCTGTAGTAGGATGCTTGGAATGTGTACCAAATGGAATGTCATGTTTAGTGATCTCCGTTATCCTGCAGCTTATGAGTCTTTTCGAGTTTGTTCTCATGGCAATGGTTTCATCTCTTTCCAGGCTTACATGTATGGTTTTTTCAAGAACAAGCGTATAGTCCTTTTTGACACATTGGTGCAACAGGTAGTCTCTAAACCATACCGTTTTGTTCATATGGTGTTGGTGCTTTTTTCAATTGCCATTTTATATCTTTTCTTTTTCCTATGTGCATATCGATTTGCACTGTGAGAATTAGAACAAATCTTTTGCTAGTGTTGAAGATATTGATACTAAAGCGTCAAGCCATTGGATGATTCTTTGTTACGTACTAAACCACACCTTTTGTTCATATGTTGGTGCTTTTTTCAATATTAAATTTCTTCTTTTCCTGTGTGCATATCGATTTGCATTTTATGAGAATTAGACCAAATCTTTGCCAGTGTTGAAGATATTTATGCTAAAAAGTCAAGCCACTGGATGATTCTTTGTTACATGTTTACAGTTGTTATTATTTTTTTTTCAACTCGATGCATTATTGCTGAATTCCCTGGATTTCTGATTCTTAATGTTGTCCATGGTTCACTGAGTTTTTCCAGGTTTTGTAATCCAAAGGGGGTTGAAATTTGTTGAGACATTGATAAACTGAATGATTCTTTGTTTTGCAGTGCAAAGATGATGAAGTAGTTGCTGTTCTTGCACATGAACTTGGGCACTGGAAACTCAGTCATACCATGTACACATTCGTTGCAATGCAGGTAATCATATACTGTACCGTGTATTTGACAAACTGATTTGGCATCTTCTTGAGCTGTTTACTTTAAAACTTCAGTTCTATATTACATCCCCCTTCCTCCTCCCCAATTACGCGGTAGGCTTTCCTAATTTCCTCTGTTCTTTTTGCTATGATTATTTTTTACTTAGTATGGTAAATTGGTAAGTCAAACTATGTACTTCTCTATGCATGAGCATGTTGATGATTATTGCTATTCGAAAATATGCAGATTCTTACACTATTGCAATTCGGAGGCTACACCATTGTGAGAAACTCAAAGGATCTGTTTGAGAGCTTTGGATTTCATGATACCCAGTCTGTGCTCATTGGTCTTATCATTTTTCAGGTTTGGATCTATGCTGATGAAACTTTCTTTTGGCATGCATTTGTTTTGCCCTCATTGCCTCTTAGGCGTGCCCAAGTCATAGTATATAACCTATAGATGTGATATTCGTTTACCGAGATATCTTGATGCACAATATTGACAGAGAATCTTTTTATTGTTGTATGCATTTATTTACTTTAGGTTAATTGAAAAATTTATTGCCATGCTACATCTAGATCACTGATCATATACCAAAGCATATGGCTTGTCTTGGCACAAGGTTTTGGTACTCGTTAGTCTGATCTATTTACCCATGAAAGTTAAAACTTGAATGTTAACTTTCACATGGAGATCTACCACTCAATCAAAGTTTTTTTCTTTGCCGTGCTATTTCGGATGGGATGATCAATTTGATTTTCAGTTTACATGGCATGGTGTTACAATGATGGTGTGAGAGGAATTTGGGAAGTAGTACCCCCCAAGTCCCTCAATCTCTTTAAACTGCTCCCATTTGACTCGAGTGGTTAAATGATGACAACTTTGACTAATATTAATCTCTTTACATGATGCACTTGTTACAACTTTTGTACATGATAAATTGAAAACAGTTTGCAAATATCGAATGCAACTAATATAGCACTCTATTGCTGGGGGATATTAATGTTCAATGTTGTCTTGAAGCTTTTGGTGTTTCGTGCTATCAACAACATTACCTCAATGCCTCAATGGCTCTCGCAAATTGCGGGCTTAGGATGTATGCAGCCTTACCCTTGTGTTTGCAACACAAAGAGGTTGTTTCGTGCTATCTTCAAATGAAACGATTTTGATTTTCAATTTACTTGACGCGGTGTTACTGTGATCGTGTGAACTAGTAGGGGAGATTGGAAAGTAGTATCCCCTTGGCCTCTCAATCTCATTTACATTGTACTCGTCACCAATTTGACTTTAGCGGTCAAACATTGACAACTAATATCTTCTCATTGTATGCACTAGTTACAATTTAATTAAAATGATAATATGAAATACGTTTGATTTTGGTGGTTACAAGATGACAACTTTGACCAATATTTTCTCCTTATATACACTAGTTTCAGCTTCTCTAACATGATAAAATGAAAATAGTATTGCAAAATTCTGATGCGGCTAATTAACATTATTGGTACGTGTAAAAGGAAAAATTAATGTTCAAAGTTGATCACTAAAGTCAAATGGAAACAATAGAAATGGGATCGAAATCATATTTTTCGAATTTTCGTGACCTGACAATATTCTTCATGTAATTTCATTCCTAAAAGTCAACACTCATTCTGTATAAATGAGACTGTTAAGGCTTTGTAATAATCAGGGATCTCCTTATGATTTTATTGCTTGTTAGCTGTGCCTTGACAGTTGACTCTTGACCGCTCATGTTCCTATTCCAATTGTTTAATTGCACTGCAGCTTTTACTAACTGTTCTTATCGTCTGTTGTCAGCACACCGTGATACCTCTTCAACACCTTGTAAGCTTTGGTTTGAATCTAGTGAGCCGGGCTTTTGAGTTTCAGGTAATAATTTGTCAACGGTTCGTGTTTAATTCCTTCTGCTAGTCTAACAAGTCTTTCGAACAAGTTGTCACTGAAGCTCTCACACTTTGTCTTTTAGATGACTTATAATATACGCGAGCAACTTTTGAAATATCGAGTAAATATTACTTCAAAGGACATTAAGCGGTCTCATAATATGAGATGGTTATTACTAACTACTTGCTCTATGTACAGGCTGATGCTTTCGCCAAGAAGTTAGGATATGCAAATGAACTCAGGGCAGGTCTTGTTAAGTTGCAGGTAATTGCGCGTGTCAGTTTGTTCATGTTTATTTACACAATGCCTTTTTTTTCTCCAGTTACGAAATTATTGGTTCAAACAATTATGGCAACTTAAGTTGTTAAATGATGTGCAAATTTCCAGGAGGAGAACTTGTCAGCTATGAATACGGACCCATGGTACTCGGCTTATCACTTTTCTCACCCTCCCCTTGTTGAAAGGTTATCTGCCATTGACGAACCTCTCAAAAAACAAGACTGATAGAGTCATGATTCTGTAAGCCCCCGTTCTTTGAGTTATTAACTTTGTAATGAGGTTTTCGAGAAGCTTACCACTATAGAAAAGGGTTTAGAAGCGAACTGCAACTGAAGAGAAGAATTACATATATGAATTTTGACGTAGTTCAAAGATTCAGGTTCAACTTTAATGTTCTAACCAGAATCCTAGTGATCGTTTGTAGGAAAACTCAGCGAATCTTAAATGATATGATTTTGATTGGCCGATTTATTAAAGTGGTTTATGTTAATCGACCCTTAATCCCTATCATATAGGAGTACTCTGTATCTATGTTTGGTTCCTAAAATCAACTAATCAATGTTGCCTTTTCGGAAAGCAACGTGTTTCTTTTCCGAGTATGGACAAGACCTAAATTGATATGTGCTTCTAGTGGTTTTCTCTATCTGAGAGAGGAACATGATATGATAAAGCACTTGGTTAATCTTGATCCATGCCTATGTCTATAAGTTTACTTAAATCTTATGGTATCGTTGAAAAGTTAATTAAAGAGAAATGTTGGGTTCAAGTTACATCCATTTGTAAGTTTTACCCTATCTACGGCGGCTTCTACTTTATTGGTTGGGTTTCTTTCTCTCGGAGCAAGTGATAGTAGAGGTAAATGGCTTGTAGAAAGTCAAATCAATATGTTTTTGGTAGTAATGGATTCGAATACAATGCTCAATGATACGAATTGTCATAATATCGCGACATATGCCAAAAATGATGTCGATTATTATTAGATGGCTTTTAGGAGGTGTAAACTGATGTGTCTACAGAGCTCCCACTTGAAGATTTTGAGGTGGAGGTGAATATTTAGGGTTGAACCACAAATAATGCATCGATTTCCCCCGTTTCTTTTGTACATCTGTCAAACCGAGCTGAATGGACGGAACGACCCGCTAACAAATCTACTCAAATGAGATGAAGGAAATGAGTAAAGCATTAATTGAGTACTAGGCAAAAGGCCAAGCAACCTACACAATGAAAAACAACTACACACACAAAGCATTTATTAGTAGTAGTATTATATGATAATTAAATATAAGGACGGTTGTCTAAAAATGAGATTGTTGTTGAAGATTGAGTGGTTGTCAACAAAAGTCACACTATTCTTTGCGTATTATCTCCGATACTTAAACTTTCTTCATTGTAGTTTTTGTGTGCTTTTTCGCTTTTGCCTTCACTTTCCGCGTCTTTTTTCATTCAACTACGCTAATTGCCAAGATTAATACATTCCTAATTGCCAAGATTAATCAATTATTTGTGTCATAATTGCTCTCTCTAACGGTATTTTTGTACTTTTTTAAGCTCCATTATCCTAAAAAGTTTAACTTTATATTGATCAACCGTATTATTTTGTGTCTCGTTTTCGGTATCGATCCCTTTCTACTTTAGTGCTTCCTCACAATTCACCTTGTAAAAATCGGCTGTGTGTGAGTGGTAAGGGTTCTCGTCTCTTAAACAAGTGGTTAAAGTTTTGAATCTTGACTCTTGCAAATTGCCTTCAGTACCTGGAAGGAGATTGCCCCAGCTATCGGTAGGGAATACTCCTGGTCAACACCAGAAAAAAAAAAAAAAACAATTCACCTTGTAGATAATCAAATGTGATTAGTATTATTGATCGAGGGATCGAGGAGTTGATTAACTACTAATAAGTATTGTTAATAAGGTTAGTATGACATAAAGATGAACAATAGAACAAAGAATCTCAACTTCATCATACCTCAACTACAAGTGTTCTCAACCCTTCTTACATTCCAACTTGTATGAGGTACTTTATTTCTTAAGAGAAATAAAGAGGTTCATTCCTTTTATTAAAGCATTTTATAATAATTTTTCCTTCTAATATTATCATTCATTACTTTATAGGATGGATTTTAATTCAATTAGATCAAATTTGAATGAAATATGTCACAAGCTAGAGAATACACACTACAAAAGATACGATGTAATCTTAAACCATTACAAAGAGATATTACTTGGAAGCTAAGCTAAAGATATTAACAAGAATTTGAGCTACATAAAGGAAATTCTAGGATTTAGT
The DNA here is from genome assembly GCA_022085475.1 of Heliosperma pusillum. Lineage (NCBI taxonomy): Eukaryota > Viridiplantae > Streptophyta > Magnoliopsida > Caryophyllales > Caryophyllaceae > Heliosperma > Heliosperma pusillum. The sequence continues at coordinate 69,528 of JAIUZE010066097.1, forward strand.
AATAATACACTAATACCGTTACTACCTTTCTACAAGATGGATGACTCATTAGGGTGACTAGTTTTGAGTAAAAGTGATTTAGAGGATATGAGAGCGGTTTAGTTAGGACATCGACAAATTGATTAGAGCTAAATAAATGTTTTATGTGTTCCTGATTATATGTTCATGAGTAAGATGAACTAAGCGAAGTGTTTTATAGAAGGGTGAAATACTGGATTTCTCAAGTAGTGTGTCCTCCTAAATTAGCAGAGGAGATAACAATACCAAGTTTACTGAGCAACTCACAAATCCACATTAGTTCGGGCTTCGAGTTAGCTACCTTTTGTCTGCAAGTTCAGAGAGTGGTGATTTTTTCTTTAAGTTAATTATCTTTACGAGATCTTTGATTTAGGAAAATAAAAATCGTGCATTTCGAAATTCGTGGCTAATAATTATGGTCAATTAAAGCTTGTTTCTTTTAAAAATAAGAGTAAACTTAAGAAACAACAATTTAAAAAAAAAATAGACAACAAAAAATTCATGTAAAATATCCCTATATTTATTTTATTTAAATCGATTATGAGTAAGGTGAGGGTGGATATAGGTTCCCCCAAATTCGTACACACCAAGAAAACTGTCCATTAACCTATTACTTGCCACATTATAAATTTTTTTCTCAATAGTTGATTTAACCCCAATTAATGTCCAACTTTTTCAAATTTAAGTTTATAATTTTAGATTTTAAACCAAAAGTTAGTTAAATGTTTAATAAAGTAATCATAATAAAAAAACAAATTAATATTTATAAAATTTTCACAATAATATTGATTTTTCTAAAAACTGGCCAGCGTGCAGGTATGAAGTTGGTAAGATGCAAAATCCAGCTCAGCCCCATCGTCCACTACCCATGGCGGGTACAATTTTCGTACCGACCATCTGCCAAAGCTCTACTCATACCATGCGGGGTGGTACAAATGTACAATATCCATCTATACTCGTATGCTCGTACTTAAACTTGGCAAAGCTTACCAACCCGATCCATATAACCTAACCCGATACTCGAAAGATACAAACTAACCTGACCCGATATGACCAAAGACCCGAACAAACTTATTTTAAGTAAAATCCCGACCCAGAATGACTCAAATAACCCAGAGTAACCCGACTCAATAATTATTGCTCAAAAATAATCAAACCCGACCCGAACTCGACCCATTTACGAGGTTTACTCGTACTTATTAGTTAATAGTCGACTTGATAGAACTAAAAAATAATCAAAATCAGCAAATCCCTTTTCCCACTCCTTACTCCTCGATTCATTTCCATCCCTCTCTCCTCTCACTACAACTCATCACTCCACTCTCCACCACCGCCGCCGCCGCCGCCTCCGCCACCATCAATGCACCACCAACAAAAATGTCAATCTATAATGCAACATTCCTAAACTCCCAACTCTCTAAACCCACCTCAATCTTCGGTCTCCGTTTATGGGTAGTCATCGGAATCTTCGTCGGTTCCTTAATCGTTCTTCTCCTCTTCCTCATCTCTCTCTGCTTCACCTCTCGCCGCCGCACCAAACACCCTAATCTCCACCCTCACCCCGCCGCCACGCCGCCGATCTCGAAGGAAATCTCGGAAATCATCCTCCCTTCCCGCCGCACACCCCCCGCCGCCGTCCCCGATATCAAAATCGATATCGGGAAGGCGGAACATCGTGTGGTGTTCTCCGATAAAGCTCCCTCCAGTGGAGAGAGCTTACGGTCTAGTAATCATAATGTTAATGGGATTGGTAATGCAGGGAATTATGTTAGTGATCATAGTGGGAGTCATGACGGTTGTGGTGGTGGTGGTAATACGGTGTCGTATGGTGGACCGGAAGTGTCGCATTTGGGTTGGGGGAGATGGTATACGTTAAGAGAGTTGGAATTGGCGACTAATTGTTTGGCTGATGAGAATGTGATTGGTGAAGGTGGGTATGGGATTGTTTATAGTGGTATTTTGGTTGATAATACTCGAGTTGCGGTCAAGAATCTCTTGAATAACAGGTAATTTGGGGTTTAATTTACGGGTTTTTAAGGATTTTTGTCATGTTTTTGTGATTGGTTAGATAAATGAATCATGGGTTTTAAGGGATTTTGAGGGATTTTGTTAATTTTTGAAGTTAGTTTGTGTTTTTGGTAATTTTTGAGGAGTAAGGAATCATGGGTTAGGGAGTAAAACTGTAAAAATTTGATCTTGGGCTGTGTGATTAGGTAACTTTTTTGTTATTATCTGCTGTTTTGAAGAATTGAGATAGATTATGGTGATTGATTAGAAGAATGAATCATTGGTTTTGGGGGATTTGGTTGGAACTATAATGGGTTTTTGTTAATTTTTTAGGTTAATTTGTATTTTTGGTGATATTTGAGGAGTAAGGAATCATGGGTTAGGGAGTAAAACTGTAAAAAAGAAATTGATCTTTGTTTGTGTGATTAGGTAAATTTTGTGTTGAATTTGCTGTTTTGTTGATTATGACATGTGAGTGAGGTGGATTAAGCTAATTACCATTCCTTGATGAATAATTGAGATGGTGTTGTTTCCTTAAGACGGAGGTATCGGACTTATTATTATAACGAGTCAAATATCATCCCACATGCACATGGGCATATAGGACAATTTTTTTACTTTTGCCTTAATTGTGTTGAGGTGGTAATGAAGTGTGATTAGTCATGTTCTATTCAAGCTGGTTTTCCGAACATTTTGATTTTGAATCCATGGTATCATGGACATGATCGGAATATATATACAGATGTTAGTTAGTTTAGCTCGTAAATGTCAGCGGAGGCCGAAATCCTGTCTATCTATGTAGCAGTAGGCTTTCTCTGCAAATTCCTGTCATACTTTACTGGGTAAACAAGCATGAATCTTTCAACTCCTTTAGTTAAAAAAAATAAGGAGTAACACTCACCATCTTACATTACTTTTTGTACAAGTAATTATTTTGTATTCTTATGCATATTAAATCTTTTCTGACTATACTGTTATTCATGTCTTGCCCTATCATAACTTGTGCTGTAAAGTGTCCTGATATGTTAGTGGCTTCTCAATTATTATGATAGAGATCAACTTAGAATTCAGTTCTTTATTATGTACATTCTCCACTCAAATAATTTCTGAGCAATTGGTAGATCTGCAGATTCTGCACTTGTGAATAATACAGAATTATTGAATGGTAATGATGGGCCTTCTGCCTTCAGGCATACAGCCCACTGAGGGGCCGCCCACTAGGAGAAGCATTGTTATGCTTGATGGATTTTACATTGATCTGTGGATATTATTACTATTGATTTCTTTTTAATAGTGTTACATTAACATCGACTGTTCTAAAGGATGATTCATGTCAGCCGACCCCAAATCATTTGGGGATTAAGGCTCTGATGTTGTCGTTGTTACATTAACATGAATGACATTTCTCAGTATCGTTGTAGTAGTCACAAACTTGCTTATCATAATGACCTTTTCTCAGAGGTCAGGCTGAGAAGGAATTCAAAGTGGAGGTTGAAGCAATCGGACGTGTTAGACACAAGAATCTTGTTAGGTTGCTTGGATACTGTGTTGAAGGGGCTTATAGGTATTGACTTCTTTGGGTTGTGAACTTGAAATTTTTGCGTTTTAATTATACAAATGCCTCAACCCACTTCGTTTCTTGTTGTTGTCTTACTGTCTAGGATGCTTGTGTATGAGTATGTTGACAATGGCAATTTGGACCAATGGCTTCATGGTGATGTTGGTGAAGTCAGCCCCCTCACATGGGATATCCGAATGAACATCATTTTGGGAACAGCAAAAGGGTAAAATGAAATTAAATGCATTATCTTTATTTAATTTAGGACAGCACGTGGTTCGAGATTGATCAATTAGCTTATGGGCTTGCAGGTTGGCCTATCTTCACGAGGGTCTTGAACCCAAAGTTGTGCACAGAGACATAAAGTCCAGCAACATACTTCTTGATCGGCATTGGAATGCCAAGGTTTCTGATTTTGGCCTAGCCAAATTGCTTAATTCCGAAATGAGCTATGTGACCACTCGTGTCATGGGAACTTTTGGGTGAGTGAAAATTGCTTCTCTTTAGCATTGATGAACAGCACGTGTCTATTTCATCTAAGCATTCTTCATTTGACAGATATGTAGCTCCTGAATATGCTTGCACCGGAATGTTGACTGAGAAGAGTGATGTTTATAGTTTCGGAATACTTATCATGGAATTAATTGCTGGGAGAACCCCTGTTGATTATAGCCGGCCACCCGGAGAGGTAAATTTGCTGAATACGACTGTTCAGGATTTACCCACTTTGTTGTTACGCATTTTGTCACCTTTGATTAATTGGGAGATATATATTTAATGCAGGTAAATTTGGTAGACTGGCTAAAAACCATGGTAGGGAATAGAAGATCGGAGGAGGTGGTGGATTCTAAGTTGCCTGAAATGCCACCTTCTAAAGCACTGAAACGTATTCTTTTAGTCGCTCTTAGATGTGTTGACCCAGATGCACAAAAAAGACCGAAAATGGGCCATGTCATCCACATGCTTGAGGCAGATGATTTGCTGGTCCGGGATGTATGTTAAACTTTAACTTACATGATTTATTAATTTTTTTTTAAAAATTGCTATCCTTTATCTGTCTCCGAGAGACATGCCATATTAATAAAAATGTAAAACGTGAAACGAATCCAATTCAACCAAAAATCCTTTATCTTATATGGGAATGTGTTTTTCTCTCTGAGTCTGAACACTGGGAGGCTTAGAGGTATATTTGAGCAAATAGTTATCTTACATCTTTGAACTACTTCATGCAGGAGCGCCGTGTTAGGAGAGATTCTTCCACTTCTAGCCATGACAATCTACAAGATAAGCCTGCGGTGGTATCAGTTAAAGCCAATGTTAGGCATTTGCCAGAAGCCAGTACAGACATGAGCGAAGCCGAAAGTAGTAAAGACCAACAGCAGCCAAACGGCTGGAGATAGTGTTGTAAATGGGTACCATTTACTTTCATTTTTACACTGAACTTTAGAAGCTCTTTTCTGCTTAATTATATCCTCTCATTCCTCCCTCCACCCTGTAATCTTATCTTATACAGTATAAATTAATAAGCATTCTTTAATAGTTTGAGGTTATTCACTTATTCCTCATTATTCCATCAATTTTCCCCTCGGTCTTACACTGCATATGTAAATTGAAGCTTTTGTTATTCATCAAGAAGAATATTATCAATTGGCACGAAGACAATTTGGGTAAGACGAGTCATATGTAGGACACGATGATATTTTCACATATTGTGGTGTGATCTTGACGTGTCAAGTTGAAAGCTTGCCACAAAACCCCAAAGCTCTGGAGTCTTGATATCTTATCGCAGGACCGCTTCTTACCTAAACCCATTTGCTACTATATGAAAATGAAGTCATTCTCATCTCGAGCTTGGATCGATCTGTTGTTAACTTTACCAACCGTGTAAGCCGATACATCGTCTCGTGTATCAATTATATGCATCTACATCACTTGCTTGTTTTCTCTGTGGACCATTTAAACAGATAATGCAAATTTGTAATGATTTTCTACATGGTGGGAACTCCTTTGTTCTGGCTGTACCTTGTATTATAGGGACTGATATGTGGCCTTGCTTCTGAACTTCCCCGTCATTGCCAGATCAAGCAGGGAACGTGGGGCAGATGATTATTGCATAGTTCGGATGCCAGACCTTCCTATCAGAGGTAAGCTGGCAATGCCTTATTTTTTGGACCAATGCTTGTCCTTTTTCTTTGATGTGATTAATGTATGTCCTTAACCATATGACTTTTCGACTTCTATTTCTATACGATTCCTGTAGATAACTCAAGTTGGCTGCTTGCGAACTAGGAAACTTTAGTCATTTTCCCTTTTGGCAATATGAAACTCTCCATGTGTTTGCTTAAAAAAATCTATCGGAAAAATTGATCGCTCTTGTAATGGTTCTAGATATGTATTTATGCTAGTCGGCCCCGAGTTGTTTTGAGAAAAAGGATTTGGTGTTGTAGTTGGTTTTTATAGATATGGCAAAAACTTGCAAGATGGTAGAATGGCGGGCACAAATTCCTACATTAGCAAGTCTTTCACTAATTTCTTGTAAAACCATAATACTCGAAAATTAAAGTTTCCTCTACTCCTTGAAGTTTTAGTATCCCTTTTAAGTTTTAATGCATATTATGTCCCTTTAAGGCCGTAGTCATTTTCAAAATATGTTGGTGACTATATGGATCGTTGGAGAGTGAAGACTATGATAGTGATTGTTTCTCGACCATTCTATACTTTATTCTTTAGAGACCATTTACTACTTTTAATAACCCTTTTACATTCAATTGTGAGATGGTTTCAAGCTAATTTATTATAATACTGTCTCTTAGGAGACTTATTGAACGGTACTCCGTAGTATGCAAAGTCTTGCATGAGACGGTCTAACCATTTTCCTCATTTACCTTTACCATACGTTATCAGTTATCTCATGCAGAGTTATCTTCTTGTGAATTTGCAATGTCGGAAATTGAAAACGCCTTGAGATACTAGGAATGAAACTCACCTAAAACCTTAAAATCCCAGTCTTGTCGCGCCAAAAATCCATCTTATGCAATACTTGCCTTCGATGAAGATATAACTAACTCTACCTACCTCCCTTTGTTAATGTATAAATGTTTGTTCAACCAACCTAAGTTGTGCAACTAAGGGTACTGAGAAGTTAGATGTCATGTGAATGCTTTTAATGTTATGTCTTGTGTGTAATATTTTGGGAAATTTTTATATCTAAGAATTTGAGATCTTGGCTTGATATGCTGTAAAATGCATTTGACAGCATGTTTGCGTGTTCTACGCTGATACTCAGAAAACGAGTCGCTGACTTATAATCGATTACTTAGAAAATTTATTCGAGAAGGGTGTTATACACTGGTACTCGTACATGATACTCTTTTAGACATGGTACGATGCGTAGATATTTCATTATATGCTAAAATCAAACATATGTTTCGGTTTATAAAAGCACCGGTCTCTCCTATATGTACCCTCGTTTGCATTTCTCACCGTGTCCAAGTAACATTCGTAGAAGTATGATTTAACGTATTAAAGTAAACATAAAGATTTCTTATATTCAGCCTTTTGAGTATGTACTTAATCATTTGGTTTAGTTTTTTTTCGTGTGTAAATATTTGATTTAGTCTGAAATTGAGTTTGGTATAACGATAAGGACGGAGAAGCAGTACTGAAATGATCTCGAACTCTGGTCCTTTGATTAGAGCTAGATAGTGTCCCAAATTGGCTCTAAACCTTATTTATAAATCTTAGAAGAAATGCTATCTCCCTTCTCCTTTTCCCTTCTCCTTTTCTCCTCTCACAACCGGTTAAGCTAATATATATCGTGTGAGGTTGGATGATAAGTGGATGGGGCAAAATATATGATATTTTAAGCGATTGTGAGAGAAGGTGGAAAAGAAGGTGAAAAAGAAAAGGTAGATAACAATTCTCGATATTATGATGATGATGATTCAGGTTAAAATTGAAGGTTGGTCAATAGAAGGCAAAAATATAATGTCCATCACCTTGAATAACTTCTGTCATGATTTGTACAATTTATAAATTTAATTGAACGAACACATCGAGTTGGGCCAACAACATATTATGTTCTAGTTCGTCTTTTCTATCAGCAACTAGAGTTGGCAAAAGTTGAACCGTTCTGAGGAGACGGGACTTGAACAGTGCAGAACCCGATCCGATAGATCCCCGGCAAATTGGGAGAACCAAAACCAATCCGACCCGATCCGAGGTCAAACCAATAACTACCTTTTTTGTCCCTACCCAAATGCGACCTGGACTGACTCGTAGCCCGATATTAACTCAACCCGATTTTGACTCAATAAGAAAATTAGCTCAATAATGGTCCATATAAGACACAGATATTCATCTTAACTAGTTTGAAACCCGTGCATAAAATGCACGGGTCGTATTATCATAATTGCATGCGCTATAATTGGACACATGAACTAAATAGTTTAAAATTAAAAAAACGTGTATTAAGTATGCTAAACGTGGAAGTAATTGGCGTAGACTCACTAAAAAAAAATTACCCATTTATAAAAATTACACATATATGGGTGACCATTTACATTTAAATTTCATTATAATATTTTTATTAGTTTGTGTATTAGGTCGGTTCCCTTATTCCTTGTTAGAAATACGGAGTACGATCCAAAGAATGATACTCAGCTAAAAGTCTAGAAGCGTAGTTCCTTATCTTCTCTATAGTCTATATTTAAATCAGTTGAGTTTGTTGTACTAATTTCAACCAAACATATCTGATTTTTATTACTTCGATTTTTATCCTTCATTAACTTTTTCGGTTTATATATGCATTTTTTATTTTTTGGCGTCTTAAGATTGCAAAAACTTTCTATTTTTTGGCGTCTTAAAGGGTAATACACTTATACGGAATATGACAAAGTTTAAGTACCCCGTCTAATTTTGATGTTTGATGATATTATATTCATTTTTATTAATGTTGATAGCTTTATCCATGAATTTTTTTTCTACACATATTTTTATTTTTGATCGATTTCTATCTTATAAGCATTTTTTTTTCTTTTTTTTTACGCTTCTTATATTCATATTTTTAGTATTAATAATTTATTTCTATTTTTCATCCAGTCTTTTTATTTTACTAATTCTTATGATAAATTTTTATTTTAATTAAATAATTGGTTATTATAAATTTATGATCAAATTACTTTCTTTTTCACTGTTATTTTTTTTTGTTTTATTGGAAGTAAATTATATTTATTCAAATTACTGAGTACTTAACATTTATTTTTATTATATTACTGTTTTTTTTGTTTTTTTGTTTTTTTGTTTAGTATATACATTAAATTGATGGACTTAATTATTATTATTTTACATTATAGTTTATGTACGTTCAGATTTTATAATATAGGTCGACAAACTTAATTAACGAATTTACTACTCCTATACCTGTCAAGACTTGACCTGACTCGTAAACCCGACCTGGTATTAAAGGTCAAAGACCCGTCCGCTTATCTTGACTCGCAACCCAATTGTTCAAAACCGACCCATTGGTCAAACAAAAGTAAGAATCTGTTTATCAAATTAATAAAATGGAGTATGCTTCATATTATTAGGGGCGGACTCGTTTGAGAGGTACAATCTGTCTCCGGAGAAGCTTAATTTGGCCCATATACCTCCCTTAGAATCCATATAAATTACGCAGCTTGCTTACTAACCCTATATTCCGTATGATTTACTATCACTCTCCTATTGATTGCCTCTCACCTTCCGCCACTCCCAACAGTCCCTCTCACTTCCTTCTCAGTTCTCAGTACAAAAAGCATAATAGTCCATTCTACTTTTACTCCTTTATCTCATTTTCACTCTTATTCTAATTTTCCTTAAAATCACATAAACAATATGCATCCTATCAAATTTTACTAATTTCTTAGTTTAGATTTGTCATCATAGCTCTTATTCAGGGTGGCAATCGAAGGCGTTTGTCTTACAAATTATTTATCTTTTTACTTTTTAACACTGTATATTTGATTTTTCATAAGTATAAAATTCATCCCTAAATAATTTCTCGAACAAAATTATATATGTTTTATATGATTTTTTTCATTTCAAGTTAATTGTCTTTTTACTTTTTAACATTGTATATTTGGTTTTTTCATAAGTATATAAGTCGAATAATTTCTCGAACAAAATTATTTCTGTTTTCTATGATATTTTTCATTTTTTTATATTAATGATATTTCTCCTTATTATAAATTTATAATATATGGTTTGAAAATGTATAGTATATTAATTTAAAGGAGATGCATGTTTGGAGTAAACTTTAGGAGTAATTATATCTGATGAAGAACGTGGGAAGTCTACCTCATCAATAAAAAAAAAAGTTACTTTTTCAAAATTTGTATTTTCTTTTTGTATATTATTTCTGGAATAGAAATTTTCGAATTATTTTTATTTTTGTATAAATTAATTTTCTGATTGTGTATGGACTAAAACATTTATGAGATGTAATTTCATATTGTGGGAATTGTAATATTATTTCTGAAATATAAAATTTCAAATCATTTTTATTTTTGTATATTATTTCTGGATTATAAAATATCAACTCCCTTTTTTTTTATTTTTATGAATGTAATTTTAAAAAATTTCGACTTAAATTTATTTATATTTATATAATTGGATCATATTATATAACTCCAATAAAGAATGTAGGATATGTAGAATAGTTGGAGAGTGTTAGAGAGAGTAATTAAATAGAGAGAGCATGAAAGAGAGTAATTAAATGGTGTGCAATTTCTGTAGGTCCTACTTGCCAAGAAAAAGGGGAAAAAGCAGAGTTTTTTCCAGCCAATAAGAGGGCTGGAAAAAACTCAGCTTTTATATATATGGGTGATGGGTGATGGGTGATTTTTCAAGCTTCAAACTAAACTAATATATCTCTAAAATTTATTTACATGAAAAAATTAATTAAATTAAGATAAAATATATGTTTATTATTTGACTCGATCATATCCCGAACAAAACCTGACCCGATTTATCAGCTGATTATGACGTGAACCGATAATGACACGACATGAATTGTAACCAACCCAAACCTGTTGTTGGGCCGGCACAAGCCAAACTCGATATAACCAGAATCACTTTGATCCGACCCTTAACCAACTGAGTGACCCGATTGTTACCTCTACCTAAACTATCCTCTTTTGATCTCGCTCTATGGGCCTAAAGCCTAAAGTGTGAGCGTTTTTGTTTGTTGTTTAGAAAATCCCTCTAATAACAACCTTCGTCCAATTCATTTGGTTGTCCTTTTTATTCTTTGTAAATAGTATTTTAATTAAAGACAAATAAATGATTGAGACGGAGCGTTTAATATGCAAATATGGAACATAATGTACGTACGTCCTTTCCTTTCTCATTACTCTATTTATCATCCGCGCAAAACAAACTTATACGAAGTACTGAAGCAATTTCCAAACAAGTACAGTACAGTAAAGTACAATTTTTTCAAAATTCATACGAAGTACAACTTTTAGTTTCGAGTACGGATGTAATTAAGTTGTTTCAAAACCACAATCAACTGAAAAAAGAAAGCAGTTTTTTTAATTAAAATCAAAACTAGAGTCGTGGAATCAATATATGAAATCCAAATGTGATTGTTTATTTGTTGAAACGAATAAAAGTTTACGACATGACGCATTACCCATAATGGTTCTCTCATAACTAATGACCCATAAACCAAACGTTTAGGATGCTGCATCTCTCATGCCCAAGTTGTTTAGGGTGCACGTTATCTCATTAGAGAAAGGGGAGTTGTTACTTGTTAGCCTTTCAATTTTGCAAGCTTTTGACTTGCTATATCTTTTCTTTTCTTCTTTGCTTTTTTAAAATAAGTACGGACTCTTGGTAGGAGCTAGACCTGGTAAAACTGGCTGACCTGATCACTCGTACTTGATATGCACCCGAATTCGACGTAAGACCCGAATTGACCTCGAGTTTGTTTCAGCCCGACCTAAATGTTTTATTATTGCATATTGACGTTATCCTCACATGACTTGATAACAAAGTATATTCATAATACAGACCCTTGATAGGAGCTGTGCCTGTAGTTTTAGTCATTAAATTTACAAAGTATATTCATGGAACTCAATCCAAACCTTAAAGTTTAGTTCAAATGTGCATATATACTGAATACAAATATCCAACACTTCAGTTCGGATTGAGAGCGAGTATTAGATCACTTTGGATAATTGTGTTTTTTCTTTGCCTTGGTTAGACATGAATATGAATCACTAAGATGTAGCTATTCAGTGGTATGTGTTTGAAATTCTATACATGGAATGCAAGGTTCAAGCCCCATTACTTGCATTTTTTGAAGTTAATTTTTGTAATAAACATATTGACTTTTATTTTCCTTTTATTTTTAAATTTATATCGTTACCGACATATCGTACATAAATGTCAAGTAAGCTTATTGTAAATTTGAACCCCTCTATCACGGGAATCCTATAATCGTCCATGTGGTTAAACCCGTCCATGTGGTTAAACCCGTCAAATGACATCGAAACACCCTACAACCAGATCTGGTGTTTTCGGGGGTGAGGGAGGAGGTTTCAATGTTGGTGATGGTATTCGAAGGTGGTAAGTGGTGGTTTCACAGGTGTAAGTGTGTTTTTGCCGGAGAGGTAGGGTGTCGACGACATGGTGGTGGTGGCGGTTTGGCAGAAGATGGTTTGTGGTGTTGATGGTGGACGTAGGTGGTGTATGTGGTTGATGTTGGCTTGAAGGACAATAAATGAGTATTATTCCATTTTCTTATCATTTACAACCAAACAGTAGATTATAATAGGGGTAATCCCGTTCCTTTCCACTTGATTCTCTTTCCCTTTCCCCCTTACGAACCAAACGCCCATTATTATATAATGCTAAGAGAGGAAATGGAAGGAAAATAAAGGGAGAAGATCCTATCCCAATTTATTGACCCTCAACTCAAAATATTTAACACAAAACTCAACGGTACTAACATTAACCCAACCCGAACCGTACTTGACTCAAAATAGTGCAAAGCGACTAAAGTGGCTAACCGAACTAAACCCGTTCAAAATCAAAACTAATTTAAAACCTAAGTAGCACGGACACTTCTCCTAACTAGCCGTCCCGTGTCGGACACACGGACACCTATAAATAAGGAACGAGAGTTTGAAAGACTAAAAAAAATTAATTAGAAGATGAGTTGGGTGAGAAATGAGAATAAATTATAGTCAAAGTCAAATTTTACCTTCAATTATTTACATTTAATATCAAATACCAATATAAAAATAAAATCGTACGTTATTTATAACTATAAAATATATATTTTATTAAATTTAAATGCCGTGTCCCGTGTCCTAGATTTCATGAGATGCCGTATCACGTGTCCGTGTCCGTTTTCGTGCTACCTAGCTTAAAACTATTTAATCAAAATCGAAGGATCCGTTTCTAAGATTAAGGTCTAAGTAGTACGGTAGTACCCACTACTCCACTAGGCACTAGTCCACTACTACCCACAGCCCACGGAAATGTCCACTCCGCTTCTATCTATGTTTGTTGTAGCAAAACCCGGAAACCACAACAGATTCACATTCACAGCCCACAGTAAAAATACCAACCACTTAAAACTTTAACCAAAATCAAGGTAATCGCAAATTCTTATTTTGCCACTTTTTGATAAAATGTAATCACACTTTATTTTAACTTGTTTTCAATAATGATTACTTTTAACTATAAAGTGGTTACAAAATGCCGTTTTATTATTTCAGATTAAATAGTCCGTCTGAAGCAAGACCAATTGGTAATAGACTAAGGCCCTGTTCTTTTGGACTGAATAAGAGCTGAACTGAACTGAACTGAACTTATAAGAGCTGAACTGAACTTATAGGAGCTGAACTGAATTGAACTGAACTTATAGGAGCTGAACTGAACTGAACTTATAGGAGCTGAACTGAACTGAACTTATAAGAGCTGAACTGAACTTATAAGAGCTGAACTGAACTGAACTGAACTTAGGCCATGTTCTTTTGGGCTGAATTGGAGCTGAACTGAACTGAACTGAACTTATAAGAGGTGAGCTGAACTGAACTTATAAAAGTATCAAATGTCTATTATTGTTTTTTACTATCTTGTTTCGTACCTTTAACATTGTTTTTTTTCCGCTTATCATCAAACATGCCAAAATCTACTGTTCCTTGAATATTCACGTCATGTTGTATAATAGGTATTCCAAGATTATGCATCCTTATAAAATTATGGAGTGTGAATGTATAAAACAATAATAGACATTTGATACTTTTGTGACATTCGGGGCATATTTTTTAACACCCACCTTTTTTTCAATTGACCAAATGTCATTCCACTAATTAATGTCAAATGCTTTTATATCGGTTTTCATAAATAATATATTCCGTATAACTTTTCTGAACTTAATTTGTAAGAATTGAATTTTTCTGAACTGAACTTATAAGAGTTGAACTGAACTGAACTGAACTTATAGGAGCTGAACTGAACTGAACTTATAGGAGCTGAACTGAACTGAACTTATAGGAGCTGAACTGAACTTATAGGAGCTGAACTGAACTGAACTGAACTTATAGGAGCTGAACTGAACTTAAAGGGGCTGAGTTTAAGTCCAAAAGAACATGGCCTTATAAGAGCTTAACTGAACTTATAGGAGCTGAACTGAACTGAACTGAACTGAACTTATAGGAGCTGAACTGAACTGAACTAAACTTATAGGATCTGAACTTTTCTAAACTTAATTTTACTTAGTTGAATAAAATTTATAGAATCTAAAATTTACTAAACTGAACTTTAGTACATAAGGTAAGATAATAACATAATTCCGATTTATATACATTGGTTTGTTCAAATAGATTACTACGTTAACATTATCTTTATCTGTATCTTTATCTTTTGGAAATGACTGTCATAAAAAAGTATACTCTAAAACATAAGGTAAGATAATAACATAATTCCGATTTATGTACATTGGTTTGTTCAAATAGATTACTACGTTTACATTACGATAAAAAAATAAATCACATATTACATTGTTTTCTATCCATCTATTTCCATATCATCATCTTCCTCATCACTTTCTTTTTTATCTTCACTATCACTCGTAACAACGAATCTATTACCTCGCCAAATGTTTTTTACTATCTTGTTTCGTACCTTGAACATGATTTTTTTCCGCTTATCATCAAACATGCCCAAATCTACTGTTCCTTTAATATTCACGTCATGTTGTATGATAGGTATTCAAAGAGTACGCATCCTTATAAAATTATGGAGTGTGAATGTATAAAACAATAATAGACATTTGATACTTTTGTGACATTCGGGGCATATTTTTTAACACCCACCTTTTTTTCAATTGACCAAATGTCAATCCACTAATCAATGTCAAATGTTTTTATATTGGTGTTCATAAATAATATATTCCGTATAACTTTTCTGAACTTAATTTGTAAGAATTGAATTTTTCTGAACTGAACTTATAAGCGCTGAACTGAATTGAACTGAACTGAACTTATAGGAGCTGAACTGAACTGAACTTATAGGAGCTGAACTGAACTGAACTTATAGGAGCTGAACTGAACTTATAGGAGCTGAACTGAACTGAACTTATAGGAGCTGAACTAAACTTAAAGGGGCTGAGTTTAAGTCCAAAAGAACAGGGCCTAAGTACTTCATAATTGTCCTTAGTTTCAAATAACATATACCTATGTAAAACAGTTTTACACCTATTTTTTTATATTATAAAACCAATTTTGTAACTACAACGTATTTCAAAAATTAATAAATCATACTGAATTTACATAAAAACCCATTTCGCTAACACGATATTTGGACTTAGGCCCTGTTCTTTCTGACTTTTTAGAGCTGAACTGAACTGAACTGAACTTAATAGAGCTGAACTGAACTGAACTGAACTGAGCTGAACTGAACTGAATGGAGTTTAACTGAACTGAACTGAACTGAATGGAGCTGAATTGAACTGAACTGAATGGAGCTGAACTGAACTCAACTTATTGGAGCTGAACTGAACTCAACTTATTGGAGCTGAACTGAGTTGAAAAAATAATAATAAGGCTCTGTTCTTTTGGACTGAAATCGTCTGAACTGAACTGAACTGAACTTATTGGATCTGAACTGAACTGAACTGAACTTAATGGACCTGAACTGAAATGAACTGAACTGAACTGAACTGAACTAAATTGAACTGAACTGAACTGAACTGAACTGAACTGATATGAACTTAACTTAACTGAACTAATAAAAAGATTATGACAATAATAATACAATAATAAATATTATAATAATTTAATCATTAGTAATATTAATAATATACTAATATAATAAGATATATAAAAAATAAAATAGTAATATAATAATAATATAACAATAATAATAATAGTAAAATAGTAATATTACTTATCTAATTATTAATAATAATATAATATAGTAATAAATAAATTAAAAATAGTAATTAAAATATATATGATAAGTATAATTTAATAATATAATATTATAAATAATAATAATAATATATTAAACATTAGTATAATACTATATTAATATAATATAATAATAATATTATAAAATATTAATATAAATGATAACATTATTAGTAATAATATAATATAGTAATTGATGATCGGTTTGTCGTCAAAACAAGCATAAAAAATAACCCAATAAAAGTAGTATAAAGGGGTCGAAATCCACGAGGATGGGGGAGGTCAACTACTAGTTCGATTGAATCCTATTCTAGCCTAAAATATGACGGATTGGAAAGTTAACTAAAAACTAGGAAAAACAAGTAATCGCTAAGTAATAAAGATGAAAACAATTAAGGGAAAGACTAGGGTGAAGGGTTCACCTTAGGGGGATTTAATGGGTTAGTCGGGTAACTAGCAAAGGGGGTAAATAATTTGAGTAAAATCGATTGCTAATGTCTCAACAATCGATAATCATCAACAAGCTATCGCATTTGTCTCAAATCACCCATATAAACACTTAGTCTAATCGTCTCTACCACCGTCGCTTAAGAGAAGATCAAACCATGCTTGATAAAATGGTAACTTTCGTTCACACATTTCATCAAACACTTGGTGTTCATATGGGCAATACCCAAATCATTTACCACAAACTTGCTAATTAACCAACCTAATACCCCACATGATCCACCCTTAGGCTCCCCTAAACCCTAGAGGATAATCTACTCACACATGGTAAAGGAAATCAAAACACTAAAGGGAAGGGGGAGTTCAATCAACATCATGCTATGAGAAGAATAAAGATAATAATCAAAAGATGAACTATAAACTAGAAATGGAAATTAATCGCATAAACAATAAAAAAGGTGAGAAATTTAATACCAAACAAGACTTATATTGATGAATATGGGGGAATGTCTTCACCCAAGTCTTCAATACAAACCTCAAAAATGAAATGTAAGACTAGATTCCACAACTTGAAATGATAAACTAAACTAGATTAGGGAAATATTAGGAGAGTAATTAGGGATTAATTTGGGTTACAAATTTCTAGGGTTTCGTGCTAAGGAGAATGTTAAAAACTAAAAAAACTGCTTACAAAATAATAAGGGGGGGGTATATATAGGTCTCTCGAAATTAAGGAAGAAATTAGAAGAAGAGGGCGAATTTTGCGATGTTGTGTTCCCGGCCGGTCGACCGGCCGCCGGGCCTCTGACCGGCCTGGGACACAACAGTGTCTTCAGAAACTCGCCTTCAAAATGCTTCAAAATCTTCTAAGTATGGGAAAAAGGAGGTCTGGGCCGGTCGACCGGCCGCCGGTCCCCCACCGGCCTGGAGCACCAAAACTCTCTCATGTGGCTTCTGATGTAGGCGCAGGCCGGGCAGTCGACCGGCCGCCGGTAGGCCGGCCGGCGCTACCTGGGGCCTTTTCTTCACTTTTCAACTTCTTTCATTTGTGGAGTGGTGGTCTGGGCCGGTCGACCGGCCGCCGGTCTGGGGACCGGCCTGGGCCACCTGATGACATATTTCTTCATTTTTCAACTCATCTTCGAATCCCGACTCATGCAATGTCTTTATGCACCGATTTCCTCATTTCCGCCTTAATTCCTGCAAATTGAGATCAATATTCATAGCGCGGGAAATCGGGAAATAAAATGCAATTAAAGACACGCAAATCCGTGTAAACGGACCAAAATGGGGACGAAAATGAGGTAAAAATGTGACTAAATGAATGCTTATCAGTAATAAATATATTAACAAAAGTATCTAAAGAATTAATTAGATCAAGTATAATATAATAATATAAATGATATAAATACTAATAATAGTAAATATAAATAATAATAATAATAATAATAATAATAGTAATAATAATAATAATAATAATAATAATAATAATAATAATAATAATAATAATATTGTGAATATATTAATAAAATATTAAATATAATATAACAAAATAATAATAATAATAATAAATGTTAGTAATACTAATATTTCCATTAATTAATCGTAATAATATAATAATAAATAAATTAATTTAATATAAATATAATAATAAAAATAAAAATTATAATAATAAATAATAGTGATATAATAAATTTTAAAAAATATATTAATATAATAATAAAAAATATATTAATATAATATTAACAATGATAATAGTAATAATAATAATAATAATAATGTTGAAATAAAGTAAGTTGAGCTGAACTGAACTGAACTGATCTGAACTGAACTGAACTGAACTGAACTGAACCGAACTGAACTTAATAGAGCTGAACTGAACTGAACTGAACTTATTGGAGCTGAACTGAACTTATAAGAGCTAAATTTAAGTCCAAAAGAACAGGGCCTAAATATAATAATAACAACAATAGGGCCTTATAATAATTAATAAGTGCTACTCCGTCTTTTTATTAGAGAGTTAGAGTAGAATAAAACATTTACAAAAGTAAAAAGTTATTACTATATTACCTTTTGTAAGTTATTAGTTATAAAAGCATTTCAAATAGATTTATTTAAACATAACGTATACAACGAAGTACATCATATAAATAATCGAGAATATTATATAAATCAATCAATTACCTATCATTCGTGATTATATAATCATTTAAATTGACATATATAGTATAAAAGTCTTTCTCAATTACCTATCTCATCTCAATATCTCATCTAGATAAATCCACAATCCTAACTGAGGTGAGTCATCAAACTTCAAACATGAACTCTTTCATAGGTGAGCAATTTGGCATTAGCCAATAGATAGAGATTAAATGGTGGAATACGTACATTAGAAAATGACCTTAAATTGATAAATACTCCGTACCCTTATTATACTTAAATTAAATACACTATTCTTTCACGTATCTCCTAGTCGGGGATATTATAAATGGGTAATCGCTAAGGCAATTTTTTATTTAAGACGGACATTTTTCGTTTTAAGCTTAAAATGGGTGAATGTTATTCTTTTATAAGTGGTCATGTGACAAATAATTTGTTTAGCCTAGAAAATTATACTGGTACATTTTGTTGTCTTAAATGGGTGACATTTACCCTGTCTTAAAATTAAGACAAAATGTGACCGTATTCAGCAAGACTTATTGCACTAACGCAAATTAGTACAATAGCTTAGACAAATATATCAAATTTTCTTTTTTGACAGTTATAAAAGATATTATCCTGCTATAGATGCTAAGCTTCAGTAGTTAGATTATGTGCAATATAATTAAGAGGATGGGGGATAAAACATATTGAAAAACACCGAAAATAAGATGATAGAGGATGTATGTCATCTAGGTTGATCTTGATGTATTCATCAAATTAGCAGAGGCTAAGTAGATTATACTCCGTATAAAATTGCATAACTACATGAGTTGTCACCATAAAAAAAAAAAACTAACTACTCGGGTCTAGACCCTAGACATAGCATGATGATTTTTTGTAAGACGATCTTACCATTAGTTAGTTAGTGGGAGATAAATTTTAAACGGAGTTTATTTTCGCAGTACGTTTTTTTTTACTTATTTTAGTACTTTTTACACTATATTTTCCATTTGTTACCCTTTCACAAAAAAAACACATCAAACATCATCTCTACCTTCTCTACCCATTAACGCTCCTCAAATTCCATTAAAAAAAAATTCAGAAGTATGAACGAATATTCAATTAACGAACAGATATTTAATACTTTAATCTATATTAATACAATTTGCAAGTTCTTATATTTTAATTTCTATATGACTTATTTTTAATTAGGGTTTTATCACTACAAGAAAACTTGTTTCAGGCGACTGTTATAAGGCGACTGATACAAGTAGTCGCCAATTTAGCGACTGAAAATAGAATAAGGCGACTGAGATCAGTCGCCAATTTGGCGACTGAAACAATCCTCAGATTTTAATTAAAAAAACTCGGGCGACTGATTTCAGTCGCCAAATTGGCGACTGATAAGCCATTTGGCGACTGAAATCAGTCGCCAAATTGGCGACTACTTTTCAGTCGCCAATTTGTGTATTATTCCAGAATCGCGAAACTAATCCGCCACTCTCTACTTCCCCAAATTTCTTCAAAACACCCGAAACCCCTATTCCCTCTACAAAATCGCCACCACTACTACTCCATTCCCTTAACCACCTCTCCGACCACCACTACGACACTAGCTATACCGATATCACCACCGTCCTCACCAACAAACTCCGACTCTTATTCTATTTCCGTCACTTTTCCTTAATTAGGTGCGATTTTGCTCTCCTAAATCTAATTCCTTAGCTTGTTTGTTTGTTTATTTTATGATTTTAATTAGTATTATGATGTTTATGTATAATTTGTGATGCTTACAAAGTTCTAATGGTTAGTTAGTTAGGGTTTGTGTAGGTTGATGGTTAGGGTTTATATAAATTGGGGGTTTTGTGAAATTGTTAACATTATGTTAATCGAGGTTGTAATTGACAATGTATTGGTGTTTTTGATGATGTTAGGATTGTTGATTGACTAAATTAGTATAAATGGGAGTATTATTGATGGTAGAAAGTTAGTATTCCCTCCGTCTTATTCATTTGTTTGCCCTTTAAATTATTTTTTATGGTTGTTTTAATCAAAAGGCAAATAAATAATTGTGATGGAGGGAGTAGAATGTTAGGATTTTATAATTAAAGTGTGTATGTATTAGTTTGATAGTTGTTTAGTATCCATGTTGATAATGTTATTAATTAGAATGATAGTAGTTTAATTAGTGATATGTTAATTTTAGTATAGTTAGTATCCATGTTGACAATATTATTGTTTGGTTTATTATTGATAATAGATATGTTCCTAGAGTTAGTAATAATTGATAATCAATATTGTTGTAATTATTGTTGTGTGGGTTAATGTTTAGATTAAAATGAAGAGGTTGGAACGTACATGGATGTACGAAGATAGACTTGATAAGAAAAGACGTCCTACCGCTAGATTTATAAAGGGGGTTGCCGAGTTTATTGAATTTGCTAGACAACAAGACGAGTATGATTTAGTAGCAAAGAAACTTAGGTGTCCTTGTATTAAATGCAAAAACATGAGATATCTACATGACATTGAGGTTCAAGAACATCTTTATACAAACGGGTTTTGTCCAAACTACTACAATTGGATTTCTCATGGAGAATCATATTTTTCACTTCCCGAACAATCTCAAATCCCACAAAATGAGAACCCATATAGAGATATGGTAGTTGATGCATTTGAGTCTAATATTTTCAATAATGATCATATACCAATGAGTGAAGAAGAACCACACCCACAAGCAAAAGCCTTTTTTTGATATGTTAAAGGCGAGTGAAAAACCATTATATGAAGGGAGCAAAATGTCATTGTTAGAAGCCGCCTCTAGGATAGTAACTTTGAAATGTGAGTACAATTTGCCATTTACTTGTGTTGATGGCATTGCTTCTTTGATTGAGGATGTTATCCCCGATAATAATGTCATGACCCGATCATTCTACAATACCAAAAAGTAGTGAAAGGTCTAGAACTTCCGCATTACAAGATTGATGCATGTCCCGATGGATGTATGCTCTTTTGGAAGGATGATGCTTTACTTGACAAGTGTAGTAAATGTGAAAAGGCTAGATATAAGACAATTGAGGGAAGTATTGTCTTGAAAGGTAAAAAGGGAAAGAATGAAAAAAAGAGAGGTGAAAAGAGTAAGAAACCAATACCCGAAAATCCCGTAACTTACTTTACTCTAGCTCCTAGACTTCAAAGAATGTTTGCTACCAAAAACATTGCCGAGCAAATGAGATGGCACAAGGAAAATCCACCTGATGAGGACATCCATGAGAATGGAAATGAAGAGGGTGAAGGTTTAGAGAACGAGGATGGTGATGGTCAAGTTGACGGTGATGGTGGTGTTGATAGTGATAATGATAATGAATCAATTGGTGATGATGATGAGGACGAATTTGATGATGATAATGATTAATGAGGTAAAGATATATTTATATATATTTTAATTAAGTTTTTTATGTTATTTGATGTTTTTTTATGTTATTAACAGCTTATGTTTGTTTTTTATGTTATTAACCGTTTCTAACAATTTGAATATTTGTGTACTTGTAGATGGCAGGAGGTCGAGGTAGACAACGTGGCGGCGGTTCAAACAGACGCCGTAGTACTTCTTCAGTCGACGAGGAGGAGATGGAGATTATTGATCAGCAGAGTCCGGTAGTGGTCGAGGAATCGACCAATGACGAGTCCTCGGATCAGACATCGGAGACGATCCAGTTCACGCCGGAAGGGAAGATGATACTTGATCCCGCGGGGTTTTGGTAAGACAACCACCAATGTCTTTAATTTATTAGTTTATAATTATATTACATTATTATTTACCATAAATGCATACTATTCCATAATTTATTTTTCAGGTTTTCGTCTCAAAAGGTTGTACGCGGTTGTACTCAGAGTACAAAGCAGAAGATGACGGGAGTTGCTCCTACTTGTTGGACCAAGGCTACCTCTGCACAAAAAGAGGAGTGGTTCAATAATTTTAGGGTATATTATTTTTGTTTATATTTTCTTATATTATTATAGTTTTTAATTAATAATTTATTTTACTAATACTTACCTTTTAAATTGTAGAAACCATTTGACTGGCCGGCCGGAATAGAGTATATTGTACGTCAAAGGTACAATGAGACGTGCACTAGACGGTTAAGGGACAACATGTATAAGGTTGTCAAGAGGAAGAAGGAGCCGGATCATATGAGAGGTATTTAATTGTTTTTGTTATTTGTATATATATAGTTATATTTTTACACATTTTATCATATTTTATTATAATACTTATTTAACTTGTAGGTGGTGCATATGAAGATATGCTTAAGTATCGTGAAACTGAGGAGTTTCAGGCTAGGTCGGCCCAAGCATCCAAAAATAAAAAAGGAGGAAAGAAAGATGGAGCGGCTGAGCCGTCGCATCACGCAGGATCTCGATCTTTCCTTAGCCTAGTTTTGGGTGTAAGTTATAATTTCCACTTTTTCCTCCATTTGAAAATTATAACTTAAATTCTTTTTATTATTAAAATTTTCTTATACAAGTCTTTAATTTTTTCTTTTAGAGGGGTAAGAAGAAAAAAGCTAACACGCCCACAGCTCCGGAGCTCTTCCTTGACACCCATTCCCGGCTCGAAGACAATAGAAGATATTGGATCAAACCAAAAGATAAGGAATTATATGTAAGTTTCAAGCATTTTTGTATTTTTACAATAAGTTCAATTTTTGGAATGTTTAACCAATATTGTAGCTATTTTTAATAACAATGTTTATATTTTGTAGGAAGCATTTTCCGCCGAGAAACTTAGGCATCCCGAGAAACCCGATAACGAGATTTGGTTCGACTTGGTAAAGGGTTTCAAGAAGGGGAACGTCTACGGGATTGGGTCGGCAAAGAACGTATTTTACGAAACTTCAAGGGGAAGAATGTCGTCCACCTCAAACCAAACCTACGAGCCGACAGTCGTGGGAAGACTCCAAGCCGCACTTGACGAGGAAAAAAGAAAAAACGCGGAAAGGGATGAAGAATTAAGGATAATGAAAGAGAAATTCAAGGCTTGGGAAAGCAGGTTTGAGAATTGCAACCAAGGTCCCCCTCCCTATCGGCGGGATTATGATGAAGGCAATGGAAGTGGTGGATTCCAGGCCGAATCCAATATAAACCGTGGCTTCTGATATAGTTTAGAAACTTGTTACATGAAACAATTTATGGTTGAAACAATTCCGTTTAAGAAAATTTGTAAACTTGAAACAATTTTTTTTTATCTATATGAGGATGTTGGTTTCACATCGTGTTGTTGTAAATGTGTGAAATCTTTGTGTTTTCTTGTATACTTGCAGGTAGGGTATGATGGTATGGTATGGTAGGATGAAAACGGAAATTTTCATGCAATATCACAGGTATTTTGGCGACTGAAATGTTCATTTGGCGACTATTTTCAGTCGCCAAAACCCCTGTATTTTTGCAAAGTAAAAATCCATTTGCGACTGCTTGGCGACTGAAATCAGTCGCCAAATTGGCGACTGAATACTATGGTAGTCGCCAAAATGGCGACTGATGGCGACTGATTTCAGTCGCCAAATTGGCGACTACATAAGCTTTCAGTCGCCAATTTGAGCGACTGATTTCAGTCGCCATTTTTCACAATTGGCGACTATTTTTTCAGTCGCCAAATTTGGCGACTGAAAGTAGTCGCCCGAATGTTTTTTGGCGACTAATGACAGCGACTAGGTCTTGGCGACTGAAATCATTCGCCAAATTCATTTTAGCGACGGAAATCAGTCGCCAATATCAGTCGCCTGAATGTTGTTTTCTTGTAGTGTATGTAACAGAGTTTTAATTAGGGTTTTTTTTATTTAAATTTATTTATTGTCGTCATAGTAGGTGCCGGCGTAGGGGTATACAAGGGGCCGCATAGGCGCCGGCTTAGGGTTGCTCGACGGCGTGGTAGGGGTGGCGTCACAGAGGCGCCGACGTAGGGCCATCGTTGGGACAGAGGTCGTTGGGCCGGCCGGCGTTGGGGCTTTTGGCAGGCAGCCGACGTTGGGGCGGGTGGCAGGCGGCCGGCGTTGGGGCGGGTGGCAGTTGTTGTGGCGGGTCCGGTGATGGTACAAGGTTGGGTACAATAGACTGTATCAGGAACCTTTAGTATAATGTACTGTAATCAATTTCATTTGTTTAGTACAATGTAGTGTATTCAATTTCATTTGTTTAGTACAATGTATTGTATTCCAATTCATTCGTTTAGTACAAGATTGGTTATTTTTGTGAATGTACTGTATTCCAATTCATTTGTTTAGTACAAGATTGATTATTTTTGTACTAAGATATTAGAGAGAAAAATATTAGAGAGAGATTAGAGGGAAACATATTAGAGAGAGATTAGAGAGGGAAAATGAGATGGGAAATGAGAGGGCTATAATTGTCAATAGTGTACTAAGATGAGTAAAATGTGTACTGCGAAAATCAGGACCCATTTTAAATTGTACGAAAAAAATTACTGAAAGACTTTAAATGGTCACAAATGATTTACAACAGTAATTCACTTTAAAAAGTCCGTAATCAAACAATTTTGCTAACATTACGAATAAATATACATTTGTGGAATAATAAAGAGTTACATTTGTGGAAGCACAAATTCTTGTTTGTGACGGGCAGTATCCGTCACAAGCTTGCGACGGGTACCACTTCCCCTCACAAATGACCCATTTAAGGGAAAAGGGGAAGCACATGGGGGGTGCCCCACATGTTCCCTCTACCCATTTTCTTAGAGGAAAAACCCTTAACTGCTCCAAACTATCCCAATTATTGGGATGAAGATGAGAAAATGGTAAATGTTAGTACAAATAATTAATTGAGTCTCCGCCACGTGATATTAGAGTCGGTGTGAATATGTGATCAAGAGCCAAGAGGCATCAAGTATTTTGTGTGTTTTAGAGTTTAAAATCATTGATTGGGCTTAAATAAGGTGATGGTCGATAATGTCTTCTCACTGGTAAATTGGTCAAGTATTTTGTGCGTTGTAAAGTATAAAATATATTAAGGGTTTTTCTAACGTGTGCCCTAACGGCACACAGTAATAAACTTATTATGTAAGGAATTTCAAGATATTGTCATTAATTATGATTGAGATAGTCATCTCATAGTAGATTGGTACGTAGATGGTGTAATCCTTGACCGCGTTATATTTTGTGAATAAATTAGCGCTCGAAGGCATACCGGACAGTGCATGTGTATTGCAAATAAAATTGCAATCGGTGGCTGTTCACCTGTTGAGTGTTAGTTAAATTACTTTATTCCACAACATCTGAACTTAATTTGTAAGGCTGATAAGTGTCAGATCTAACAAATAATTCTGGTAAAATTAAGTCGTAATTAGGTGACGGTAATGCAGTTACATGGGTACTCTGCGGCCTGTCGATAATTCTAAGTTCTGGGACAAGTACGTACAACCATACAGGTGGGGGAACTACTCTGCGGCCTGTCGATAATTCCAAGTTCTGGGACAAGTACGTACAGCCATACAGGTAGGGGAACAAGTACCTGTGAACCGTGAGGCCGTGAGGGATGGTAAAGCAGATGTGCATGTCTATTTAATTCTCGTTTGTATGCGTATGGAAACCCAACTGTAGCATCTTTTATGAGTTCGGATCTTCTGTACATTTTGGCGTACTTACTACAATCCAGGATCCGAATTCCGAAATCAAAATAACAAAAAGTAGTACAACAGAAAACAAGAAAAAATCTTTATTTACCGCGCAAACTATGGACTTTCATTATTTTTCGTCACCTTTTTCTAACACATTCGCCATTTTACAATTTACACCTCCCACAAATAATCACAAACATATCTTCTCCGGTATAATCCCTCACAGAGTCACAGCCTGTACTGAAGCAAACGCAGACCCAGAAAACCCACCAAAAAGGTATATCACTCGAAATTCGACCCGACGGCCCATTCTTGGGTGAAAGTGTAAAACATCGTTATCAACACGATGGAGCTCCTCTCTTGCCCCAAACACATCTCATCCCCAAACCAAATCCCTCGTGAGTCATGACCATGTAATTTGGTCCTGAAACTCATAGGCGGCACACTAAATCTCTAGTGTCTGAAGCCTGAACCATGCATGCTTGTGTCAATCTGAACATAATCACAGTCTCCTTGAATTCCTCGCGCATGATGGACTAGATACATTACGTGAACTCATGCTGGCCGACCTCAGAAGCCTTCGGAACTCGGCTAAGCTTATTCTTCCATCTTTATCAATGTCGGCCTCCTCTAAAAGTGGCTCCATCGATCCCTTCAAGCCCGTGTGCTGTTTTATTTTAAAAGAGTATACACGATTAAATGCGTGAAACAATACATAATGCACTTGCATGAAGAAAACACACACAAAAAAGTTTCCATTGCATCAAGAATCGCATAACCGACCACCAATTCACAATTGAAGAAGCATAAACAATTTGACGAGTCATATTACTTTATTCTATCGTATTTCAAAGCTGAAGAACGGAGTCATTGGCTCCACTGAAAATTAATAATAATAATGATGATGAAAACACATGAAAAAGAAAAAGGCAAGTTATGTTCAGCAAGTTTAGTACTCCGTACTTATTTTGATATGTAGTTATTGTAGTAGCAAATTACTTCACTGAAGAAATGCAGAGACAGCAAATGTGTTTTAGTAACAGAATGCAACTTCTATATTTCATGTGTTTGAAAGAGAGGATGGCATATCGTAGTAATTAGATCTAGAGATCTAGAGTTCAAAGTTTAACTTTGCGATACAGCCAAAAGTCCAATAGATTCAAACAAGAAAGATCGCGTAACGAACAACAATGATCACATAATAGTAGATTAGTAGTATATAAGAGACTCTGGCGCGTCTGAGATATGTGACAAATTCAATGGTAGCCGAAAACTTGTAAACTTACCATTCTGAGTTCTTCAGGGGTTATATATCCATCTTTGTCGACATCAAACTTCTCAAAAGCTCTTTGTGACAGCTCTTGCCACTTCTCATTGTCAAGCTCATGTAATTGATGAACATGCAAAGTCGCTGCCACAAATTCGGTGAAATCCACAAAGCCATCAGTGTTACTGTCAATCTGCAGTAAGGCAAGCACAATAGAATAAAGATTTCGATATAAGAAATATGTTAATACAAGGAAATGTGAAATAAGTAGTCCCTTGAGATGGTGTTATATATATAATTAGAAAAAAACCTCGATTCAACTAAAACACTCATTCATAACCTATAAACCCGAAATCAGGAAACAGCTATCCCACAATATTGGTCACTCTTGTGACGGATTTATCATGAGATCATCTCACCAGATTATTGGATTCGCTCTAGTCCTAGCAAACCACGAATCGTTCGAGCGTATTCAATCATGGCATTTGTTTAAAAGTAAAAAGCTACTTCATATAACAAACACACTACTAACCGTATATCGCATTTAGAATGTGGTCATTCATATCAGATTAGGCAACCTTGCCGATTCCTATGAGAATTAGTGTATGCAAAAAAAAAGAGGTGAATTTTGAGATAGGGAATGAGGGACAGACAAAGAGTAATTACCGCTTCAACAATTTCCATAACACGAGAGTCTTTTAACTTCCATGGAAGATCTTTAGCAAGTGCTTGCCTCATTTCTCCAAGACTAATGGTCCCACTTTTATCCACGTCAATTGCATCAAATTGATCTCGTAGATTAGCCAGCTCATCATCATTAAGTGTACTAGCTAATGCCTAATCAATGCAATTCAAAGTGTTAACTAAAGAGATACAGAGAAAACGCATCATATTCATATTCCAAGTATAAAGCTCGATGAAGAGATTTTTCATACCCTTAGAGCAAATTGCTTCATACGACTATACTTCACAAATTGCCGCATGTTGTGCAAAACTGATATGTCAATGGGAATATCCAATGCATTTCCGCCCTCTCTGACCCATTGGTGTGCTGTGATGTCCAAGCAACAGGAACAAAAATCAAACATAAATTAGAAACTTTAAAAAGCATTTCAAGTCGAAATGTGAATATAGGATTGAAGTATTAAACTATTGAAAAGACATCATGTTTTCTGGAGACATACATAATGCCTGAGCAGCAGTAAGACGAACATGAGGATCTTTCACCAATAGTTTCCTCACAAAATCTTTGGCACTGTTGCTTATAGTAGGCCATGGCTTACGTCGAAAATCAGGCTTGTTACGTAAAACCTGAAACAATAAACCATTTTCTGTTAAGTGCAAGACCAAATATTGAACTATATAAACTAAAAAGGTTCAAAAAGATAGAAAATTAAAGCACTTCTTCAAACCAATATACTATGGAGTATAAGGCTTTGAACAGAGGAAAGAAACATATACCTCTTTGAATATACCATCTTCAGTTTTATCCCAAAATGGGCGTCTCCCACAAAGCAATATATAGGTGATGACACCAATACTCCAGACATCCGACTCTGGTCCAGACTTCCGTTTTAATACTTCCGGAGCAACATAGTAGGCACTACCAACTATATCAGTGAATTTTCTCGCTGCAAGAATACACATTTTGCCTATCAGCATTTGAATTTTGCCATAAAGACTTATCTAGAAAAAACAGGGACAAGCACGGAAGGATCAAGCAATAAAAGCACTTCAAAGTGAACCAAATATCTCCAATACTATGATTATAACTATGTAAGTAGTAAAATCATACTATAGTATGATATTACGACAAGTGGATTTCACCTAAGCTAGTTGATTAAGTCCTTGAAGGGTGATAGTCATGGTACTCATGATCTCGGTTCAAGCCCCATCACATCAAAATTGCCCTCCTCAATCACTTTACATACACAAGAAGAAAATGATTATAAGACAGATTAAACTTCAAGTTGTAGGCAATATTGGTCATAGATCAAAGAAGACAGCTAAGGATGGATCTAAAAACTATGGCACAGAAAGAAGTTTACGCATTCAACGATTGAGTATTGATTAGGTACGTACAAGGATTTATGAAGTCTGATAGTCCAAAGTCGGTGGCCTTCAAAGATGAATCGTCTTTGGGTGATTTAAACAGAAAATTCTGCAAACATGAAATACATAGAAATCAGTCATTATAAGCTCTTTCAACCGCAATTTTGAAATTCGTAGGTCCTAATTAATTATTAACCTCGGGCTTCATGTCACGATGAACCAGCCCATGTAAATGACACTCAGCAGCAACTTTTAGCATCTGACGTACAACCACTGCTGCGTCTTTCTCTGTATATCGGCTGTCCTTTCTGATTGACATGACGGAAATTATGTTAGCTAACCATATAAGCAGCAAATTCATAACAAACTTTGACCAACATAATAAACTAAATAATTGCTTACTTAGCCAGTATTCGATCAAGCAATTCTCCACCTTCACACAACCTGGTTGCAAATAGTAATGATCCCATAATTAGCCAAAAGAAAAATAAGTTAATATAAGTCCAATATTGTATGCTTATGCTGACACAAATACGTAAACCATCAAAATTCAGGGGATCAAAGATAATGGGAGCTGAAAACAGATCAACTGCACTCTCTCAAGTTCCAACTACTGTTGATTATGTGCTATTGTGCTCTATTCGATTTGGGGAACAGTTTAAAGTTCGTAACTTCGTATATCGTATATATGAAAAAAATACACATATTTCTTTTCATATCACAAAGCTTAAGTTCAGAGAGCTTACTCCATAACTATGTACACATAATTGTCATCCTCAAATGCGTTATAGAACTGGACCACATTCTCATGGCCAGTAAGGGCTTTCAATATCTTCACTTCTCGTTTAACATCTTCCACCGCAATAGGAAGAATCATCTGCAAACAGAAGTATAGATTCATTACTAACTATACATATATGATTAAAAAAACATTCTGCACGTAAGACTATAAACCGTGAACACTACTATTGCTAATAAGCGGAGTAATTACGGAACTCCTATACATATTAAAAACAATGCAGAAGTATAGTTCACTTGCCAGATCGTAGTGACTAAACCCCCTTCCTAATTTCGGAATTCCTATACATATAACTGAATTAGTTGCTAAGTCAATAGATTAGTCCAAAAGAAACTTCAGCGTTCCATATACAGTGAACATCATGGTAGCAAAAGCGTCATGAATGAAACATCAGAATTCCATCTTATTCTCCTCTTACAATTTCTGCGTTTTCATTGTGGTCACTGTAGCCAGTGGCGGAACCACGATTGATAGTTAGGGAGCGAATTTATTTCAGCGGGCGAACTAGTAATGCAATAAGGCAACGTAGAAAAAACTCAAAATTTTAACCAAAAACTTTCAAATTTTTAATAACTCATTAGCCCCCTTAGTTCCGCCGTTGCTGGTAACCTATTAATTCATTTGCATCATATCACCATCGAACTTTCAATCAGCAATCACATGACACAAAATTGATGCACAACATAATCTGAAAAACTAATTTCAAACAGCATTATTCAAAATAAAACAAGGAAATTGTTGCTTTTCGGACAATAAAACTAAACAATCCTACAACTCCATGTAAAACTCAAATAATATTACTGCTACCTCCGTCTCAATCATTTGTTTACCTTAAAAAGTAACAAAAGTTAAACAAATGATCAGAAATCAGAAGTACACTATTACACTTAGTTACCAAGTATTCCCCGCATCCTAATCATTTGGGTTTAATTCGATTAAAATACCTTTCACCGAGAATATAAAAGGTAGGCAAATTATTGGAACCGAGAAAATACAATACAGAGTAAAATTCCACCACAAATACTCATTTAAGACAAGCATTATCCGTCTTAAATATATATAACAAATCACCTCACTGTTGCATAGAACATACCAAAAGTTTCGTCTTTATTACCACAAAGTGGTAGTATTTGACCCGTCTTAAGTTTAAGACGGATAGTACCCGTCCCAAGCAGACGGTCTTAAAACAGACCAACTAACTCACCTACTAATTAGAGTACAGTAGGTCTTGCTTAAGACGGGTCGGATCTTGCAACGGGTATTTTGTGAGAGGAAATGGGTAGAGGGGACAAGGTGGGCACCCCCATGTGCTCTCCACTCACCCTTATTTTGTGAGAGAATATGATATCCGTCTTAAGCTAAGACGGATACCTCCGTCTTAAATAAGAATTTGTGATTAGAGTAAGATTCCTACTTAATTAACAAACAGTTGACATAAAATCAAATCACCCAATAGAATCACAACAGTAAAAAACACAAAAATCAAATTAAATACAACAAATTAACATAAAATATTGATACCTTATTCTTATCAATTTTCTTAACAGCAACACGATCACCATTAGATTTATCAGTAGCAACATAAGTATAACCAAATTGACCATGACCCAATAATTTCCCAATTATATATCTTTTATCAAAATCTTTTTCATACCCAAAATCCGTTCTTTTACCACAAGGAATCG
Organism: Heliosperma pusillum; assembly: GCA_022085475.1. NCBI lineage: Eukaryota > Viridiplantae > Streptophyta > Magnoliopsida > Caryophyllales > Caryophyllaceae > Heliosperma > Heliosperma pusillum. The sequence goes on from JAIUZE010066097.1 coordinate 101,600, forward strand.
AAGATTGTCTTCTAGAACTTGTTTTTTCTCTAACTTTAATAATATTGGAATTATTTTTATTATTATTACTACTATTTTTTCGATGTTTATGATTATGATAATGGGTAATTGTTGTTGTTGGTACACCAGATGTTCTTGAAGGAACTCCAGATGTTGTTAATGGCGTATTGGGTGGTTTCCGACGGTTTTTCTTGGTTTTTGCGGCGGTTGAGGTTGTCGTTGCATTGTTGCTGTTTGATCCTGACACTTTGATTGTAGAAAAACATGAACCCATTTTATTTTTTCTAGGTTTTATTTATTTGATTTGATTGTTGAAAGAATTATTGAATTTGATTTGGGTTGTTTGTGATGAATGTATTTTATATGGGTTTTGATGATGATGATGATGATGAAGAGGAGGAAATATGAAGGAAAAAGGGACGAAAATGGTGGAAATTAAATGATGGTGATTTGGTTATGGTGGTCAAACGAAAGACTTTGAAGGAAATTATATAGTTAACCCAAAAATTTAGATCCCGTCTCTCACTAGATTATTAAAAGACCAATTTTTTAGTATTTGTATTTTTGTGTGTTTGGTACATTTTTTTAAATTTTTTTTTTATAAATTATTATTATTATTTTTATTAAAAGATCAATTTTTTTGTACTCTCGCAAGATAACTCTAATAACTAAGCAACCTCACAAGTCACTCAACTAAGAGTTGAATTAGACAAGTGGTCTCGCAATAAGACTTGAATAACTCGTGTGTGAATTCTTAACCTCACAAAATATCAAATAACACAAATTCAGCCTCACAAGTAAGAATAATTCAATAAACTCGCAGTTTGAACTCAAACAATAAGATATAATCTAACTCAATTATATATGAAATTTTGATTACAAAACCATGTGAACACTACCTTATTTCAGATTAGAAATAAGATCACCATACGTTCACACTACTTTATTCAAATTAGGAAAATAAGAATATAGGAAAAATAAGAAGTCTTTATTTAGGAAAGTCATCTTGAGAGCAATTTAAACCATGCTTCTTGTGTCACCCGCGTACAATCTAGACAGCTCAATTTGAAATGATCATATCTCCTTCGTTACTTAACCAATTAAAGTGTGTGACCACTTGTTGGAAAGATAACATCATGTAATACTTTCATCTCCAAGTAAAATTACGTCAAAATTAGCTATATATTCTAAGGTATTTAACTTTAAAGTCAAACGAACGAATCTAAGATGTCAAGAGTGACTTGATCTTGATTTTTGAAAATATAGTCAGAGGGCAAGTGGGGGAGGGTCCTTTAAAAAACTAGGCAGTTAGGTCTAGCCGACTAGCTCGTAGTCGTTGTTGTATTGTTCCGAGCATTAAAGTATTGTTTTCCTTATCTAGTAAATTGTTTACGTTTACTTTATTTTAAAAGGAAAATAAAGTAAATGTAAATTATTGACTGGTACGGTAGGGGTCGAGTGCTACTTGTAGCATACTTAACCCGAGTAATTAATACTCCCTCCTAGTCACTCATTTCTTCCCCTTTCCTTTTTACACAAAAATTAAGGAAATGAATTTGGACCACACAAAACACACTACCCCACATACAAATGAATTTAGACCACACAAAACAGACAACCCCACATCCAGAAAAGGAAAGAGGGAAGAAAACCCGACTTACCCAATAAGGAAAGAGGGAAGAAATGACCGACTAGGAGGGAGTACTATTAATACTCGTATTTAATATTGAGAACAAATCCAAGCACGAATATGCAAATGAAAGTCCGGCCTACTTCCCCAATAATAGGCCAACATTGGGCATGCCAATAAACCTAACCACGCACTATATACTTAGCAGTTAGCACTACTGTATTTTCAAATGAAATAAAAATTCAAGCTACATGAGTAACAATTGCTACAATTGCTACAATTGCTCAATATTAATCGACTATTTTTCTACGCAAAATAAGATAGACGGTTTTTCATTAAGTTATTGAAAAGTTTATATATTTTTGGTCCTAGTTTTATTTTTGATCGTAATTCAAAGTGTCTTTTCAGTACCTATGTACGGAATAATTAATAAGCGTACCTATTTTATTTTTGATCGATTGTTACTTGTTTTATTGCGCGTATTACTACCATTTTAACCGTAAACTATAACGTTGTCTATCAATAAAGTTATTAAGAAACCGTCTCTCATATGACAGTTTCTCTAATTCAAAGATCTTATAGCTAGATTAATAAGTAATCCAATCCCATGCTTGAACAATAATTCACTCTTTGTGAGAGACAATTTCAACCAATCTTAAAATGATGATCGAGAATTGGTATTCAGTTCATGGTCTCTGACCTTAATATGTCTCCTGATTCAAATGTCCCTTGGGTTTAAGGAAAGACTCGAAAGCATCAGTATCTTCAGCTGAAAAAGCGACAGGTGTAACCTTCCGCTCAATACTAATACTAAAAATGAGACTTGAAGCATAGGATTTGAGGCTGCATCAATCGGGGATACACGACAGAAGGAATTGTTCTATTTCTAAACTTCACCTCCAACAAGCGTAGATTTTTTTTATAATTAAGATTAAGAATAAAAGACTATTTCTTCTTTCTATTTCGAATCGTGTGTCTTTCTCATCAACCCAGAAAAGAAAAAAAAAGAATCAAATCGCACCATCTCTGTAATAAGTAAATGCCTCTTTTTCTCCCGAAGTTGTCGGAATGATTCGTAATAAAATATTGGCCACAATTGAAAAGGTCTTATCAATAAAATTTCCATTTATTCGCGATCTAGGCATAGGTATTAATCCATTCTTAATTATTCTCATTACCTCTTGTGAAAAAATGATTTCCCAAACAACCACCAGCGTTTGGTGCAGCACCCGCATTTTGGTGTATTCTTTTTTCTTTCTTTGGTCGAGCATAGACCTCCACCCCCCCCCCCCCCCCCCCCCCCAAGTCTCGTGCCGTATGTTGAAATTCAGCTTGTGAGAATTTGGAGGCTCTCATAACCCATCAGACGTTGATACCATATGAAGAGATTATATGAAACAAAATATTTAGGTGATGGTTAAGACCAATTGTTAATGAGTTTTATACTTTTTACACTCTTGATCGGAATTTTGTTTCGGTTTTACCATCGTATCCTAACTCAACAAATTTAAAGGTGGAAAACATTTAACTCTTAAAGAGACAATCTATAAATGAAGCTTGTAGTATCCATAAAGTACATTCCAAAATAGTTGGAAAGATAAGTACTCCGTATATAGCAAGTTTCCTTTAGATTTGAAGTTGGTTGCTTCCATTTTAAAGACTACAGCTTAAAGACTCATGTTTTAAAGTCATAGACTAATGAGTCAAGACACGACTCTCATAATCTTGACAAACCGTTAAAGAAACAACAACGTTTACGCGTCACCCTCTTTCTAGTTGTAAATTCATCCTTGTGTTCACAATACAACCTACATAACGCGATGACGATATTAATAAAACCACTAAATTACAAATTCTACGTTACTCCATTATTTTCTCTTTATAATTCATCACATATTATATTCATAATATTTGATCGTATTTCATATTATAAAGCGTAAAATTATCATGAAATAATAATGTTGGATCTCTTTTTAAATTTATTATCATACTATCGTAACAAAAGTTTTCAAAATATATAGATCTCTACAATCCTTGAATTACAAAAATCTAATGAGCGTAATTTTTTCAGTGAAAATATAATACTTATAATTATCTCGTTAAGGCGATGCATGGCTCTTAACCGGTCATCACAATGAAAATTTTAGCTCCATTCACGTCTTTACATAAGTAACATAACAAAGCATTGTTCTAAGTATTACTACTAATGAAAATATATGTAGTCAAAAAACTAAATAGTCAAATGTGAGTTAATTAAGGTCAGGTAGAACGCCACTAGCATAATTGTTAATGCCACTAAAATATGTGAGTGCATTAGAGCTGATCAAATGGCCCAGGCCCGCTAGCCCGACCCGGCCCAGCCCGATTTTTCATCGGGCTTGGGCCTTGAATTTTGGCCCGAAAAGCCCACGGCCCGAAGCCCATGGCCCGAATCAAATAATTGGGCCGGGTTTGGGCCGACCTCAAGGCCCGAATTTTGGCCCGGCCCGACCCGAATATATGCAAAATTTAATAGATTTAATAAACCAACTGGCATCTACGGAGGAGTAGTAATCTATTTACCTGTATTATTATGACAAGCCTAAAATTTGAGCCTAAAGAACAAATATCAATTCACAGTAGAACTGGACAACACCGTAATGAAATACTAAAGGTCGGAAGTACATTAGGAGTTTTGTACTGCTGGAAATTCTGCACTTAATTAATCATAGGTCTCTCCCTTTTGTCTTCTTCTCATCTCTAACTTTAAATAAATAATTTCTTGAGGTGAGGGAAAAAATGTTATTTGCTTAAATTAGTAATATCTAAATAGTATTATACATGCACATTTCACTAGTTTTTCATGTTACGTTACATTCATTTGTTGAAAACTTGTCGTAACAATACTAGGTACATGCACATTTCACTAATGTGTTTGTTAAGCTACGTTCCTACTGTTTACATCGACAATATTCATCAAATCACATAATTTAGCATTAAAAATTTTTTATGACAGAATATCTAGTTATATAATGAGATTTCTAAAGTCATTTGAAGAGTGAATATTATTGGCCCGAATCGGCCCGAATTGGCCCGAAGCCCACATTAAGCCCGCATGGGCCGGGCTTGGGCCAATAAAAATGGCCCACGCATATGGCCCGACCCGACCCGACCCGCACTCTTGGGCTTAATTTTATGCCACGACCCGGCCCAAACCCGGCCCGGCCCGGCCCATGATCAGGTCTAGAGTGCATGCACAAATGCACAATATTGTATTCTTGTAATTGCTTGCATTTGTTGTACCATTAGTCAAAACTGATGTAACAATATTAGTCCCCTTAATTAATTAAGAGAAATGAAAACGTCATTACTATTATGACTAATGTTACTCAAATTTGTGAGAGAACGAATAGTAAAGTACCATTCATTAAAATTTTAGAACAAGTCACATGTTATATTAATAACTAGAAGTTGCTACTAACTTACCATTTCCACATCACATTTTAAGCTAGTTTATTTTTGAGCAACAAATTCATTCTAATGATTTAACTTAAATTTTAACTATTTTGACCCACATATTAATAAATCAAACTAATTTCTATTGGTTGTGTTTTTGTAGTAGAGTCATTGAAGCTACTAGTAATGAAGCTAGATGTTTGGTTTAAGCTATCCTACATTGCATAGACATGTCTAATAGTTTAGTCACTAAGCAAGTCTATAAGCCAAACCACTGAATTTACTCTTATACATAAATTGTATTTGAGTGACGTTAAACAAAACGGTAATTCCCTTATTAATCCCCTTAGTTAATTAAGGGGTGACATATCACCACGACAATAAGTGGTAATGCCACGACAAATGTTAGTGCATGAATAAGGAAGATTCTTTTGGCTATTATAATAGAAGGGTCAAGGGTGGTCGTGGCACTAACAAAACCGATGGTGGAAATATCATTTCCCTTGATTAAGGTGGCAAGCTGATTAGTCAACAATAGTCAACTAGTACTATACTAGCCTTTAATGTCATCCATTTGTATTTCAACTCGTAATTAATAGAGACTACTAATACTTCCTCCATTCAACTCCACTCTACCACTTTCTTTTTTGTATACTATTCACAAGCGATCATATAATTGCAATTTTCTCCCAATATATAAGTAAAAAATATATTAATGTGTGATCTTGTTTGATTCGTCTTTACGAGTACATTATTAATATCTAACTTTTATAATTTTCGCAAACACATAGCTAACGATATTTACCGTGTAAAACCCGTCTCGGCAAATGTCAAATTTTTTTTTGGTAGAGACAACATCATATGACTTAATTAACACAATTTATGGAAACTTATAATTTCATTTATTGACTCGATATTGGTTGATAACACAAGATAACTGGATATAAAACGGGTTAAAGCTAATAATTTTTGGTGGTGAGGGAATCCGCCACTGCTACATACTTTCAGAGTGCATCGGGTAAATCCTCAAGTACACGTGATATGCTGCAAATCACGTACATGAGGTAAAGCACCCAAGGATGACATGTTCGAAGTCTAAAAGAAATAGACTCGGAAAAATTTGAACTTGAGTTCCTTGAAAATTTTACGCTAGTTTTAACCACTTAATTCTACCCTTGCTTCCGGACTCTACATTATTAGCCATAATGATTTTTTCGGTGGCGAGGAAACCGACAACCGTTAACTTTGATGCGCAATGGTAAACCCTTAATCCATATGAATTTATATATTATTATAATCTCAAACGTAAGTAGCGGGTAACACTTGTTCCATAACTGTAATCATGCATCATATCCTTAACTTCAATAATATTTCAGCCAGGGGATTAGGGCCGGAAGCCTTCTGGGGATTAGGGCTCAGTCAGGGGATAATTTGACCGTGCAGTCTTGGGTGTGCAATTGACTTTCTGTTCTTTTGAAGGTTAATAATAAACACGAGGCGTGTCTTTCCTTCTTGTGTACTATCTGGACTATTTGGGTAGTAAGGTGCAGAAAGGTCTTTGATAGTACCGAGTGTTCTCCAATTGGTGTTATCTTACTTTACCAAGAGTCGTTTAACCTGGCTCTTTCTGCTGAAGACAAGAAATCGGGGTCTATTGATTTCCAAACTCGTTTGGAGGAAGACATGTCTAACCTTAGGAATGGAGTCTCCTACCCGTTGATTCAGAGTTCTCTGAGTTGCTCTCGGCCTGATATTTATGTAGATGCTGCGTGGTCTAAGGTTCTTGTTGCTGGGTTTGGTGGGTGTATCATGTTTGGTAATAATGTTGTATCAGAATTCTGCATCAAAGGACGTGCTGAGAATGCCGAGCAAGCAGAAACATTGGCAATTAGGGAGGCATTGAAGTGGGCGTTGTCTCATAACATCCTTCATATTAATGTTTTCTCTGATTGTCTGCAGGTTCTTGCTCAGGTCCTGAAGTTCTCCCAACTTAAGCACTGGACTAGGAATACGATTGATGACATCATTGATCTAGCGGCTAACTTTCATTGTATTTCTTTTGCTTTCGTTCCTAGAATTTGTAATAAAGCCGCTCATAGACTAGCTAAGCGTGCTATTAAATTGTAAAACTCGTTAATCCGATTGTCAAAAAAAAAAAAAAAAAATATTTCAGCCAATAATAACTAACAAAATCTTTATTTGTAAAGCTGACTATTAATAAACCAAACTATTACGTCACGACTTCAAGCAAACTAAATTAAAATGTGTACGTTTAGTTTAGATGTTTTTAACAGATAGATGCTGTATACATTGTTAGATACGGAGTAAATTGCAAAGAAGTCATAAATACACATTAGAAGCAAACAAATCTTAAAAACCTCGTAGATATCATCGAAATAAATTTTATTAAATAATCTATCATTTGCGTGACTTCAAATGGTTGGGTATTTTGTACGTTTGCGGCTAAAACGTATGACAAAGTAGTTCTTATTGTAATATAAACGGATAAGCTTATAATATAGAGAACGGTTTTTTTATCCTAGGTTCTCTGGACACATGTTAAAAAGTTAAAAAAAAAAAAAGAATTAAATGTTTTTCCTACCAAGAAAAGAAAAGGTAATGATATATTTCAATTTTCAACAAGGACATCATTTAATTTTTTTCCCTTTTGGCTTTCTTAGCATGTGCCTAGTGGGCATAGAATAGAAAATCCGTATAAATAATTAATATTTGCATTTATTTTTTGAAATAGATGGGGTAGTGTGTTAGTCAGGGCCATTTTGGAGATTTAGATAAGCAATGAAAAAAAAGTGCATTAATATGGGAATTAGGTTTTGAATTTGAGTCCTAATATATAACAACCTGATAATCACTAGACACTAATTTTTATTGAGTTTTTAAATACCCAATATTTATTTATTCATAATTTACTTTAATTTCTGAGCTAAAAATTTAGGGTCCATGTGCGGCTGCATTATATATTTATATTGCACATGCCCTTAGACACCTCCAGTGCCAACATGCTATACAACGATAATCTATATCCACGATGTGAGATTATCAAACACACGCATATCTTTCTTTTTCATTGTAATTTTCACATTTCCAAATTACTTTTATCTCATCAGCAACTTACTAAACCATAAATTCTACTCGAACTTTTTTTTTATAGTTTAAAGATAATGTGTAAAAAAGAACAGACTGATAGGCGATAACATTAATTCGACTCCTAAAACTTTACACAAGCTTTGCAAACAATATATGCATGTTTAAATTTCGCTCTCATTTTCCTCATATTCTACTTACGTTATATTTTCTCTAAATTGAGAGCTGTGTAAAAATATTCTCATTTATTCCTTTGATATTTGTTAACTGGTTGCGTGGAATATTTTATGTTGCAAATTAGTCGTACAAATCAGCGTGTACAGCACAGCTATCTCTTACGATATAAGTAACGCGGGAACAAATCAGAAACAATAACGGTATTATATATACAGTTGTCTTCATCTTATTTGTTGTCTTAGGTTTTATGCGTAAAATCGTGTAGAAATTTATGGTCTTTTGCTACAACAGAAACCGACCATATATTTGTGTTCAATAGTAAGTTATGTACGCCACCGCCATACAACAATGGTGTCATAGATTAAAAAAAAAAAACAATTATTATTTTATGTAAAATTTTGACTATTAAAACCCTGTTTTTCTCGGCTGAAACGACTTGAACAAAATTATATAGATGTGAGTTGAAGTTAACTAAACTAAATAAAAGTGAGTTGTATTTAATAGGGTAGACGTAAGACTTAATTTTGTGAAGAAATAAACTAAATAAAACTCATTAAAAGTAAGCTGGAGTGAGCTGAAAATAAAACGAGTTAAATTAAGTCATAGAGAACATAACTAATTTTATGTGATATGTAGTAAATATTTAAATTGATCACTATTTTATATGAAGTGGTCATTTTTTTTTACCTTAAAACCATCATTTTAAAAGTAATCGTTGCATTGGCACCATCCCCTGTGTCTATTAGAATTGGAAATTCTACAATATGTCCGCCTAACTTTGATTACATATAATTGGGTTTCTAATTGTCTTCCCGCTCAACACACTATCTGGCGCAACACAAATTCTTATTTAAGACGGAGGTATCCGTCTTAAGCTTAAGACGGATATCATATTCTCTCACAAAATACCCATTAAGGGTGAGTGGAGAGCACATGGGGGGTGCCCATCTTGTCCCCTCTACCCGTTTCCTCTCACAAAATACCCGTTGCAAGATCCGACCCGTCTTAAGCAAGACATACTGGTGGCGCAAATATAACTAAAGTAAAATGAAGTATATCATTAATTGTCATTCTGGTAAATAATACTCCCTCCTATTCGCGATAACGTTCCCCTTTTATGGATGACACAAAAATTAAGGGTGGTTAATTAAATAGTGTAAAGTATTATAGTGGGGTGAGGTGATTGGAGAAATGGAATAAGGTATTGTGGGGGTGAGGTGATTAAAATAAGTATGGTTGTGGGGTAAAATGATTAAAATAAGATAAAATATGAGTATTGTTGGGGTATTGTTGTGCGGTGAGTGGATTAAAATAAGTATAAAAGTTTACTAAATAAGAAAAGAGGGAAATTATTGTGAATAGATGAAAAAGGAAAGAGGGAAAGTTATGTAGAATAGAAGGGAGTATATTTTTTCCTCAATTATTGCCAAAATTAAGTATACTTTTATACAAATAACTCAATTTCAATCAGTAGCCAAAATTTATACCAAAATACAAAATATAATTAGTACAAATGAGAACTATTTTATAGCAGCACGAGATCTAACTTAGTACAACAATGGTTTTATAGTATAATTTATTACAACAAGTCTTGCTTGCGACGGACTGACGGGCCAATCCCTCTCACAAAATGCAAGTGGGGGACTCCATTTCCCACCCACTTGCACCCCCACTTGCACTTTGTGAGAGGAAATTGACCTACCTTGCAACGTGTCGGTCCGTCACAAATGAGAATTTGTGAATTTATTACGTAAGTTGAAAAAGAAAAAAAAATGATACGTAGAAAGATTACAAACACAAAATTCCAAATATAACAAAGCAAATTAAAGTGCGTTTCGTTTTCATTACTGTGTATGACTCAAGTGAGATTTATACTTGTAGAACAATAATAATGTTAATCCATGTATTAGGCATGTTAATCATACTTAATTAGTGAAAGAAAGATTGACATTCTTAGTATCCCATGTGACACCTAAATCAAGTATTAGCCATGTTAATTGTACTTATTTAGTACTCCGATACGGAGTAATTAAGAAAGAAACATTGGAAATGCTAGGTTCGGTATCTTAAAAATTCATTGTTTAAGTATCTTATTTTTGTAATTTTGGATTAAGGTTAGATGTATTTTTGCGTTAAATGAATATTCGATTCAACACAATCATCCTGGAAAAAAAGAAAAAAAAAAAAAAAGAGGTACAAGCATTACAATTTACACAATTAGTTACTTCTACTCAAGATTAAATAATAGATTAAAAATGTTCTATTCACATAAGTCATAAATCATATGAAAGGTCAATGCATGAGAATATTCTTACATACGTTCGAAGAATTCATACTCTGTATTGAGATTACTGTTTAAATGTTCAAATATGTACTCCGTATTTTGAATGGAGTGACTTTCAATTACTTAGTGTCTCAATGATTCTTATAATGAAAATGTCGTAATTTAGTGATTAAGAGGAAGATACAATCGATAGTAGATATGGTCATACGGAGTAGGAATTTGTTTTGGAACCTCATGATATTCAATGGGCTAGCAGTGTAGCAGCTATCTATAGGGCTGCTAACTATAGCCTGTAAACAACAGGCCCAAGTTTTATTACTTTATCTTCAATTTCATGATTGGATTGTTAAACTAAATGTCAGGAGAAAAGCCCATGACTTATTCTTTAGTTCCACAATCAAGAGTCCAATTTTCCATTTTATTTTACGATCTTAAAATAATGTAAATGTAAATTGTTAACTGAAACGGAGGGAATATTAGGTAGTCGGTGCTATTTATTATTGAATAACAAAAAGGAATTATTTTAACACACATAAAATAAAATAATCCATAATTTCGTGATTTCAATTAATTGTAGCAATTAATAATTCGACACACACTAAAATTAAGTCACTCAAGAACCATAACTTGGTTGCAATTGCACACACATAACTTATTAAGTCATAATATATAACACACACACTCTATTTATTTCCATACTTATATATAATTATAAATAAAAATATAAATAAATAGACTTCAATATGAAGCCATATATATTAAACTCCTTAAGCAAGGATTTGTTCAATAGGCTTGGATTCAAACTTAGCCTTCTCAAGCTCCTTAATTAACTCCTCTTCTTTAGCAAGCTTCTTAATCCGAGCAAGCTCAAGATCTTTGCTCATTTTCCTCCTATACATTTCCGCGAATGTGATTGGCCCTTCCATCATCGGCTTCTCTCCTTCTCGTACTGCTAACGGGTAGACTGTCGCCTCTGGAGCCGGGTTTTGAAATGTTGCAATCGACAATCTACTCGTGTTCGAGTTCACCACTGCCTGGTGGTCCGCATTCTTGAATCTCCCATTGCTTAGAAACTTTGCATGCACATGTGTGATATTAACATTTAATTCAAATCAATTAAGGGTTTCTATAGTAACATGCCATAAAATGATTAAAATCTTAGTCACTTTCACTATATATGTAGCTTAATGGTCGAAATTAAAGGACTCTAAGGAACCAATGCTAACTTTTTTTTTTTTTACAACGGAAAGAAAGTAACTTACAATATCCCTAGGGAACAGGATAAGTTACTCGATTAGGTAGCAGCACCAGATACCCGACTACTAAATCTAGCACTACAAAGCCTACTAAGGAGATAACATAAACATTATATAAAATTAAAGCTACAACATGTACAAGTGCAACTAGTCAATTTCATGTCACATTATCATGTACGATAATTATTATTAAGAAAAATCATGTACGCAACCTATATTTTCAAGCTCGTTTTAGCTTTAAGGATTGAATTGCTTAAAAGTCTGATGACAAAGAATGGAAGATAGTTGGATTTGATGGTTGTAAGACTGGTACGTAACAATTGATCGACGCGAGTAAACAGGTCATTCGGATCACGTTATTTTGGTACATTATTTTTAGTCATTTAGGTCAAGTAGTTATGAATCCGGCCCCATGATTATATTGTTATTTGAATTAACTATACGTTTGTTTCAAATTCGTCCTTTTAATTAATCAATTTGAGTCATTTTCGTAAATAAAAAACTTGTAACGATCAAATTAGAATTTTCACACTCCTTTCCAAGGTGAAATTCAAATCCGAGGCGATATTATTCAGAATGGCTAAAAAATAATAAGAATAACTCACATGACCATGGTCACCAAGATTAACAACAAAGGCACCGGGAACAGGCTGAACCGTGATCCAAGTCATACCACCATCGCGCGTAGCCTGGAGCCCACCAACCTGGTCCTGAAGAAGTAAAGTTATGGTGCCCGGGTCGGTATGGCGCTTGAGCCCAAGGGTTAGGTCAGGTTGAGGACACTTAGGGTAATAGTTAACCACAATCTTTTGGTCCATTTCGACACAAGCCTCGGTCAGTGCTTCGGACCCGAGGCCCATTGCTTCGGATAAGACTCCTAAGAGCTTACAAGCTAAGCCCATTAACTTGTTGCTATATTCTTCAGTTACTTTTTTCCAACCTTCTGGATTGTCTGGCCATCTTGAGTAGTCTCTTGACTTAATTGGGTATGAGAAGTAGGTCACTATTTCCCTCCAATCTTGGACTACTTCACCCTAATATGGTAATAAAAAAAAATTCCAAGATTAGTTAAAATGGAATAAAAGGCTCTTTTAGAGGACGTTCTATACCATAAGACTGACCCAATAGGATAATATCACAAAGTTAACATTTAGTTTTATTTATATTTTAACTTTATTTTGATAAGCCGCTATCTTATAATGAATACTGACGTATTTAAATCTTCAAATTATTAACAATATTAAATAGTTAGTTTTTAAAACAAAATATTTTTTCACAAATTTATCAACTCATTTGTTAGAGTTTCTTGTTGTTGGGCTAACCTACACATAAAATGGTCTTATCAAACAATTTGTGAAATTGAAAATATACAAGTACATTATAACAATGTAGTCGTGTAAACTTGTCACACTATATAATTTGTACTTTCTTCCATATTTTTATTCTTCGTATTTATTTTTAAGGTAGAAAAGGACAAATTTTTACCATAAATAACTCAAAAAAAAATTAATATTTTTTTACTAAATAAATTAATATATTTGCATTTATTATTACAACAGGTGTCACAAGAAAACGTTTTTAACAAAAAAAAAAGTTATATATACATGTCAAAATTTACGGGCAGAGTACTGTTTTGGAGACCGCGAGAAAAATAGGGATAAATATAAATAATTGGAAGGATTAATATTTTACTATTAAGTTAGTTATTTTTATTAAGGTTAAAAGCTAAGACACGTTAAAGAGTAGGACTTATATAAGCTAAATCACCAAAGTAAACCAATTAATAGACTATATTACCAGTTGTATTACAATTAATGTTTTAGAATCCGAACTATGTACTGGAGTTTTCGCGTTTTCTTTTAAAGAATTTACTTACAACTGGAGGTATAATATATACTCCCTCCTAGTCACTCATTTCTTCCCCTTTCCCTTTTACACAAAAATTAAGGAAATGAATTTAGACCACACAAAACACATTACCCCACATACAAATGAATTTGTACCACACAAAACACACAACCCCACATCTAAAAAGGGAAAGAGGGAAGAAAACCCGACTTATCCAATAAGGAAAGAGGGAAGAAATGAGCGACTAGGAGGGAGTAGTATTTACGAACGTAAAGGCAAGGAGAAAGTGCATGAAAAAAGACAATACAACAGTGTAAATGTAATGAAAATAAACTATAGGCATATCAAATTTTATAAAAGTCGTAAGCAAGTCATCCGTACGGTAGGTACATAATAACAACTAACATTAATACAATAATCTTGTAGGCTTAGCATACAATAATATTATAATATTCATAATTAAGTTTGTAGTTAAAACGTGATTTTTCGTTTAGTTCCATTAAACACTAAATTGCGGTGGCCGCTGAAAAACTCAACTTTCGACATTTAACACAAAAGTAGGTATTTTTAAGAACGTCTTATTTTATGACCAGAAAATATCATAATTGTTTACCATTTTTAATAGAAATGCACATAGTAACAATTTAATGATAAGTGTTATAACTAAGTTTGTTACTTAAACTTTTGGGTTAACAAAAAATTGATGTTCACATTTTATCTGGAAATAACTACATATAACATTTTATTGTAAAATAGTGATATTTAGCCTGTCTTTATTTCAGATGAATTTGACCCGTCTGAAACAAGAATTTACCCTAACACATAACCGATCGATGGAACTTTGGAAGGTTTTTAAAACACATCATAAATTCTTATCTCATATAGTTTATCTTCATATGAAGTCGTCTTACATTTACATGTTATATCATGCACTTCTTAGTAATTTTGAATAACTAGCAATCTAGCATGATCTAGGGAAAGGATAACAATATAACATTATTTTTGAGTAAAATCGTTTTACAAAAAAACTTCATCAATCACATTATTTTCACTTAACAAGTCAACAAATAAATTTAATTTGTACTCCCTCCGTCCCAGTCAATAGTTTACACTTGCTTTATTTCCCCCTCACAAAATAAAGCAAGTGTAAACATCTCACTGGAACAGAGGGAGTAGTAACTTCCAATTCCAATTTGTAACGAAATACTCGTAGTTGAAATATATACATTAATATACAAACCTGAAGATGACTTGAGACGATAAACCCACCCTTCTTCCCGCCGGCCATATCAAACCGGAGCTTCTCCTCGGGCGAAAGAGCGAAAAATTCACGAGCCAATCGGGTCATATCTTCAATAAGTTGTTCACTAATACCATGATCAATGACCTGAAATATCCCCCATTCTTCGCATGCCTCGACAATTTTCCGACATATCTCACCTTTCTCTCCGTCTTCTATTCCGGCCAACGATATCACCGGAATATCATTGCTAAAATTATTATAAGCCACTTTTGGACGTTCATCTTCGTCCCTAATAAAGTTCGGGTTCAATTTATCCGACCCCTCTAATCCCGTCAATGTTTTGGGTTTTTCCATGACCATTTTATTTTAATCGTAAGTTGTATATATAAACAATTAGAGTGTATGAAATTATGGTATATAATTATATGGATATTGTTGTGTTTTTAAATTGAGAATAAAATAAATGAGCAATGCATGTGAAATATTATCCCATGGTACGTTGTTGGGTTAAGTTGATATATATAAGGAGGATGACGAAGGAAAGTGTCACCTGGTGATGTTTATTGTTTAGTACGGGTCTCGGGGCCTAAAGGTACGTACTTGCAGTGGCGGAGGCAGAATTTGAATTTAGGGGGGCGAAAAATTACGTAAATAAATACTACGTACTTCGCATAAAATATAATTATATGAATATTTAATTTAAAAGTACGCGTAATATGGAAATTGGTTTTTCTAAAATGTCCATAAGGCACATGTAAATTATACGGAGTAGTTAAATGGAGAGTTTGACGATAGATATTGGCGCCTGGTAAACATCGACGACGTTTTAGGAAACATCGACGACGTTTTTCATAAAAAAGACGAAATTGCCCTTAGTGACTTATACTCTCTATCTCTCTTATCTCTCTCTTCTCTAATTCTCCTAAAATCAAAACAACTAAATTGAACTAAAAAAATTAAAATCGTACAAGAACAACAATTTGACTAAACCCAACAACAACAATTTTCCTAAATCGATTATCATGGCGGACGATTACTCTTCGTTATGTTCACATATTAATCAAATTTTACGTTTTTCAATTTTTTTTCCCGGAATCCGTTAATTGTTTGTTTATACTTATCTAACTTAATTGATTTACGTAACGTCTTAGTTAATTAAAATTCAATTGCGGTTTTTTCAAAAATAATTAGGAAAAAATACCATGGTCAGATGAAGAACTGGATGTCATGGACCATGGTCAGACCTCCATTTCACACGTCCCACCATGGTCAGACGTGTGAAATGGAGGTCTGACCATGGCCAGACATCCATTTCACACGTCTGACCATGGTGGGACGTGTGAAATGGATGTCTGGCCATGGTCAGACCTCCATTTCACACGTCCCACCATGGTCAGACGTGTGAAATGGTTGTCTGGCCATGGTCCATGACATTCCAGTTCTTCATCTGACCATGGTATTTTTTCCTAATTATTTTTGAAAAAACCGCAATTGAATTACACAATTAAAACATTCAAATAAGCGTTAATAATATTCCAAAAACATATTAGCATCGAAAAAATTAATTTAATCAACTTAATTAACAAATTATAAATTTTTTTTGGGTAAACCATGGACGGACTTTTACTCAAAAAATTCAAACCATGGGTGAATTTTTTTTTTTTTGAATACCAACCATGGTAGGATTTAAATTCTGGAAATTCCACCATGGCTGGACAACTAAATCACACGTCCCACCATGGTGGGATGAAAATTCTGAAAATCTCACCATGGTTGGACGTGTGAAATGGTTGTCCAACCATGGTGGATTTCCAGAATTTTAATCCCACCATGGTTGGACAACCAAATCACTTGTCCCACCATGGTGGAACTTGGGAAAAAAAAAATTTCCCCCATGGTTGGACGTGTGATTTGGTTGTCCAACCATGGGGGAAATTACTAACAACAAACAAATACTTTGAAATAATTAAAAACTAAGAACAAACAAATTACAACAACTTTAATTAAATCAAAAACAATCTCATACAAACTAATTACAAACAACTTTAATTAAATAAAAAACAATCTCATACAAACTAATTACAAACAAAAACCTAATAACTACAAGTTTAATTAAAACAAAAACTAACTAACAACAAACAAATTCTAGCAAATTAAACTAGAACAATATAACTAGATCTACAAAAAAAAAAATGGTGGTGGGTGGACGGCGGGAGGCAGCAGGTAACGGTGGGTGGACGGCGGGAGGCGGCAGGTAGCGGTGGTGGGGGACGGCGGCCGAGTGGTGGCAGTGGTGGCGGTGGTGGCGGTGGGGGTGTGGGAGAGGGTGAGTTGAGTGTGTTTGTGGGTTTTGAATTTGAGAGAGTTTTTGTTTTAGAGAGAGAAAGGATAAGGGCAAGTAGCGTCTTTTTTATGAAAAACGTCGTCGATGTTTCCTAAAACGTCGTCGATGTTTTACAATCCGGTAGATATTGTATTGGATTATGAAAACGTGCTAATCATTTCGATCTTTCAAGATATTTATCATATAACTTTATATTTAAGTATTATTTACATATGTCTATAGGGCTCATAAGCTCATTTTAGAAAGAAAAAAAACTTAAGTAAATAACCAACACATTTAATTTGTGGCAGTAATATATATAATGTAGTCGATTTAATTCTATATGATAATACTTCCTCTAACTCAAAATAAATTTCTCCATTTATTTATAGAAAATTATGTGTATAAGCGCCATTAATCTCCAATTATATACGGAGTACATTGTACCATGCATTTTTTGTTAAACGAATATTTTTATGAATTTTTTGTTGATGGAGTAATAATTATTATGTTATCATATATAGTTCGGAGCTTTTTAATATTTTAACACTTATTAAGGTCAACTATTTAACTTTTTAAAAACAAAAATAGGAAGATTATCTTAACTAGGGAAAATACTACAGTAGTAAAAAGTGAAACCAAAAGTTAAAACTAAAAGTCATGAAATGATATTATTTTGTATTTTTTTTTATATTTATATATATAATTATATATATTCAGTTAAATTTTTCCATATACTTTTTTGATAATAAATATACCCAAGACCCAACCAATTGAACAGATAAGGTATTCACAAAGGAAGATAAAAAGATGACTCAATACCAACCGAAGGCGATAATATATTTATTTCTAAGACACTCAAAAGCTAAATATACAAATCACGTAGAAAGTTGAGCTCGTTAAATGATAGGGCGTTAGCAAGTGATATTCAATCTCAATATCACTCTCTCACATTTTCTTATGTAAACTCATCATCTTAATAATTCTCCGCATATTGTATGTAAGAGGGTGGTACCGAGATTGGTTAACATCTGATAACGATATCTCATTTTTGTTAATTGAATACAAATAATCTGTTTGAACTCGACGACTCTTGAGTGAGGTAGCAATTGAGAGTGGCCGCTGTAACAACCAAAATCTCGTGCATTTTTGCGTAGCAAACTACCATTGTCCATTGCCATGCATACGTGCATGGACCCACCTTTCTTTTCTCTACTTTTTTTTTTTTGTTGTTTGTCTCTTACTAGTCTTTCCGACGTATAGCATCTTTACTGGTTGTTGGATTTGTCCTTTTTCTAAATAAAATGGGAAACTTTAGAAAAAATGTTGGAAAAATTAAATAAAAAGACTATTATTAGTATAAGGATAATTAAGCTTCTAGACGATTACAACCCTAGACCAAATACATTATGTTGATGAGAGCTTGGTCATTACTTGGCACGATAAACAAATAAAAACCGAGATAATTTTATACTCATTTGTCTCGTTCATTTGTTTATCTTGTATATTCGTTGTGGTAATATTTTAATCAAACGTAAAAAAAAATCACTCAGAATTTGAGACAAAAGGAGTAAGATATAATTATTATTTTATTTTATTTTGGGAAAATAGTAAGATACAATTCTTACTTCAATCCCATGTAAAAATCTTGTTGTTATCATTATATTATCTAATTTGATATATATTACACGATTTGTTTTAGAACAACATTGATTTATAAAGCTTAATTATTTAGTGAGGGTTTGATCTAACTTTTAAAAATAATTTTGGAATTAAAAGCACTTTTTAGCCAAACACATTAATATTAATAAAAAGTTAGAAGAATATTCTCAAAAGCTCTTAATTTTCAATTGGATTAAAGATTCGATTAAACTTGTGTAAGGCTGTTTTACATAAGATCCTAATAATAAGTACTCCTTCCGTCCCGATCAGTTGTTGTCATATTCCTTTTTAGGTGTCTTAGTGAATTGTTATCCTTTCTATCTTAAGAAAGTTTTGTAGGAGTAATTTGATACCCAATGAAACTATTGTCTACTTGTCATCCACTAAGTGGAACCACAAATTATTCTCTACTCCTTTCTTGGTCTTTGTACCAAAATAAAAGGACAACAATTGACCGGAATATAAAGAGTACCTCTTTGTATATATTGATTATATTTATATTAGAATATACAAAGTATTGTATTTGTATAAAACCGTCTTATAAAAAATCCATCGAAGTTAAAAATGGTCAAATGGATATGTAATTAAGTAGTGTAGATGAGCTTTAGACATATTGTTTGATGCATGTGATGCGTGTCCTCCCTATCTAACAGCCCACTGTCTTACTTACCAAAAACATGTTTAATTACCTAAGATCACTCCATCACATGATTAACTTAACTAATAGTCCCCCATAACATCGTTGACCGTACAGTATATTACTACTATTTTTTTAAATAGAAAGAATAGTACATTACTTGTTGTTCTAAAATTATCAAATTGTACTGTATATATATAAGAGAAAACATCAATAAATCGGAATTTGATAGGTCTATCGATCTAAATCAGTGAAAATGTTGAAAGATAAGGTAGGGGATTAGCTAAGGAAGTACTATGAGTCTACTATGAATTATGAAATGTGGTTTGTATAGTTCTTTTTTTTTGGTGTTGACTATTCGGTTTAATCCGAATTCGAGCCGGGTAGGACTATTAGGGCGATAAATCTCTCTCTCATGAGTTTTAACACTATGAATTATAAAATGTGGCTTGATAGTTGATATTAGTCTTGAAATGGTGTCGCGTAAAAAAATAAAATGATTCGGGTGGGATTCCCATGCATAATATTTCTAAACCAAAATTTAGTCTAGATTCGAGTTAGATTAATGAATATGAAATTGATCCAAATCTTAATGAATTACTATATTAAAAGCTATTCGTGGATTCGTTTTCTTATAAACAAAGTTTTATCTAACCAAAATTCAATGACATCATAAAATTAAGATTCAAAATAAGCAAAATAAGATTACGCCACCCGGGTAGACCTAACTTCGGTACCATCCTCGCATATAATATGCTAGATATCACTAAAATAACGGGCCTACATGGTCATGTGAGATGGTGAATTAGTAGTACCGAAATTGGATACCATCTAGTGGCACATCATTATACCGAGTCTCACTAATCTAAATCGAGCGCATGGTCCATTGTTGTGTTATTTCTAACTCATCAATTCTATTATAAAATCGTCCTATACAATAAGACTGCCCAATACGGGAATAACCAAAAATTAGCATTTAGTTTTATCTATATTTTAGCTTTATTTTTATAACCGTTATCTTATGACGAATACTAGATATTTAAATTTACAAAGTATCAATATAAAATATTTTTTCACAAATCTACGAAATATTAACTAATTTATGTGCTCTTCTTGTTATTGACTAGTGTTATACATAAAATCCTCTCTTTACTTTATTTAAAGAATAACAAAACTTATAATTTTTTCGCTCAAGTTTCACACTTGTGTATTCACCTTCTACTAAGTGGTTCTATTCACAATAATTGATCTCACTCTTTTCCTCTTTTAATTTACATACTATATATAAATAAATTCATTTTTTAAGTTTCTATTTACTTATAAATGATTATCAATTTAATCCTTATAATAATTGATTTTATCATTACATCCAAATTTACAAGAGTAAATTAATTTTTGTAATCGATAATATCGTCTTCTAACAAAACCGTGCATTAGCACAGAAACTACACTCGTGATCTTATAAAACAATTTGGGTTTCTAATTCTAACAACCAAAATGAATTTGGGACACATGATATGCACTTATGCAGCAATGATTAATGAATTGATTGTATTCACATATCCACAAGTCTGGCCCATACCAATAGCTTACGAGAAAGCCCACACAATAATTTATACCGAAAATCGAAGAGGGACAATGAATAGCATCATTGGGCCCCCAACGGGCCACGGCTACCTTAAATTTGGGCTCGTCACCAACGATAACTAATTAACTACCTTATCGTACTTTTTTGTAGATAAATGTGTATTTCTAACCTTTCTTATCGTACTTTTTGTAGACTTTATTTTTGGACTATAAATCTAGAATGATGTAATATCACAATCGCAAATTCTTCTTTAAGGCGACAATATTCGTCTTAGTCTCAAATCGGCGCAAGTATGGTATGGTAAATGAAACAAACGAAGGGTGTATAGGACTAATACTAACATTTGCACTATATATGCAAGTGAAGCATATTTGACTCGTTCTGATCTTAAGACGAATATTGTTCTCCTAAGGGATAATTGTGGGCTCTAAAACTATGTTAAATCATGCAAACGGGCTTGGGTCACACTCGAATGGAAGATAGAAAGTCCGCTTCATAAGCCCAAAGAGATTCTACTCTAAAACCATTTTAACAATCGATAGAGTAGCCCTCCTAACGTTATAGAGTGGTAAACTCTCCTTTTTTCCATGTGGGACACCCACATGTGGGTTTTATATGAGATTCTTCACAATGGATGTGATAAATAGGTCTTGCATGTAGAATCCCTTCTCCCTATGTGTGCAATTAAACCTGACAAACGGGTTAATCAGATTCAAATTAGCTAAACTCTGCGACTCACCAACAAATTCGAATCATGTCTACCACTCCAAAATACTATACTCAGGGGCCATGGCCTGGTATGGTACAAGATAGTGGCGGAGCCAAAATTTAAACTTAGGGGCAAAAAAATTTATTTGGACGCACGACTAATTATATAAAGTACAGTAAAAAATAATTCGAAAAACTTAATTAACTAAAAACATCAAAAAATTTATCCGCCAGGAGGGGAGAGTGTCTGTGATAGCCCCCCAAGCTCCACAAGAGGTCCAAATAAGTTGAACTATGTTTTCATGATCTTCCTAATGTTAATCATTTGGTCTCTCTTGTGACGGTCACAAGTTTGTGATGGACTAAATGTGACTATTTTATGATAAAAAGTAATCATCCATAAAATGTTACCAGTCATATAATGATTACATTTTCCATAAAAATAGTCACATTTACTCTGTCACAAGCTTGTGACGAAAAGTGTCCGTCACAAATGAGAATTTGTGAATGTTAATATGTCATGGATTTAGTAATTAAATTGTGAAACATAATTGGCTCAGCTTCTAACGATTAAGATAGTACAACTACAAGCACAAACCACCAAAAACCAATATTACAGTGAAGTGACCGTCAAGCAATGAAGCTGAACCCACTAATTTTATGTAATTATTTCACTATTTAGAGTTTGGCATTCCCTAACAACCTAACTTTTTTTATCACTCGTATGTATATAAAGAACAAATTTGTCGTCACATTCATTTAATCATCTTCAAATAAAAGTATTAGTGGTAATTAATCAAGTTCGAGTCTTAAATTGTCGCAATGGTAGCAGAGGAAGGTGGCGTGTTGGTGAAGGGCTCGGCAATAATTGACACTCGGCCACCATTCCGGTCCGTTAAAGAGGCTGTTGCATTGTTTGGAGAAAGAGTCCTCGTCGGAGAAATTTATGCCAAACAACTCAAAGAGGTTTAATACTCAAAACTTTATTGTAGGAAGCATATCTATAGTTTGAAATTTGCATGCATGCATTTTAAACCTATATAGCCCGAGTAAGAGTATACAAGTAAGAGTTACATCCTCAGTCCAGTGACGGACCTAGGAATTTAGTAACGGGAGCACAATTTTTTTTTGTCACATTACCTTCTTTTTTGAAATCACATTTCATATTTTGGAAATTTTTTTCAAGGTCCGCCCCCTACCTCAGTCTCAATTATTTAATTATTATCCTCGCAAAAAAACAAAAAATAAACAAATATATGTGACAGAAAGGGTAATGTTAGAGTATAAAATCGATCTTGTGACACGGGTTCTAACCCTGGCAACCCTCGATATCCCAAGGCCCCCTAAGTGCGCCCCTCCTCAGCCCCAAAGGACGGACATTCATGCGAGAGAGCATGTTAGAGTATAAAATTGATCTTGAAACTCCAACCAGATAATTAAATTGTTCGTACAATATATGCTAACAAGTAACATCGTCTTTGCTTTATTTTTCAATCATACAGATGGAGCCTAAGGTAGTAGGGACATTCAAGAAACGATCAAACAACATTACTTCTACAACATTAGGAGTTGTCTCATCAGAATTAGAGAAAACAAAGAAGAAGCTTCAAAAAGAAAGAGAAGAGTGCAATTACATTGCAACATGCCTTAAGTCACTAAAAGAAGAGCTAGATCAAACAAGGAAAGAGCTTATGCAACTCAAACCCGCGAAAACCGATTCAATTAAGCAACCAAAGAACATCAATCCAGAGATAAAAGAGCTCAATTTTGTCGAAAATCCAATTTCTAAGCTTGGTTTTGAGGATGACTATAAGGTTCATCAAAATGATTACTATAGGAAAAAGAGTGTAACATTTGCAAGTCCACCTTCTTTAACAAGAGAAATCATGCATGATATTGTTAATGATGATGGTTCTTGTGGAAGGTTAGGAAGAAGCTCCTCTTTTAGAAAGGAGGTTAAGCCTAAGGAAGGAAAGAAAAGAACAATGAATCCTATTATAGGATGGTTTTTCCAAAGGAAAAAGAAAAACTTTGAAGGTGAGTTTGAAGGATCTCCTAGAATTTAAGATGAGATGAGATAAGAATCATCAAATCAAAATTGTGAGTAACTTTTTAATAGAGGTTGATATATGTCAATGCAACAATGCATTTTCTTATAATAACTAGAATTTTTTTTTGGAATGTAATATAGTGTTTGTTATTATGTTAAAAAAAATATATATATGACCGATTATAGGGATTTTTAGGCTTTACTGACGACGAGAGGTGATAATGAGACGAGACAACTCGCGAGCAACTTGAAATTGGGCTCGGCTCGAGAGCTAAACGAGTCAAGTCGGGCAAATGCTAGCTCGGCTCGAAAAGCTCGCGAGCAGCTCGAACTTGTGTAATTAGATAAGATATTGCTCATACTTTTTAAAAACTTTGTATCATAATTCATGATAATATCTCTATATCGCACATATCAAATGTCTCACTTATTTGTCAATTTTATTTACATAGAACCTTAGCACATTGTTATTGAAAATATCGAAATATGGAAAAAATAAAAAAACCAACAAATATATAGACTCGATTTGAGCTCGAGTTTGACTTGAGATCACGTTAAAACTCACAAACTGTATAACGAGCACATTTTTTCAATATCGGGTGCGCTCGAAATCGGCTTGAGCTCGAGTTTTGGTTTTTGAGCACAAGCCGAGCAAAGCCAAGTTCGAGCTCGGCTTGACTCGTCAGCACCCATACTCCCGAGTATCGAATATATAATACAACCGGAAGTAGCAAAAGAGGTGGATGAAAACACATTATTATCATTAATTGCCACTATCATAAACTTTACTTTTTCCTGTCATACAAATTAGTTTTAGTTCCCCTTATTATATTTCATACTGGTTTGTTATGGTAAAAGATTATAACTTATTAGCTGAGTTATTATATTGTGCTGATCGTAATAGTTAATAGGACTTGCAAGATTTAATGAGAAAGTTGATTAATGACCGAAAATACATGCTTAATTCAGGATACACAGGTGCTTTAGAATCGGAGTCGGTAAATCTAGATTATATGTAATATAAGTAAGAAAGTGTTATCGAATCACCTTATTATTTTCCTTTTGTTATGTTCTACTACCTCATCGACGCGCTTCTTTTGATTAATTACAAAATTATTCAGCATTAACTATGAAATTCATCGTATACATGGATAATATATTAACTCCTTTCACGTGCTAAAAGTAACAATTTTGAAAAGTCATTTCGTTTCAAGACTATATATAAGGAAAATGAAAACATGTTATTTTGCTAACTTAATTATCAAATCAATTTTTTTTTGCTAACTTCTGGAATATGAATTTAATTTATAAAAGTTAACTAGAGCTAAAGTTAAGTTAAAATCCGAAACAACGGGTTCTTTTTTTTTTTTTTTTTTTTTTTTTCGGCAGCAGTAAAGTTATCGTCTTATTTCTAGTCCCTCATACCTTTAGCCAGCTCATGCGCCAACTTATTAAGGTTGCGGGGGATAAAACTAAAACATAAACAGTGAAAGAAAGGAAACAACGGGTTCTAAGACATCCTTTTAACACTCTGAACAAATGAAATGGCAACAGTAGACACAAATTAGCAGCAACAAATCTCCCTCATGACGACCATATCTGTCACAACTCACAAGCTTGCGATGAGTCAAGTACTTGGGTAGATAAGCCAAAATAAGATATTACTCTCTAGACACTTTGATTTTGTCTTATTTACCCACATGGATTGTATTTGACCCGTCACGAATTTACGACGAATATATCCGTCACAACTCACAAACGATAATTTGTGAACTCGCAATGAGTTGGGTTGGATTCAATACAAATACGAGGAAAGCATGAGGGCATTCAATACAAAAATGCACTGTGGAATCGTACATGTGCCCATGTGAACTACACATCACTCAATAATCAATTGACCGGCTTTGTTCATTTTTTAGGGGCATATTCATCACAAGTTTATAATAACTCAAAATTTACTTACATGGATAAAAATAGATAAATTATTTGTGATTTTTGTCTTATTTACCTAAATGTAAAATATTAATCCATTAAATATTTATGATGGGCATATCTGTCATAAGAGAGAGTCACGTGGTTATCTCCTCACTCGTCAGCTTGGATTGGCGTGGCTTCACATTAGGTCGCCTTGGTGGCTTTATATTTGACAATCAAACGGCTATAAAAAATTAATTAATTATCAAACTCCTTCAATCATCAATTCAATTGATCGGTGTATGATTTGGTTAGATTTAATTAAATTTTGGTATGATATAGTACAAAATTGGTTATTCGAAATAGATATTAAAATTATAAAAAAAATGTATAATGTGGGTTCGGATTTTCTGTCTAATTTCCGTGTTCAATCTAGAGTCTCACTAATTCTACATTTAACACAAAAATATTAATCATCAAAAGTAATTGTGTAAATATAATAAACGATTACGTGTCAAAAGATAAAGGTAGTGAGACACTAGAGCTGACAAACAATGACACGACCAGAAACCCGACACAAAACTAATGAGTTTAGGTTTAATAACTCATATATGTAAGTGGGTCGATACGAACACGACACCAGATTTAATAGGGTCGACTTTCATGACATGTTTAACAGGTGACACAAACACGAATCCGACACAATTCAATCTATTTACCAGGTATATAAGACACAAATAAGACACAAAAATGAGATAAAGGATTGTCCAGACTACTCCAATCATTATATCCCACCTAATTCTATACGAGTATCTTCTTCATTTTGGACTTTTCCAATCAATTGTAGTATAAATATAATCTTGCAAGATCTTATTGTATGAAAGTCATATCCCTCAAAATTTTAGACAAACCCCCTTGAAGTGTATCCTACTATAATAATAAACTTTTATCAAATAACAAAGATTTTAAATAATTAAACATTAAATTTGGTGTAGAGAGGATCAACATTTAGTAGCAAAATCCATGGACGGTCGACTAACAATCCTCAATTCCGATACTAATCAAACCATTATCCAATTTACAAATAACTACCTATATAATTGTGCTTGTCGTTTTCAAATCCAATTTGCAACTTCCATAATAAAATGACTAAAATATTACCTTGTTTTATTATTGTCTTGACATCCTAACAATTAGGCAAATTGACAATTTGTTATTGGTGAGATGCTTCCTTATTTTATTGCTGAATTTTGGTGGAGTTTTCATTTGAGCCAAAGTAATCAAACTAACAATTAAAGCCACCTCAGTCACACACATCATATGATCATAATAATGACCTTATTTTGCATTAAATTATACTGTCATATACTTGTATTCCCTTATAATATTCACCTATATATATAAAAAAATATATAGTTTCTCTTCCTATATATACCACCTTAAAACATATGCATAATGTGTATAATATTAAAAATTTGTATTAAAATATTTACATACACATACATTTGTTATTAATTAAATATTACACACCCCTTCATTATTGATAGGAAATTATATTAGTCTTTTATATTAATAAAACAAAATGTTATATCTATTATTAAAATTATGCTAATCATAATCTGTTATTTTAAATTTATAAGGGCAATTTTTTATGCTGACATGGTTTAAACTTAGGTCCCGAAGACCACCGCTCATAACTTTACTAACTAAACTAGTTGATATCGTCTCCAAATCCGCCTTTCAATTATTAACAGGGTCTAAGACTCAATAGTCATATCACCTACCAAGGAAGAACTTCAATTTGTGTTCTTTATATATATGCTCCTTGAATAACTACATATAATACATCTATCTTCTATCTATATCAAATTAAAACACAAGAACAATAGACTTTTTTAAAGCACAATAACCATGAAAACACAATACCTTTGCCTCCCTCTAATGAGACCCACCTCCAGGGCCACGACCACAACCACCACCAAACAATCGCCTGCGCCCAATCGACGATTCCTCCCTCCATCAGCGTCTTTAACAGACAAACTACGAGAGGCGGTTTTTCGCTTAATCATGCTCACTGCCATCTCCAAGAACAATAGTAATAATACTAGTAAGAATAAGAATAAGAATAGTAATAGCAATGATTCTTCAACATCATCAAGATTATCAAAAGCCGAGTATCAGGATTATCATAATCAGAGTGTACGTAGCTCATACTACCTCAACGATCCTTACTCTGGTCAAGCAGTAGCGGATTGCATAGAGTTCATGAAGAAAAATTCGGCGTCATCTTCACCTTTCGATCTCAGATTTCATCGTCATGTTCATGACGATGATTATGAAGATAGCAAACGTGACTCCTCTGTTGTTGCGGACATTATCATTCCTTTGCCAGTTATGTAACGTGTACGTAGAAGTGTAGAACTAATGATTTCTTTTAATTTGTTATTGAATTATTCATTCATCCGATTCATGTAATTCTTTACGTTTCATTAAAATACCCCTTACGCTAAAACAAAAAAAAAACGTAAAGAACTAAATAAATCGGAGGGACTACTTGTGTTTTCCACTGCAACGAAAACGGTTCATGACTCCAGCAAACTATAGTTTATGATAGGAATCTGGCAACACCTAATTCACTTAATACAGTAGTACATGAATAATACGGAGTATGATTATGATTACCTCTCTTGTAAAAATTTCTTTCATATTCAATACATATGGCTATAAAATATCTCTCTTATTCAACAACATGAGCCAATACTCTATCCCCATACAATACAATATGTATATGAATATGATAGTACAAGTTTTTCTGAAATTTGTTTTGATTTTGTTTAACAACACATCCTTAATCGAATTACAATCAATGGGAGGAACCTGATACCTAATTGACATTTTCAATCATTTTCCCAAAAAGTTGACACAATCCCATAACAACAATAGCATTGATCTAGTGCTTTAAGGGCTCTCGCAAATTGCAAGTAAAAGAGGTGGAATATAGGCAAATCCATAACTTGTTCAAAAATTAAGGAATATCAGGGTGGGCCGTTTTGGCGAGTTTAGGCCGGTTCAATTAATAAAACGTAGACTGCTGAGTGTTTTGAGCCCAATCATTGCAAACTACACATGCTCATAGCTCAAATATGATATGGTAGACATTAAAAAGTTGTAAGAAAACTTATTAAATAGAAATAATTAAGGTTATTTGGTGTGTTCCGATAAGTGATAAGTAGGTCTTATTTATAAGCGCAATTTCTCTATTTATTTCATTTTTATTTGATTCAAAAATATTTATATATATATGGAATAAACGTATGGAAATGAAATGAACGAAGGGAAATGATCCGATCCTAGTGTGAAGTGTGAACCTACAGGGCTCCCTAACGTTAACAACCTTTTTAGTTGTTTCAAAAATAACTACAAATACTAATACAAGGGCTCCCTAACTTTAGCAACCTTCATAAATGTTAAAGTACCTACTAATTATAGATTGCATTGGTCTACATTCTAACTAATAACTACTAGTATAACAAATAAATCCAGATTAAAATCAGCCACTAGAGAACGTTTAATCCCTTGTATATACTTATACCTAGGCTATACAATAATCATGAATCATGTAATGATAAGGAACCAACTCAACCAAAATTAAAAGTTCAAATAATGATTCGAGACCCAAGAATAATTTTATAACATGCTCCGTTACATAATTGTCCTTTTAGGCTTGTAGTATGGATGGAGCGCAATTCTTCTCTAATTTAGCTTGTGCTAAAATTCCGGTTTAGAAAGGGTAGGTCATAATTTCATGAAGACCAGTGGTGGATCTGGGGGATCTAGGACAGATAATGAGTGAAGTTACTAAAGGCATTACGATGTTTCATTCCAAAAACAATTGACAATGGGTGGAGTTACTCAAAGGTTTATATGCTAGACAACTTTATCCTTTCTTTTTCAAAATGTGGGATCGCGACCAAGTTTTTTTATTCCTAACTCTTGTACCATGCTAAGCAACTAACTCAACCAAAAGTTTAACTCATAAATAATTTTATAACCTAGCAGATTTTATAAAGAAAACCAACCAATAAGGTTAAAATACTAAAGACAAAACATAAATCACCAATTAAAATACAATGTGGTACAAGTCAGAGTTAAATGCAGAAATATTATTGTATTTGATTTGATTCGTGAGACTTAGCACCATATTCATTATTCATATACTACGTTATTTAAAATTAAGTACTCCTCCTATAGACTATAGTCCTATATGAGAAGAATGGACCACCCTTAAGTTAGCCGACCTCAGAATTAGACCTATAAGTTGTGGCGTGGCAGAGAGTAGAATAGTGAATAGGTTGCCAATATAAGTCTATTATGTTGACTGAAGGGTGGTAGTTCTGCTCTCCCGAAGATGGGTTTATTTGTTCTGTAATTATTCATTCTGATTTCCTATATCTGTGTTTCTGATTTTCTGGATGTTTGTATTTTAATGCACCATCTACTTTTGCTTAAGTTATTATTCCAACCATTTCAATAGGAAAAGCAAGCAAGTTCCTAATTTCTCTCTTTCAAACATATTTTTCTAGAGCTTCATGTTGCAACCTATGTTACTGTGACTCAGGTGCAAGTGTCGAAGTGTCGGATACGGCTATTTTCCGTGAATTTTTCGATTTTTTGGTCTAATAAAATGAGGTGTTGAAGTGTCATGCCGTGTCCGGCACTGAGAGTGTCGTGTACCTGACACTCGACTAAAGAGAAGTGTCGGAGTAACATAGGTTGCAACTAGTAAAAGACTTTTGTAAAAGGAATGCCCGGGTATAAGTCTAGTGCACCCACATCATGTAGAGATACAAGTATGTAGTTTAGTACGGTACAACCTAGGTTACTCAGATACTTCACTTCAATTACCTGTTATGTCGTGAGTTCGACATGACACGACACTTCACTTTATTAGATCACAAGATAGAAGACTTTACACAAAATAGTATTCGACACTCTGACAAGACACCGTGTTGAAGAGTCGGAGTAACACGGTGTACTACAAATAATGAAACAATTAGTTAAATTGTTGGTCCAAAGACGATCTTGTAGTGATCTTATGTTAAAAGAGGTGCAAAATTTGATTTTCTAGTAGACTTATAGTATATTGAATTCAAAATTAACCCATATTATAAAGATAGCAAAAAGTTGTATAACTAAAATAGATATTAGGCTCACCTTTGAAATTTCGTGTAGAATCCGACATCCGAGAAGACACTGAGCATCAGAACCTTCAAGGCTTCAAGTCCTACAATTGCAAAAAAAAAAGACATCTTTGTACCAGCATGTAATTACATACATGTCTTTTGCTTTCCTTCTTGTAGAATATACACCAATAATAAAGATAAAAAAGAATAAAAGAACGTCATTGTACCCTTTACTGTTTCATTATTAGTAAACTAATTATGTAAGATATTGCAAGTACAAGAGCTTGCAATAATAATACAAAGTTCCTCATTCCGTAAATGTTAGTGATCGACAAAACATAATCATCAACATATAATGAACCCAAAACACTTATACAAGAATAAATAAACAAATCAGTAGAAAAATGATGTAGTTCAGCGTTCAACAGGCATATGCATGCATAATAAGATGACTAACCATTTTCATGAAAAAACAATTCCCTTAAATTTCCCTTCACGAGATGGATTCTCACTTTACTAGCATAAAACTACAGTACAATGATTAATCAGAACAAAAGTACGATAATCAATGCCCTGGGTTGTTCTCTTGGACAATACTTCTTCATAAAAAGAAGAGAACCCTAATACAAGTACCGGCAATAATCACAAACATATCACAAATTTTAGAATAAGACACGGTAAGACGGCCTTTTTCTAAAAAAAATCATTTTTGTTGTTAATAAACGAGTGCTTTTTATAAAAGTGGATCGTCTTACCTTGTGAGACCGTCTCACACAAGAATTACTGCAACCATATATATATTCGAGTAGTACTTATGGTAAGATTCAAAACTCGTTAACACATAGTATATATCGCTTCTACAAATTCGGGTAAACCAAACAGATGAAAGCTTAAGAATAAGATTTCTCAAAAATTCTTCATTGTCATCCCTCACTCCCTCTCTTTAAGAATTTTTTTCTTAAGTAGGGTTTTAATGACACTTATTTACAAAAGTACGGCTCATTCCAACTTATTTACACGGAATGGGTCCACGTCAGCAAATTTATTATTTTTTTAAAGTTTTTCAACCATTTAGCGACTGATAACTGAGTTCAATTTTTTTTTTGGTTTTAAGATCTCAGTCGCTGAATGGTTCAGCGATTGAGAACTGAGTTCAAGTTTTTTTGGTTTTAAGAACTCAGTCGCCGAATGGTTCAGCGACTGAGATCTTAAAACCCAAGAAAAATTGAACTAAGTTATCAGTTCCTGAACTATTCAGCGACTGAGTTCATAAAACCAAAAAAAATTGATTTCAGTTCTCAGTCGCTGAACCATTCAGCGACTGAGATCTTAAAACCCAAGAAAAATTGAACTAAGTTATCAGTCGTTGAATGGTTTAGCGATTGAGTTCATAAAACCAAAAAAAAAATGATTTCAGTTCTCAGTCGCTGAACCATTCAACGACTGAGATCTTAAAATCAAAGAAAAATTGAACTAAGTTATCAGTCGCTGAATGGTTCAGCGACTGATTGAAAAACTTTAAAAAAATAATAAACTTGCTGACGTGGATCCATTCCGTGTAAATAAGTTGGAATGAGCCCTACTTTTGTAGATAAGTGTCATTAAAGCTCTAGTTAAGAAAAAAATTCTCTCTTCAACTAATGTTTTGTCCCTATATAAAACAGTAGCAACTACAATAATAATAATATTATCATAATAGCTTTTCAAGTAGTATTCATGGTCAGATTCAAAACTTGTTAGTAATATACTACTCATCCCTCCGACTCAATATGACGTTTACACTTTTTTTTTGTGAAGATTATTTTAATTAAATGTAAATAATTTGTTGAGTCATAGGATTAGGAAGTATGTCACAAACATCAATACCTATATTCCAGTAGTATTCATGATCAGATTCAAAACTCATTAGTACTTATATATATACAGTTTCTTCAATTATAGGTAAACTACAAAACAAATGAAAGCTTAAGAATAAGTTTTTTCAAAAATTCATCCATTCATTTCATCAGTCAGTTTCTTTACTAAAGCTTTTTCCCTATATAAGATAGTAGCAACAACAATAATAATCATAATAACTTTCCTCCATAACTTTTGAACCAAGCAATATATACTCTGAAGCTCAACCTTTCTACAAACCTCTTTTGTCCCTTACCTTTTTCTTACAACCTCTCAACCTCAACAAGTCCTTCTCTTGCAGATTATTTCTGATCTTCCCCACATTATCATAACTCCTTCTACACACTACACATTCACTCATATAATTTTTTTATTTAAAAAAAAAAAAAAAACTTTTAACTTATAGCATTATATAATGGCTCCTAGCTTCATTCTTTCTGTTTCATTCTTCATTCCTTCACATTTCCTTAAACTCTAAACAAAATGGAACTTCAACAAAATTCACAACTTGATAAAATAAATGGAGGCAACTACCTTTGTAGACAAACTAGCACAAGGTGGACACCTACAACTGAGCAAATAAAGCTTCTTAAGGAGCTTTACTACATCAATGGTGTTAGGTCTCCTACTGCTGAACAAATCCAAGCCATTTGTTCTCGCCTTCGCCGCTATGGCAAGATTGAAGGCAAGAATGTTTTCTACTGGTTTCAAAACCACAAGGCTAGGGAGAGACAGAAGAAAAGACTTACTCCCTCTAACAATGAGGGTATTAACTGTTGGAAACAAGATGAAAACACTAAATTCCCTTGCATTAACAGTAATAATAATAATAATTACAATAGTAATAGTAATCCTGGTAAGTTGTCCTACTATTCTTTTTTTTTTTCATAGTATTTATTACACAGCTTTGATTTCATTTTTTTTTGTGAAATTCATTTTTCAGGAGCATGTTGTAGCTCAGCTGGTGATGTGGTGTCTGGAGGTGGGCAATTAGTAGGGAGTTTTGGGTATGGAGCTTTGACCATGGAGAACAAGTTTAGGGTATGTAAGTATACATATAATATTAAATTGTTTGCCCTAGCTAAATCATATTCAGAATTACCCTCTTTTAAGCATATAATTAGTCATTTAGAGTTCACTGTTATTTCCAACTACAACTTTTAAACTGTCTGAAACTCTAATATTCTTACAAATTGAATATGGCCCCTTTCCAGATTATCTGACTTGGGTTAGCCTTAATCAAGAATCATGAGTGTTGATGAACGAAAAATCAACAAACAAAGCAATTGTTGCTACAAGCAAAAAAATTTGTACTACAACTATACTGAAATTATTTGTAGGCTAAAATGAAAAGTTAAGAAAAAAGCATGCCCTACTTTTGTTAGCTAAATAATATGGAGTAATCACACTTCTGATACTTTTTTTTAAACCGACTTCAAATTATTTTGGGACTAACATCTTGTAGACTTGTAGTTATCACCGTACATTGCCACATTTTATCGTACTAATCCATCCGTCCGCCCTCTCATTGGACTACAACAGGACTGTTCGATATCAGGAGTTGTTTTTAATGATACTGGAAATGTGAACACTTTCCAGTGGGCTTCTATAGGGAGTACTAATATCAATACCCATGCCTACTCCAACTACAATGATACATTATCAACATTTGATGAACAAGATCACTATGTTGCAGCACCCCAGATAGAGACACTTCCTCTATTCCCAATGCACAATGAAGATCACAACAATGACCATCTTAACCGCGACCATCACTTCCCCTCTACTGGTTACTATACCGGCGGCTACCCCTGGTTAAACGGTGCTGCCAATGGCGCTTCCCTGGAACTCAGCCTCAACTCCTATGGTTATGGCTGTTATTCACATAATTACTAGCTAAATAACTAAAATAGGTAGAAGTTATTATTCTATGTAGTGTCATTTAGTGTAGTTAACTACCTAATCATTATATTGGAGTATGGAGGGTTACAAATTACAAGTCATTTGTTGTTCTACACTCCATACAAATGTGTATAACCTAGAAAAGAAAAGCTCTTGTATACGGGAGTCATTTTCTTTATAGATTTCCCCTTAATGAACTTATGAGGGAATCGAGATGAAAGCAACAAGACCTTGATCCTCCCCCAAGTAGTTTCTAACTACGGCTCCTTTAATGAGAGACTTGGACACTTATTCTAGTCAATCAGTATCTTCATGGATGTATTAATGTTATGTTTTATTCAATGCTTCTTCTCCCTCTATTTTTTATTCAAAGCAAACGGTTGGAACTTGCAAGTAATTGAATCAAAATCATTTGAGAAAAACAACCCTAGAAAAGAGAAACAAAATAGAAACATATTTTCATCCACCCAAAATGTAAACAAAGACGTTATCGACAAATCCTAATAAGAAATTTTGAAATCGTTTAGTAGCATCAAAGGGTAGTTCAAGTATATGTCAACAACAATATAGTATTCTCATACACATCACCATCCATTACTTATTGTGTGAAAAATTAAATCGTTTCGGGATAATATCTGGATCGTTGAAAAGTAATGAAAATGATCCAAATTGTAAAATTACCCAAGGATTAAGAAATGGTCACAACCCCAAAAGAAATGGAAAGATGGTAGAAATCACTTTAGGTAACACTGACAGTGTGTAAAATTCACCTCTATATGTAAATCCACAAAAACATATCGTTGTTAAGTATTTGTTGGCTCGTGCTATATAATGACCAGTCATGGGTCTTTCTCTCTAATTCTCTCTCTCACGTAGTATCTGACTAAAACAGTGCAACAACAAGTACACATGCCCTGGTGTTAAGTCAGTTCCAGAAAATCAAAGCCTAAACAACACAAGTTAAGGCCCACTAGAGAGACATCCAATAGAAAAATAGCAACGTTCCGGATTTAATAACGGGTGAATAATTGTTGTTATATGTCTTCTTCATCAAATAAATGCATAGCTAAGTCACTGGCTGTAGCTGATAGGTTGGTAAATTGAGGGGGTAAGAATAATTTGGAGAAATTACATCTAGCTTGTACCACACTTCAACAATTGTCAAGTACTCTACTCATTTTCCCTCAGTTTAAACTTTCTTTCTAGGGTTGTATGCATGAAAATTAAAGAATTAATTTAATACAGAATAAATTAAGGAAAGAAGCGAGGAAATTGTTTGGAAACCTACAAAGCACAAAATCTCCAAGTTATGAAGATAACTATAATATTTATACGATCCATTACAAATGTCGCATATCACTATATCAGTCATGTATGAGACTTTTGTAGTGTTTATATCATATATCAGAATGGAATCGACCACCATTTGAACTAAGCTTTATCTCATTTTAATATACTAGTAAGTCATGAAATTTTTTGTCATGACGAAAAGTGTCCGTCTTAAATGAGAATTTGTCTAATAAGTTATGCACTTCTTCAAATAACAACAAACAGACATAACAATTATTGTAACTCTGTAAGAATTGTCCTGTAAAATCCATTTATTTATTGATATATACAAAGACCGTCTATAAATTGAGGGAAAAAAAATACCCGGAAAATTCACATGATACCCTCGAGGTTTGCCATTTTGCACGAAATACCCAAAATTTTGATTTAGAAAACTTTAAGAGGTCATAACTCGTGTTTACGAGATCATAAAGTGACGATTTTTTTTTTTTAAATCGATCATCTTTCCGAGAACTACGATTTGAAAAAAAAAATTATTGTATTTGGATCCCGTAGCTAGAAGTTATTGCATGTCAAAGTTTTTTTGACCGAACAAACTTTGAGCGAGCATATCTCTTGGTTACGAATTCCAAACTCGATAATTTTTTTTTTCAATTCGTAGTACTTGGAAAGACGATCGATTTGAAAAAAAATCGTCACTTTCTGATCTCGTAAACACGAGTTATGACCTCTTAAAGTTTTTTAGATCAAAATTTTGGGTATTTCGTGCAAAATGGCAAACCTCGAGGGTAGCATGTGAATTTTCCGAAAAAAAATATGGAGTTCAGGAGTACCTTAACTCGGGGAATAGCACACATAAAAGAGGAAAGATCCAAAAAAATCTTGAAAAGCAAGCCTCGAGAAATCCTCTCCCAATGATGAAAAGCAAGACTAATCTATGCCTTGTATTGTCCCAGCCGTTATTCCATGGAATAAAGTTTTCGTAAATCTCTTTGGAGTTTGAGATCCTACATAGAAAATGCTGCATATTATTTCTCTGTCCCATCAAAATTACCAATGCCACTGTTAAAGAACTACCAATTCCCAACAGTAGGCTCTAGCTACAATCATCAAAGCATCTTAGAATACTTTGTGCACTATCATACACTCATAACCTAACGATCTTACTTAAAACCGTCTTAACTTAAGACCTCTTTAAACCCTTTTTATTTTCACCACTATTTTAATCGGGTGTAAGAGTCGTCTTAAGTTAGAACGGTGTTAAACCAGAAAGGTGCATAAACTTTTGTTAGCTATGGAGATATCAATTTGTTCAACTCGTTTAATAGTCTATCCATGATCCATGCAGACTGTTCTCGCATTAATATTTTGAGGTCTATAGCTTAAGCAAAGCAATAATCAAACAAAATAGTGCCAACATTATTCCATCCTCTAACAAAGAGGAAAACGCTATCGAAAAGTATGGTAAAATATTATTTTATTACTTTCAATCCATATGGTTTTTAAAGTTTACAGTCAACGATGAACTTCTAATAATCTCTTGATAGTACATCTCAATTAGTTAAGCAACAAATCTCAAAAGCTAACTTTGCATAACATAAGTGGAACAACTTATCCTTCCCTTAAAAACCAATTACTCCATTTCCTTTCGATAAAGTTTCTATGTTTTGACATTATTGGCAAACAAATAGAGTATCAAATATTAAAATAAAATACTTGTTGTGTGTATTTATGTTAACAAAAAAAAATCATAAAATAATATTTTCAACAAAAAATAATACCGAATAATATTTTCATACAATTTAAAGTAGCGTCTTTAAGACTGCACTAAAGAGTTGGGTAATAGGTCTTTAACGAAGAGCAAGATTTCATCCTAAAAATTACACTAGTCACTCAAGCCATACCCGCCTACCCGGTATTACTTTGAAGTAAAAATAAAAAGTTTTTCGAAGTATAATATTTAAGGGAGTGGGCTCCCAATCTAAAGGATTTTAGATGAAAATCTTTCCTTGATTTAGTTTGACAAACCTCAGACAATGTGGCATGGAATCAGCCCAAATGCCATATAGAGCACTTGCTCTTGTGAGTAGTGGTAATAATTTACAAGTGTAATAAAAAGGAAAGAGCAACTGAAAGACAATAACCCCATACTATACTGGATAATACATAGTCGGATTTAGTTGAGGATCTAAAGGAAAATCTGGGAACTTT
Organism: Heliosperma pusillum; assembly: GCA_022085475.1. Classification (NCBI taxonomy): domain Eukaryota; kingdom Viridiplantae; phylum Streptophyta; class Magnoliopsida; order Caryophyllales; family Caryophyllaceae; genus Heliosperma; species Heliosperma pusillum. Next base: position 139,942 of record JAIUZE010066097.1, read on the forward strand.
TTCAGAGCCCAAGTACGCAATGTCCTTAAACTAGCAAAGTAAAGCGTGACATGAATCACGCTTCTTTAAGGCCCTTTTTTATGAAACCTTTGCTTCCTTTAGCTTATGCAGCAACTTGTGACACTTTCTCATTTTAGTCCGGAACTTTAAATTTCACCACCATAGTACAAAACCACACGGCCAACAGAACATCATAGACATAGTGCAATGTACATTTACCTTTGTTTTTTCTTTTGTACCATGAGGATGACTACGTAAGCTTTATATATTATTGGTTTCACCTTGATTGTCCGTCATTTTCCTAAAACTTGGCAAACGGGTCACTCAAGTGTAGTTGCTTATTGAATAAGGTCGAACATTTTGGGTATGGGTATATTTCGATTTTGTGATTGTCTAGTTATTTAGAGGTAAGGATCAATTTGGGCTCATCAAAAATCCATGTAGGATTGGTCGATGCAGATTTTGGATCATATTCAAGGCTGTTAACTCGAGCATGGGTATAGTCTGATCAATTCAGTTTTTCTACTTCTATTCTTCTTATTTGATTTCAGTTTAGTGCCCTGAATTTTCCAGGAAACTAACTACACTAAACCAAGCTCGTATACTTTCGTCATCACCTTTCCTACCCATCCCTCCTTCCCAAAGGGAGGACAGGAGATTAGCCTTCAACAACAGTGACATACCCACAGCAAAAAAATCAATTCTCCCAATATGAATTAGGTCGGCTGTGAAATACCCTTCAATGCAGCAAGAAAAATGCTGAAAGAGTAAATAAAATAGAACGAGAGGTCATCAAAGCACAAGGACTAAAAGAACAATTAGTTATATTGATGCACATTCACTAATGCATACTAAAACTCCGTGCATAAGTTATAAACATTATCAAGACAAACTTTGGGAATTTTCCTTTATTTCAACTTTTTTTTTGGAGGGGGGAAGAAGTCATGATGGTCTCAGGACTACTATCAGGCTATCAGAATGTTCAACCGAAAACAAAGCATAAGCTTACTGTCCATGGACTCATCACACAAAAAATCATGTAGAGGAAATTTTCGTTTACATATTACGCGAAAGTTGCACAGGATATGGATTTACGATAGTTTATATAAGTATATGTTACAGAATTGAAAAATAGAAAGTGAATCATGAAGATACTTATGCCATTGTAGAGGATCAATATAATGTTGCATGCAGTTAGTGTAAAAATTAGAAGATAAAAACCTACAGATATCGACTATGGTACCTGATCAAAAGGCCATTTCTTTCCATCGCAAAACAAGGCACCAGCGCTCACGCCCAAATTTTCATTGTCTGAGTGTCCGACATCTCCTCTTGTAAAACTCCAGAAGGACCAGAACCATACAAGGACTCGACAATCGAATCCATTTCCCATGTATAAGCTGTTGAAGCAGATTACATAGAGTGAATATTCAAGCAAGATATCATACCTCACGTAACTACATAAGTCAATTTGCATTTCATGTTACCTGAATAAACTGTCAAATTCTAATGAGGTCGTTTTCTCCACAGCTAAGTCCTAATTTAGACAGGTCAGATACTCAAACTATTGCTCCGAGAATCCAGTCCCTAATATAACACTTTCAGGATCGAGGGCGTTTTATGACATGGAGGTTTTTTTTCAGTAGTTATCGTGCTTGCCACCTGCACAGAGATTATATTCGTGTTATCAATGACATATAAACACATACTACGAATCCACAAAAATGGATCCAGCTTCGTCATGCTATCCTACAAACGCTGAGTGTAGGTCTGGCACCTAGATGAAGTTACACATTCAGACAGTGCTAAATTAAAAAAGAATTCAGAAGAAGCCATTTCTGTGGTACCAAACTACCACAGTTATGTCAACTATCTCTCCCTGAAACCATCTCAGTATTAGACAACATCATCTAACAATTCCAAGTGTTGCACATGACCGTATACAACTACGGAGTATTTATTAACTTTAAAAAGAAAAGTCCTAATTGAGAATCATCATATATTTATTAACTTCGACTTGAGGTGAAGTGATAACTTAATAATCATCATATATTCCACCTTCACAAACTTGAATCTACATTTCAAACCCTTCTGATACTCAAGTATGCCTGGATATTTTGCTTGAGGAATGCGTGACATTTAATGTCAGAACTCAGAACCTCTACTTCTCTATTGGCAGATATTAATGTCTGAAATCGAAGTAAGCTCAAAGTTACCTCTGTACCACTGGAGACACTCTATGCATGAAGAAGACGTAGGTAACTCGCAATCGTGCCCCTCAATCTAACCAACTAACCTACAGTCCCAGCAAACTAATCAGTAATCAGGACTTAGTATATGCGCACTACATATGCATTTCGGAAATTCTATGCACTTTAAACACAGGGTAATGTTGTGCACAACCTGCATATGGTTAAATTATACGCCCTCCATCCCATTTATATTGTTTTGCTTTCTATTTTCGGACGATTTAAAAAAAAAGTGATATTTCCTACTTGACCCCTTAATTTAAAGAAAATGAAGACAATTTAATTGTCATGGAGGGAGTACTGGTTGCTTAATTAGGAGTTATATTGAAATTTTATTCTTTTTCCATACTAAATTTAGAAAGGGGGCATTATTTTAGGAAAAATTAAGAGGAAAAGGGGGCAACAAAAATGGAATAGAGGAAGTATTATAAAAGCGGTAACTTTAGCATCAACGTAGGCTGTCATCTCTCGTCAGTCATCACTTCCTCGGGCTATAAGTTGAACTAAATGCAACACAGTGATATCCTAAACAGCAGAGTACAGAACTAGTTGGTCCAATATGCAATACCTGATATGACAAACAATCCTTTTGGACTAAATGAGATTTCAAATGTATAATTAGTTGACGCTAGTTTTACAGTGTTTTGAGTTAGCTGAAGGTCGAAAGAGAATAAAATGGCCGACTAAAAAGTAAAGTTTGACAGTTACTAGTTCCTCTGAACTTTGGTTCATATAGAAAAAGAAGGGAAAGAGATCCCGTGAGGGTTCCAACTTCCACTTCCACGAAAAGACACCAATAGCTGTCAAAAGCATAAAACTAAAATCATTGCTGAGTTAAACTCAATTGCATCAGAAAATCCCCACCAACAGAACATGTTTCAGAATTCCCTGTATCACTCAAATACAACAATTCACAATATTTATATATGACTGCAGATGCCACTGAACTGCAATGAAACACAATACGAATTTTGCAAATGTAACTCTTCAAAGCAAAGGGGTACTAACCTTTTCATACTTTTGAGCATCAAACAGTCCTACACTGCCTCCAAAAGCAATGGCAAAGAGAAAATTTGATCATTATAGGCCATAAGCCATAACAAGTCTTCCTGGGAAAACATAACAAAGCCCTTGGATAATTAAAAGGAACAGGAATTCTTGTCAGTTATCATTACTAAAACGGACATGAACGCTACCTGACACTTCTCAGCCTGTTACTTCCATAGCAGAGCAGTGCGGTCAAGAGAACCGAAAATAAACTGCTCGTTATGTGCAGAGAAGCTAGCAGAATAGGTGGAGAAATTTCAGTCACATTGCCACGGATCTTGTACCTATCATGATGACCTTTAGGTTGCCGCCAAGTATTTGTTGTCATTCAAGGAAATAAGCCATAATGACGCTGCAGGCAACAAACCCCTGATGATTCTTATTATTAAGACATTGGTGAGTAATTTAACCAGCTAATTATACCATCCCAGACATTATTAGACGGTAATTAACTCTTGTATGATGCAAGGTAAAGCAGATCAGATAACACCATAGTTCTTGCTATTGATGGTTTTCAACATTTGCAATGAAAAGCATATTTGTCAATTTTTTTACACAGTGAAATGAACCTGTAAAATACAAATGGGCAGAACGTAGCAGCATGCAGATAGCAAGTTTTGGCAGATACTAAGATACCATAGATGAGGATAAAAATACAGTAAACTACCATAACTATCCCTCTTAGAAAATCAAAAGCCCAGCCAAAAATGGCTTCATAGAGAAGATTAACAAATTTATTTCTGCGAAGCCTCAGATCTTATATGTTATAATCACACCACGAGAACCGATCTCTTAATACTAATAGCAATGTAGTCAAAGAGCAAAAGGATGTTAAGGAAATGTTGTGATTAAAAAGTACAAAAAACCTTTCAATTGACTTAGTTCAACAAAAGTATAAGCAAACAGTTAGATATACTCAACTGTCACCTGGATATTCATCGCGCAATAGACAGGATTCGGAGAGGCATAGACTATAGAGGTAGCAGTTTTCCCACAGTAGCATGGAAACTAGTTAAGAGACACTCTAAAAATGACTTCACTGTCGCGCTCCAAAATACTATCTATGTACTTCAAATGCTTTTTTCGCCCATGAAAAATCAATTGAAACCCACTTAGGATGGCAGTCAACAAGATTCCGTCAGAAGAATAGTACCGTGCCATTTTCTTAATTCATGAACATTTTACCATTATACATATAAAGCATACAATCAGCAAATGATCCTTAGTATCAACAATGATATTAACATGCAGGAAGCAAGTCAGAAACTAGCATGGGATCATCGAAACCCAAATTTCTCTAATCACCATGATTCCCAAGGAGTACACAAATCCCAATGTCTTGGAACCGTTCGTTAATCACCAAATGCAACAAACTCACCCCACAAATATACCTTCCATGGACATTCCAAATTGTAAATATCCGCTATGGCGATGACCTACTCAAATATGTCGACATGTACCTGCCCTCCCCAAACGCCACCACCGAAGCCACCCCGCCAACAAATCCCTAGACCAACCTGCCTACTTCACCTGGAAACGTCAAGACAAGCTTGTCCTAGGAGCCAAAAGCATCTGCCCTTCATGCCTCCCTATCCTCCCTCCGAGTGGGCAGTCCGCACCACTACATCTCGAGAAGCATGGACCATTATGCAAACTATCAAAAGTTACACCAAGCAACTTGCCCTCTTCAAAAAAAAACCATGGACATCAAGGATATCGTGTCCAAGATCCTCAATGACCTCATTTGTGACCTTTACAATCCCATTGTGGATGTCGTACGTGCTCGGGACTTCCTTATTACCTTTGATGCATTGCACGAAAAACTAATACAACACGAGATTATGCTCGGGACTCAATTGTGACCTTTACACTGGTAATTATGCTGACAAAAACAAAATTGGGTTTACTGTAAATAAAAATCTATAAAACTCTTGATACCATGAAAAGAGTGTATTGTACTCCGTATTTGCATTGTTTCAAAGTAAAGTGCACAGCATTGTTTATATACACATGTAATCGTCCAATAGAATGCTAAAAAACACCAAGTTAGTTAAAATTAAGGAACAATAGCTAATATCATGGAGGGAATACAAGAGACTATAACTACAAGATAGCAAAACAGCAGAGAATTAGAAAGATTACGTTGTTGAGGTTGACCTTTCTATCCTATATATGATTCCTACCAAGTCTCACGAAAACACCGAACAAATACATCTTTTGACATAAACAAGACAGCAAAACAAATATGCGGACGATATCGTTTATTATTAGTTTAACCTTCAGGTGACGATAATTGGAGATGAGCACGTGTTACAGGAGCCACAACAACAGGATAGCTCTGAGTCCCTATGGAAGTCAATTGAGCCAATTCTTCCACTACAACAACAAAATTATGTATCAAACAATAAGAGAACGACTCCCCTCGACCATACAGATAGTGTCATCTACTATATAAAGCCGGGATCACATGAGTTTCCCCTCTATGGTATGCTGCAATGCTCCATAAGGAGAATTAATCTAACATAACTCCGAGAGCAGGTTGCAGCAATGTATCACAAACAAAATGCAATTGCAAATTTGCAACTCAGACATGTATGTGAGTTTAACTAAAAACGACGTAATCAATCGAGCGCCAATTCACAACATTCTGAACTATCGCTAAATCAGATAACCTAAATTTGCAATAAGAAAAGTAATTTCACTCAAAATGCTAAAATAATTCATGTAATTATTGATTGAGAACATAAAAATCGAAATCATATAAAATAATTACTTCATCGGAAATGTTAATACCGACATCAATGCAATAATTATTTCTTCAATTAAATCCAGCGATAACTCATCATATGTTCATCAAACAAATTGCAAGACAAAAATAAACACAAAATTGGGGGAAATAAAGCTGATTAAAGTTGCGAGAACAATCAGTAAGTTGCGAAATTGTTACCAGTCATAGTAATTGGAGGTCAATTCGTCTATCGATCACCGATTGAAGATCAATTGCGGAGAAAGCGAGGAAACCCTAGAATATGACCTTCGGCTAACTGCTAACGGTTGAAGATATTTGGGATTTGAATTCTTAGAGTATCCGGCAAGAAATTTTGTTTTGGTGAAACGCGCTTACTATTGGCGGGAAGTCTTCGCTTGGGTTCTTTAATCTTTATCACGGTCTACGGTTTTTCTAACACGTGTCCACAGGTTTGAAAGATCCGTATTGAAAATTTAATTGTGTTAGTTTATCGAGTATGTTAATGTATACTTTTGGTGTCACGGTTTGGTATTTTTGTCGGATTGTGATGCGCACCCTGCCCGATACAAATACAAGAATGCAAGCAACAAATGGTCACGTGATGGTGAGGGATTGCCCACTAGTAAGTTTTTGAAACTCGGGGTGTGTGTGTCGTTTATCCTAGTCATGATTGTCAACGACCAACACACAAATGCAATAAAAGTAAGTAGTACGATTATTGAAAGCAAGAGATAAGCAATATCAAACTTAGAGAGGGTTTGACCTAACTTTATAACTGCTTTTGTAAATGAATAACTACAAGGTATGTCAAACACCATGTTTTATAGAGTTTAAAAGTGCTTTTAAAAAGTAAAAAAAAAGTAATAGCTACCATTAGAAGTAGCAGTAGGTCTTGCTTGCGACGGATCGGATCTTGCGACGGGTATTTTGTGAGAGGAAATGGGTAGAGGGGACAAAGTGGGCACTCTCCATGTGCTTCTCCACTCACCCTTGATGAGTATTTTGTGAGAGAATATGGTATCCGTCTTAAGCTTGTGACGGATAGTGTCCGTCACAAATGAGAATTTGTGTAGAAGTAGAAGTAGCAAATAAGTGCTTCTACTTCTACTTCTATTTTTTCTTTTATTTTCACAAGCTTCCATCAAATATTAAAATAATAAATATAGTTTTTCTAAAACCTTGGCCAAACATTCACAACTTTTTTGAAAAGTAGCTTATCAAAAAACTCCTTTAAAAGTAAAAATTCTTTTACACAAGTAAGACCAAACACCCTCTTAAGGTAAAGTCACTAACACTCCTAAAAAATGCTTATTTGGTAGTATATGACTTGCGACAAGAAACATTGGAAGCGCATAATAGCGGTATGATTTTAAAGAAGCCTAAAAACGTATCTTGAACTAAAGATCTAACTCTATGGTACGACACGCAAGAAGTAATAACGAAGTACTACTAGCAAAAAGAAACACTAATGAAAAATACATAAGTACATAAAAGAAATCTAAAGGTGCAAAGTGTGCGGACTACACGAGCTCAGATTTTGCGAGTCGTTACACTCGGTGGCAACATATTAAGTGGGGAGGCGGGAAGTGTGTGTGCATGTGCGTGCGTGTGTGTGCATTTGCGTGTGGGAGTTCACGACCCGCAAAATTTGTGTGGGCGATCCATGCACTTCGGTTTGCCACCCACATGACCATCCTGGCCCGTCCTCCATCTAGGTGTGTGTGTTTTTTTTTGTTATAAATTTCTAGTCCTAGGCTAGGATTGAGTACTTCAATTGAACTTGTCATTCCATAGTCCAGTTCAAAGGCAAATGAGGGTGACTCCAAGTCTCCAACCCACCTTTGACCCAACTCGTCCCACTGGATCCATTTGCGACCTCTACCAAATCTTAATAAACCATTTACCACCTGTTGAATAATGCCTTGAATCGGTTTAGTTGTCACTTCGAGTGACGATGCGGGGGTCTCACTGTCCGGTCAGCAAGTCGGGGTCCAGGGGTGAAACGCCCTGGTGGGGGCTCGGGGGCAACGCCACGCCCCGAAACCTAAACGGTATCCGTTAATCTGTTTGGGCTAGGATTTTGTCTTGGGCCTATGGTCTGTTTTGAGCATTTATAGGTTTTCTGTATTAGGTCTTAGAGAGTAGTATATAAACTCTCTAAACCTATCCCTAGCAGTTATGCTATCATAACAATCTGAACTCTGAATCTGAAACTCTGTAAGACTCTTCAACATTAATAAAACTCTTCTCCCTTCTGCCTTGTGGACGTAGCTAACACACCGTTAGTGAACCACGTAAATATGTGTGTTATCGTATTTATTGTTTTTTATTTGTTCTTTCTCGTTTCTGTCATAACACCACCTTACCTAGATTTTTTCTTCATTTTTGCTCAAATAAGCACGCACTATGTTGTGGATAAGAATCGAACGTCCAGCCTCACAGTTGAAAAACTAAATAAGATAACTCATACCGCTTGCATTAGCTCTTATTCTTATGAGCTTACCTAGTAGATGTGAAAGTGTGCCCAACCCATAAAAGTTGAAGGCAAATTGTCATTTAAAACGGTTGTATATGTCTTAAGACAAGTCAAATATGATCATATGGGAAGGATAAGACAAAAAAAAAGTTGTTTATAGATTCATGTTGGATGACATTACTCGTTTTATATTAACAATAAGTCTTGCTTGTGATGACTCCACATAGAACAAGTGGCAAGGTAAGTGGGGGCTCCATTTGCACCCCATTTACCTCCTACTTGCTCTTTGTGATGAGGACTAACTCCGTCGCAAGCTTCCAACGGGTCGCCCCGTCAAATAAAATTTATATTATATTAAAACGGATATATCCAACTTGAAAAAGACCGCCTCAAAGTTAAAACATGGAGCTAACAAAGGATAGCAAAATAAGAGCCGAAGCCAAAGCTTAAAACTTACGAAACAACATATTGGCAGAAGAAAAACAAAGTACAGGGAACAAAGCTAACCAGAACAAGGTCCCCACTCAACTTTTACCCTCTCAACAATCTCTTTCTTTGAACCCACCAAAGAAAAAACAATCTCTTTTTTCGAGTAAATTCACCTTCTTTTTTTCCTTTTTTTTTGAGAGAGAAGAAGGTGACTTTACCAAATCATAATTTTCCAATTTCTTCAATAAATTCGATCAAAAAAAGAAAATTCCTCCATTTTATTCCCTTCTTTTGTCTGCATTTATTCTCATAATTGTTTATCTAAGTCAGTCAAAATATTATTAGCAATTGAATAACGTTCTTCTGCAAAAGGTTTGTCTCTTTATTGTTAATTAGATGTCAAAAATAATCAAGAAAATGAATTAATTGGTCTTGTTTAGGGTACTCTTTATATTATTCTTGTTTATTATCTTAATTTTGATGTAAAGTTTGGATCTTTTTGTGTTTAATTTACTTTTCTGGGTATTTTTAATCAGGGTATTATGTTTACAATTGCATAATCCAGGGTTTAGGTATTGATTGATCTGGGTTTGTTTGTTTTTGTTATTTGATTAGTTCTTTGATAATCTAATTGTGTTGTTTGTACTCTAATTACTGTAATTAGCTGTTTTTTTGTTCTTAGAGCAGAAATGTGGAGCAGGGTTGATTAATGTGCTGTAGAATTCGGATAATGTATTTGTTAATTAATCGGATTGTTTTCGAGAATCTAGAATTGTATGTCGAGTTATTTGTCTTGGATAGGGGGATATATATCTCTATGGATGGTTTCATTACTTGTATACAATTTGTCTCGACTAATGTCGAACCATAGCAAGGGTCTGGGCCACACTCGTTAGGAGGAAAGAGAACCCGCCTCATAAGCCAAGGAGGTTTTATCCTAAATGACTTTTGAGTTTATAAAGTTGTGAATTCCGTCCTCATTTTGTCAATGTGGGATAATCACATTTGGGTGGACCTCATAATAAGAGCTGTTAACAACTTATTTCGAGTGCTTCATTTAGTTGGATATGCTCTCGTACACCAAAATACCAAAATCTTTCACATTTTTCGCTGTAGATATCGTCTGAATGCTAGCCTAGCTTTGTAAGATCTCAAAATTAGACATTTGGTTGTAAATTGTTCGAAGAGATGACATCACTGAAGTTGAATTAACTAACTCATCTCTAGTTATTGCTTTGTATAGTTTAGATCAATGGTGCAATCCGCTGATTTACCAGCTTGTTTGGATATTTATGTATTTGAAGGGAATCAACGAGCTTTCAGTTCTCGAGTTGTGATTGTATAGTTGGTCTTCTGCCAAGTTCTTTTGTATGTAAATATTTCTCAGTTAACGTTGTCATGTCTAAAATAGCATGTACGATATCCTTAAGGCCTTAATTACCATAAAAACTGTGTCATTATATGTTGATTTAGCTAGCTGGTAGAGTCATTGAATGGCGTATTTAGGAGCTTGATTTGAAGCCTATCAACATCAAAACTACCTTTCCATCATCCTTTGCATTAAAAAATCTGATTGAAAGTATCTGTTTAGTCTGTATTTTACTCACCTATCATGCACATAACTAAAAAGAATCACCTATTTCTTTTGGCTGCTACATGCTAACTAGCTATTGCTTATTGCTAGAATTCATTTGTTTACCTTTCTATATTGGAAGTGCTTTTGACGGGTCTTTTGATCATCCATATCTATCATGATCCACTCGCCATTCAATAACGACCCCCCCCCCCCCAAATCTCCTTAATATTTGTGCCGAAACCAAAGGTAAGCAAATGACCCGGGGTGGAGGGAGTAAATTTTTCCTGAGAATATTTTAGCCAGCAGTTTTTTCCCCTCCAGCTGTTCCTGTTTTAGTATTGACGATCAGTTCCTTTAATTTAAGGAGTCTTGAGGAAATCCTGTGAACTCATAGGGAGTAGGGACATGGCAGCAGAGGGACACAACGACCTAGCAGAATTAAGGTCTCGGCTAAGTGAAAGAGATGCATTGTGGAAGACTGAGATGGATCGATGTGCATCCGAAGTAGAGGCATTGCATGATAGATATCTCGAGGTTAAAGCCTCTATTGAGGGGTCGGAGGAATCAGAGGAGTTAGATATGTTATGGACGAGAGTGAAAACTGCATCTACACTAATGACTTACTTAAAAGCTAGAGCAAGAACAATGGCGGTCCCACACTTAGCGCAAGCATCATGTGGGATCAAACAATTGGAAGGGATAGGGCTAGTTGACAAGGAAGGAATTCCGTTGTCTAGTTGGTCAAAAAGTATTGATCTTTCTTCTATAGATGAAATTAATAGTGGATCAAGTGACCAAAATGCCCTTGGTGATGACAAAGGAAGAGCCTTTGTAGGAAATTTACTCAACTCGGTTTACATGGTCACGAATGTGATGGAAGCCCTAGTTAAGAGGGTGATCATTGCCGAGTCTGAAACAGCTATCGAGAAGGAGAAAGTGAGTTTTAGTCAAGAAGAAATAAAGAGAAAAGAAAATCAGCTTGATGGTATGTCCTTGAAGCTGGAGGAAATGGAAAGGTTTGCTTTTGGAACGAATTGTATTTTAAATGAGATGCGACAGCGAGTTGAAGACTTAGTTGAGGAAACATCCAGGCAAAGGCAACGAGCTGCGGAGAATGAGCAGGAACTAACTCGGGTGAAGCGTGATTTTGAGTCTTTGAAGTCGTATGTGAGTAGCCTTATAAGTGTCAGAGAAACACTTATATCTTCCGAGAAGCAATTCCAGACTATTGAGAAGCTGTTTGAAAGGTCAGTTTGAAGCTTGTATCTTTTAAATATGATGTGCATGCTCTCTCTTGACCAAGTTAACCAAAAATTTTGCTTCTGTTTTGTCACTAATTTCAAAAACTTATTCTTGACTTCTATGTTATATTCTTTATTTGATTGATACAATGTTGGCTCATTTGGTAGAGTCAGATAGTTATAACGCTGCAAGTTTTACTGCGGAGCTATTTATAGAATTTGTGTAAGTTTTAGGAACCATTTGTCTTGTGCAAAGATAATTGCCTTCTTGATGAAGCAAATTTTAAACGGAAAAATTAAGTGTTGGCGGTCATACCATCTTTCAGCAACTTCTCCTGGGTGTGAGGCGTCTTCTTTACTTGAGAAGCTGGTTGATAATGGTTGCTGTTTTGTGTTTCCGTGTATAACTTGGATTTGTTAATACAAGCTTTTTTTTGCTTTCGACACAATTATATGTACTATTGTCAAAAGTCTACTTATGCCGTTCTCAACATTGTATTTCATTGAGTCATTCAAAAACCACCTCGATACAAATAGACTGACACTCTTGTCTTTCCAAGTCACATTGGATCCACCTTTGACTCTTGGAGGCATTAGTTTTGACATGTGGCTGTACAATCCCAATAAATTTTTCGGCTTTCATTCTTAGTTGTCCATGTTTAAACTTTCCTCCTGAAACCATTGTCTCTGTATGTTATTTGTGGTTATTATAGTTTGTGACCTCACTTAATTCATCACCTTGCATTTCCATTCACATTTTTCATCGGAGAATTCCGTGTGTTTCTTCATTTCTGGGCAAAATAATCTGGGATCATTCATTTACGCACTCATGATCATGATCTGTTTGCCTGCCGATCTTGGGTTGTAAATGCATTGACAATTACATGCTATGCCTGAATGTCAATTCATAAATATTGCATCTTATTTACATTATTCTTCTTGGACATGGTGCGATATGCTTTCCTGTTTATTTATTTACGGGAAAAAAAACAGGCTCGTCGCTAAAACAACTCAATTGGAGGGGGAGAAGATGCAGAAAGAGACAGAAGTGCAGAAGCTGATGGAAGAAAATGTAAGGTTGCATGCTTTACTAGACAAGAAAGAAGCGCAGCTCTTGGCGATGAATGAACAATGTAAGGTTATGGCTCTAAGTTCCTCTCATATCTAGACTTCGGGTGGGCCCTCATTCAACCCGTTTATCTCATTTGTACGTTGTATTCTACACCATTGTACTGCTGCTGGGCTCCCGAATGTCGAGCTTAAGACAAGCTGGACATCGAGCCGGACGCCCTTCAGTCTGATTATCTGGTTTGATCTTGTAGCGGTTTTGAAGTAGCTGCAAAACTGTACTTCTTAGCGTCACACCCGTTGTAACAAATGAAACGTCGAAAGGGGTAACTATTTGTCCAATCAATGCAAAAGTATTGTTTTTCTTCTAATCATATTTTGTTTATCCTTTTGTGGCGTAACTTTGAATGTTTTGTTGAGTTTTGATTGCGCCTTCTAGTTAATTTCTCGACATGTGCGGTTGCCTGCTGCCATGGAATGATGTTGCTATGTAACTCTAAAGGGTATATTACAATCTTTGTTTGGAGGTACATGTCGCTTAGCTTAGCGGGTACAGGTTTTGGAGGTATATGTCGCTTAGTTTAGCAGGTACAGGTTGAAGTATTGAATGTCGAGTTTACACAAGTTTACATAAGTTTACCCATCCCCTTTAATCATTAATCTCATCTAATATTTTCGAGAGACTCATCTATCTACTTCAATTCATTTCTTTTATATTTTTCTATCGATTCACTTGTGTCAAGCAAGTCTCGTATTCCCCTTGCCCCGATCATTTCATTTGTTTACATCTGCTTTTAACGCAAAGATGAAGAGGAACGGGACTATTTGCTGGTTTTGCTATTAGATGAGGAGTGAATGAAATTCTACGTGGGTGATCAAATAACCTCTAGTGAGCCATGAGCATTCCCAAAATAGAAAGGTAAATAAATTACTGAACCATCCTAAAATGAATAAATAAACAAATAAACGGGAAGGAAGGGTATAATATTGTTGCATGGTATATTATGGTTCTTTTATATATTAAAGACCCTCATATAAAGATGTTAATTTATAATTACGGTTTTTCACATGACAAAAATTTTATTTTACCAATATACATCCTTGTCGACTCAGCGTTTTACCTAGTGAGTCTACCAGCTTGAACTCGAACGAAACCAGATTTCACATTTGAAAAAGTCGGATCCGACACTGATGTCAAGAGTAAACTCGACTTAAGACCATAAGTGAATGTCACACCCTTAATCGATATAGTTAGTATTGTCTCAAAATATGGAAAAGATACAATCAAGGTGAACTTCAAAACCTTAACAATACAGTCTGTTATAAAGTAAAAACATGAGTATATGATATGATCACTACTTTCAGACGCAAAATTGCTGTCAACAGAATAATAAGCAATAAACCGGGTATGTACTAACCGCAACTGTTAGTTCATACTACCCGGTTTATTATTCTAGCTCCTCCCAATCTTATTCTTGTGACGCTTTTCCTTCTTGCCCGACTTATGACACAATTGTACTCTCCGAATCACTTCCCTCACATCTCGATCCAAATAATCCCTAGTCTCCTGATCATTATCATCATAAAACCCGGAATGTATCATCCTCAGCTTCCTCAACATTGCAGCTAAAATCCCATCTTCCTCGCTCTCGTCCCCATTCAATTGCGACCATGAACTCCTTGGAGGCGACGCATCATGCTCTTTATCCTTAGGGGAAAAATACGAAAAGAAATTATACGGAACCACTCTAACGTAATTCGCCTTATAATCTTCCCAAACCGTCTCAGTATCATCCATCACTACGATAACTTTCTCATGTTCAAGTACCAAGTCTAACCATTTCTTATGTTTGTCCAACGTACCACAATCGTCTCTCGAAATAACCCTCCAATTGTCAAAATATTTTCCATCAGGGTCCAAAATTTTCGCTACGGTCCACGACCCGATACAACCACTTAAACTGTATATCGTCATATCAAACATTGTACTCGCTTCATTAAGGAACGTTCTAACGTAAGGTCTTAACTTAATCCATCCACACGGAACCTTAATTAACGAATCATCGTAATTTACATTACGATCTATTCCACGTGTCCTGGACCCGAGGAATTTTTTATCCTCGGGTGTTAGTTTGTAGGACGCACGTTGATGTAACAACGTGTGATCCAAGTCTAGAACTAAGTGAAGTTTTTTTCGAGTTAATAAACTTTGAAAATTTTGGTCTCGGATTCGATTAATTTCCGGTAAACTTAGGGATAAATTAGGGTAAATATAGTAAAAAGGCATTGTACGGATCTCACCAGAATTAATTTCTTTACCACATCTTGTACATATATCTGACATGAAAATTGGATGTGTGCAATTTTGATCATCTTTGAGAATTCCTTGTGTGATTTGTTGCCCAAATAAAGATGATATTAAATCAATTTTAAAGTTGCTTGATTCATCTCCTTGATTTTCCATAATAATAAATATAAATTTACAAGAGAGATTTTGGGTTTGTAAGATGATTTTAGGGGAAAGAAGATGAATTGAGATTGAGATTACAAGATTGATAAAATCCTAATTTAATATACTCCCTCAAAGTCTCCTACCCATTCCAAAATCCAAACCAACTGTCCACCCCTTCCTTATTCGCAAATTCTAGAATAAAACGGTTTTAATAGGCAAGAGTGTTCCTTTCTTTTTTCTAGGAAGGAGTGTTTTTTATATTAAGGACCGTCTAAAGGTGTGAGATCGTCTCGCTCAATAATGACCGTGTCTTATTTGGACGATTATTAAGGAAAACAATTACTAAAACAATTAAATATTGTATGTAGTTGTAATGTTTTTAAAAAAGACTGTCATTAAGTAGAATTTGTAAAACAGTCGGTCTCATTGAAGACGGCGTATATCATCTTCAATAAAGACGTATCCACTTTCCTCTCAGAAGGAGTCAACTGGGAGGACAAGTGCGGAACTAAATGTATCCTCACTTGCCCTCCCATTTGGCTCGTTGTGAGAGGGAATCCGACCGTCTTCACTGAAGACAGATATGCGTAAAAATACAAGGTTACCAAGTAGAAAAATCCATTTAAATCCATAATTTGTATTGATTTAGTATTAATGGTGAGTAGAATTTGGGAAAATACAAGGTTAATATGTAAGAAAATCCTTTTAAATCCATAATTTGTTTTGATTTAGAATTAAATGGGGAGTGTAGTTTTCGTTTTGTGTTTTAAGTTGTGCACATCACATGCTTGACAGAATGCCTGAATCAAGTCTTATTCTTATTTTCTAGGGTTGATGTATATTAAGGTGTCATTCACATAGATGGACGGTTTAATGGTTTATGTTCTTGGGGTGACAGTGAGGATTTTACTGTGATGTTTAAGAAGGCGGTTTTCGAGCTCCACCCAACTTTAGATAGATAACCCTCTTATAGTTGTTGAATCTTCTTCTTTTGAGCTGTCTAGATGTAGTTGGAACGAGTTCGGGGTTGTGATTTCATTTCACTTTTATGCCGATGTCTGTGATAGGAAGTTAATTTTGTAGGTGGAGCTTCCATTGTGTACGCATTTCTTTTTGGTTCGTTCTAGCCGATAGTTTATGTTTACTTTTACGCGTGTTTTGCGTGGCTCCTTAGTTTAATTGCACATGTTTATATAATGTAAACTATTGGCGGGGACAAATGGAGTACTTGATTATGATCAAGAATACAAAATAGGTTCCAAAGGGAGCTGAACTGTAGTTCATTAAGAGGCCTCGTTGTAGACTGTAGTGGAATCGTATGATGAGATTGTTTTTCCTGATTTTACAGAGAATTTCCCTGCTCGTATCCTGCTCTTATTATGCTTCGTCTTTCCACTGGGTTTGAGTTGCCACCCTTTGGTATGATGTTATTGTTGTATCAATTCATGTTTACTAGGTTGCTGTGGGAATACCGCTATGTGATTAAATAAATTGTGTTTTACTTTTCACCATGCAGTCCCTCGCTGTGATAAAAGGGCACTTCGCATCAAATGGCGTGCGCTTCGCGCCTTGTCGCTTCAACCTCTTAGCACCTCGGCGCGCCTTGCGCCTCAAACTAAGCATTAGGGTAATGATGTGTTTTATGAATGCATGGTTGCCAATCTAATCATTGTTTCTTGTGACATATAGTTACATACTGAGCTTGTGTGTGGTATAAGACTACTCCGTATAATATTTGCTTAAATAAGTCTTTCTTTTTCTTTTCTTTTTTTCATTTTTGATTAGATGTGAGGACTCATGTAAAGCTTTGTCCTCAACCACTGAATAGAGGTTAGGTTCTCTGGTATTGCCTGCTTTAGAAAAATTAGCAGATATGTCTACGAAGTTTATACTTATCCTGCCGATAAGCAAAAGCCGAGATTATTATAGCATTGTGTATCCTATAATGCTATATATTGAAATCCTTTTTTTCCCTAGATATTTAAAGACCTACTGTTTTCGAGCACAAGAAATTTATTTGGTTACGATGCAATGTATATGCCAGACTATTGGGATTTGTCATCTCAAGCTTCCCTTGGTTTTTAGTACATTTTCAGAACTTCATTTATTCACATTTGTCAAAATATTCTTTCCTTCCTTCCTTCTTTAGTTCTCTATTTACATAGAAGTATTTGTTGCCTTATTTGATGGCCTCTTGCTATTGTTAGAGGTGACATAAATTAAGCTCGGCTTAGTGACTTTCTGTCATCACCCATTATCCTCCGAGCTGGTATAACACTCTGCTCTCGGAAATCCTGCTGAGAGAAAACAGTGGCTCTTGATTTGGAGCTAGTGACTTTCTGTCATCACCCATTATCCCCTGAGCTAGTACGACACTCTGCTCTCGGGAAATCCTGCTGAGAGAAAACAGCGCCTCTCGGGAATTTGGAGCCGTGAATGCTACTGTAGTACAAATAGCTCAAGGTATTTTTTCGTTTGAATTATTTTTTACCTTTTGTATCTTAAGAATCTTTCTTGAGCATTTGAGCTGTAGGATTGGTTTTACTCTTTTAGTACTCACTCCCTCTTTTCATCTGTATTTCCCGCAACATTCACATATGTAGCAAGTACTCGTAGAAAGGACCAAATGACAAGGTATATGTCAAATTAATGGACTCATCCAGGGACAATTGGGTAACTATTGGAACACGAATACTTTAGGGGGTTGTTTTGTGCTATGTTACTCCGGCCTTCCATTAAGTGCCGTATCGCATGTCTGACACCTATCGTATGCGACACGACACGACACTTTAAAACTTCACTTTAGACCAAAAAATTGAAAAATTTCGCATAAATTAAATAGCCTTATCCGACACTTGACCCATGTCAAACAAGACACCCGTGTAGGAGAGTCGGGGTTATAGAGGTTTTGTGTTTAATGTCAATTTATTTGAGAATGGAAATGTAGTGTATTGAATTGATTATCCCGAAAATAATACAAGTATTCCATTTCTTTTGATCCAAATGAATGGAAGGTTAGAAAATCTGTTAAATCATATGCAATGATCTTGCCAAACCTCCTTGTACGTCACTGTTTTGGCTCAAAGTGTGTTTCTTTTATTGTTCTTGAATTGAGAAATCAACCCAAGACCTATACATTTGCTAGGGTTGGCTTGATTAAACCCTTGAAGCTAAACCACCCATGTTTAGAGCGTTAACTTAGGAAATCCCTATGTATATTTCTGTTTTTGAAGCAACCAAATTTGTGTTTTGACACAATTAAGTATATTCTTTTGACTCGATAGTGTCTCGTCGACATCGATAAAAGGTAAAGTTGTGTTTGCTGTTTGTAGGAACTAAATGACAAAAGGAATGGCCTGGTTAATGAGTTTGCTCAAAATCCTTGGTAAAGATCGACTGTGGGTACTCGGAGACGTTTCGACTTTTTACGTTAATAGGAGTAATAAAAAGGTATGGAATATTTCACTCGGCATATTTTCACCTTTTTAACTCCGAATCTACTATGCTCACTTGTGAATTTGTTGAGAATAAAAATGCTTTGTTTCGATTACTTCATAAGATACACTCCCTCCATTTTTATATATCATCTCCATTTGACTTTATTGGTTAATTGACCGGAATTTTCTCAAAACAATTGTTAAATCATTATACCTCCACTTTCAAAGAAATTACCTCGAGTGATGATCAACCTTTACCGTAAGTCTTGCTTAAGACGGGTCAAATACTACCTCATGGTGGTAATAAAGACAAAACTTGGGGTATTTTCTAGGCAACAAGTAGGGTGATTTGATATGTATTTAACCCGTCTAGATTCCGTCTTAAATGAGAATTTGTGCAGCATCAATGAGGACAATATATTTTGGATGGAGGTAATTATGTATTTTACCTGTTGTTCTTTTTACTAAAGGTTAAGACCAGGTGAATAAGATGTCTTCTATTTACTAGTTCAGATTTTCTAAATCTCTGTTTTCACCTTGTAACTCCTACCAGCAAACGTTTTACTGTGGAAATTGTAAAATGTAATTGTGTTATTATAGTATATATCTTCATATCTGATGTGATCAGTTCTCTACTATGTTTTGGAGTTTTGGTGTTTTGTCCTTTTTCCCTATCCATGAAATGATGAAATTCTATTGCCGTAATGACGTCAGTGTTTATGCATCGACATATACCTAAAAAGACAAGTAATATATTTGGCCATTAATAGATTTTTGAGCATTGCACGACCACAATTTCAATTGCGACAACGGAGTTGTGTTATGAACCTCAGACATGTGGTCTTGGGAGATAAGGGGCTGAATTATAAGACATGAAGTAGTAAAGTTTTCTATGATCTTTTGGTAAGTGAAAGCTGTTGAAGACTTGAGTAAGAGAAAGTTAGTGCTCCAAAATACTATTTGTAAGCTGACAAATTTTCATTTGAGACAGGTATATCCGTCTTAAGTTTAAGATAAGTCAAGTATGTTCACGTGGGATGAATAAGACAAAAGCAGAATGGATAGAGAAAGGTAAAAAAATTGTCGTTTGTGCCCATGTGGGATGATATTTGACCCGTTTTGAATATTAAGACGGATACCTACGTTTTAAGGAAAACTAGCTGTCGTAAGATAAGCATGCTCTTTAAATGTGTGGATGAGTAGGGAGTTTTGAAAATTAGTAAGGAGAATTTCTGCTGAATGTCCTCCGGAGATGCAACACAAAGTTAGGTTTAGTTGTTTGAATATCCTTTGTAGGTACTTGTGTCTTCTGTTATTATCCAAAGCTAACAATGAATGACAACTCATTTTATGTTATTTGATCCCACATCTCACATGGCTTTAAACTCTTTGCTCTTTGTAACATCCCTGGTATGTTCCCTTCACACACATATAAATATGTATGTATGCATACCGACGCGTTCTCGCTACCATCATCTCTGTTGGCTAACAACTTGGTTTTCTTTCTAATACTAGAGTTGTCATAATATGTTGAGAACAATGCTCATGCAAGAAGAAAAACTTACTTCAAAGCGATTCCGGAAATTGTCGTCAACTCCCGTGGGTCCTGTGAAGGAGATATTCCGAAAGTATTCGAGCTTTCAAAAAGACGAGAAAACAGCTTCAGAAGATGTGCATGTAACCAAAGGTCACTTTGTTGTATATGTTGGAGAAAAACGAAAAAGATATGTACTCCCTATATCATGGCTGTCTCACCCGAATTTTCAATATCTGCTTCAGTTGGCCGAGGAGGAGTATGGCTTTCGACATGCTACTGGTATCACCATCCCTTGTGATGAAGTTATTTTCCTATCTCTTGCTGCTACCATTGGGGAAGGGAAGAAAGATAATTGCTTGTAATTGACAACAAAAACTTGTATGAGACGGTTGTATGCATACAACCAAGCTATTCGTGATGCATACGTTATTAATACAAGTGTTATTAGATTGCTTGTACGCTTATATCTCCGTCTCATACTAAACTAACAGAATTACGTTAAAGAGACCCGAAAAGACGATAAGGATGTATCGTTGAACTAGAAATCTAGAGTGACAATCCCTGGTGATAGTAGTTATTGTATGTATAGGAGTCGGACTCCCATAATCGCGTAAAATTTACTTTGAAGCACCGGAAACAATCTCTGGTGATAGTGGTTATTATGGTATAGTTTACTGTATTGTGAGAATCCTGTACTTACAAAGTTACAATGTTACGTGTTGAGTTACGATTTTGAATGAGTCGAGACTAGATGCATGCTGAACGGTAAGTTTAGTGTTTAAATTCCCTCTTATATTGAAGCTTCAGATGAAGAATCGATCGATATTCTCATGATAAAAACGATTTACTAATACAAGTGTTGATGATTTGTAATATTTTTCCTGCATTACACCATGGAAAATGGGTGTATTTAGAATTTGGTAGATACGTAAAATGTTGTAGATATTCACGGCATAACTAATGTTAAATCAGTAGGTCTCCATTGTGACGGGTCGGACTTTGCGACGGATTTTTCCTCTAATAAAATGGGTAGAGGGAACTTGTGGGGCACCCCCCATGTGCTTCCCCTTTTCCCTTAAATGGGTCATTTGTGAGGGGAAGTGGTACCCGTCACAAGCTTGTGACGGATACTGCCCGTCACAAACAAGAATTTGTGATGTTAAATATGACAAAACACATATGTGCGAATTCCCTTATGCCCAAGATTTTAAATAATTGACGAAATCTTCGTAAGTTAGTTGCTCATTTCAAATTTTTAAAAGATGGTGGTTTTTCAGATACGGATTTTACTTTTTCATATGCGTTTTTTATGCTCTTGTCACTTTTTTTTCCTCCCCCACCCAATACATTTTTCTTATTTCATCTCGGCAACCCACCCCCGGTGAGTGGTGACCACCATCCCCTTCTTCGGCTACCCTAGTCCGACGAATAAGTGGGGCAAGTTGAGGGATTATCCATTGTCCCCCACTTGCCAACTTGCTCTTTTTGTGAGGGGGTTTGACCCGTCTAAAACAATAAGACGGGTTGCCTCGTCTAAAATGAGAATTTGTCTTTAATTTGTGCTCTTTGTTACCCTTATTTTTTTTTATGATCTTTGGGTAATTTGAAAGTTTGGCTTTCGATTACCGTTCTCATCCGTACGGATGTTATGGGTTGATTTTGATTAAGCTAGTTTCATTTCCTTATTAAAAAAAAAACTAAGGGGTTGTTTGGTTACCCATTCTAAAACACTTGCAAAATAATTGTATTGTTTGTTTGCTCAAAATCCCATGAATTAGAGTTCCATAGGAATTTCAATTCCTTCGTTATGGGGAAGTTGCTTACTTAAGTCCCCTATGTAAGTGAGAATTCCTATGAAACTCTATTCCCGCATTCTAACCAAACGACATTTTCTCAATTCATGTGGAATGAATAATCATGTGAATTACTATTTCCTTGGAATTAGAGTTCCTCCAAACCAAACGACTCATAAGTTCAACAAATCTAGATTCAGAAAATTCACCAAAAATAAGTTAAGTTCAACAAATATAAGTTAAATTCAGAAAAACTCAGTAAAAATAAGTTAACTCAAGTTAAATTAAGCAAAATAAATCTAAAAGACCATAGCCTTAGTCGAATATCTGGTTATGTTATACTCCCTCCTAGTCGGTCATTTCTTCCCTTTTTCCTTATTGGGTAAGTCGAGTTTTTTTCCCTCTTTCCCTTTTTGGATGTGAGATTGTTTGTTTTGTGTGGTCTAAATTCATTTGTATGTGGGGTATTGTGTTTTGTGTGGTCCAAATTCATTTCCTTAATTTTTGTGTAAAAGGGAAAGGGGAAGAAATGAGTGACTAGGTGGGAGTATTTTACAAAGTATATTTATTCGTTTCTCGTTGTCAAAAAAAAAAACACCTATATAAATGGGGCATA
This sequence comes from Heliosperma pusillum, assembly GCA_022085475.1. Taxonomy (NCBI): domain Eukaryota; kingdom Viridiplantae; phylum Streptophyta; class Magnoliopsida; order Caryophyllales; family Caryophyllaceae; genus Heliosperma; species Heliosperma pusillum. Next base: position 162,612 of record JAIUZE010066097.1, read on the forward strand.
TAAATTGTCCTCCACCCCTAAAAAAAAAAAACAAAAGACAAAAGAAAAAGATCACGAAAGCCTTGTTATTTGTTATCCCCAATTTCTCCCATAAAAGTTGCCCGACAATTCTAGGGTTTCTAATAACTCAATCATGAGGACTCGTAACGCAGGCACTCCTAAAAATCCGGCGTCTCAAAAGAAGACGCCGCCGTCAACGAAGAAAGCCGCAGCCTCTAAAACTCCTCCTTCCACCGCTAAAACTTCTACCTCCGCCGCAACTCCGCCGTCTACGGTGACTGAGTCTACGCCGGAGCTCGTCACGCCTACGTCAGCAGTTACTCCTGTTTCCGAAGCTGAGGTTACTCCTGTTGCCGAACCTATGTCCCAATCTCCTGGTATTTCCCCTTTATCTGTTTTATTCACTCCGTCTCAATTATTTATTTATCTTCTACTCACTGTCTCGCTTATTTGTTTACCTTTTTTATTCTGTGTGAGCGGTATTTTGATCCAGTATGATTAAATTATTTTATACTACCTCCGTCTCGATCAATAGTTGAAGCAATAATACTCCTCCATCTCAATCATTTTTTTAATTTTACTCCCCGTCCCACTTATTTGTTTACTTTTTTAATATTTGTGAGCGGTATTTTGATCAAAGATAAACAAATGATTAATAATTTACCGAATTAAGTCCCAATTTTGTGATATTTCCTTTCTTTATTCATATTCAGTTCTTAATTGCTTATTGGAGACAAATTCTCATTTAAGACGGGTCAAATAGTATGAATAAGATACGTCCGTCTTAAGGAAGACTAACAGCTGATTAAAAATATCGCTTCTATAGAATTTAAAACGTTAACAATTGACTACGGCGAAAGGTGTATACTCTTACAAATTACTATTTTTTTAATGGTTTGTTTTGTCACAAATTTTACATAATACCGTTGTACAGACTACAGAGATGAGTTGCATGAGTTAGTATGAGTATTTTACAGTATTCAGATGACTAACGGATTAACTGATTTGTAGTATATTGTTGTGTAGAAGTGTAGAACAAGCAAGGCTATAGGTTGAGACGTAAGCTGATAAATTGTTGAAACCATGTATTCTCTCCATTCAAAAATATTCTCCTTGGTTGTAATATACTCGGAAATGGAATATATTTTCTCCCTCCATCCCATTTCTATTGTCCCCTTTTTCCCCTAAATCAGCAAACACAGATGTTTTTGTTTTGTCTGTTATTTGTGGCCATGATTTTTGACCCCGCATATTTTCTTCGGTTATATTTCCCCCCCACTTGTTATTGTTCTTAATTCCAGTGCCCAAGCTCAAGCAAGTACGAAACCGAGAGTCTAGTTGTAACTGAAAGAGTTAATTATAACTTGGAATGTGAAAATTGATTAATAATTTGAGTCGTGCTTTGAAGTTTGGAAGCGCCAATCTCTTCCCTTTCCTATTCACTGATATGTTGATCTATGTGGCTGTGTGTGTGATAAAACAATTCATAATTTCCTTCGTGCGTGTTCAATTTACGGTGGTGTTATACTCTTTACAGTGTTGATTAGGGGATTTAGCATAAATTGTCAGTTTTGCGCTAAGGATGAAATATAATTATACCTGAATGTGCCTGAACTATATCTTATACATTATTTAATGGAACCTGTTGGCATTTGGTGTCAGTTGAGCAACAAAATGAACCTACCGAAGATGCGGCCGCTGCTCTGCCAACAAAAGTGGTAGCCGGCACTAAAAAGAAGGTGACGAGAACAAAAAAGGTAATTAAGAAAGTACTCCGGCCCAAAGCTCCTGCTTCAGCCAAGTCTGTATCTTCAGCTGCAGTGAAAGTGGACGAGGCTGAGGATGTGAAAGGGGACCAAAGTAAGAAGGACGATAGTATGACCGATCTAAAGGATGAACAGCATTCGAAAGCTGAAGAAGTGGTTGAGAAGGCTACTGAATCTGAAGAGCAAGAAGAACTTGCAACTCAAAGGGCAGACGATTTAGGAGATGCCCAGGAGAAAGTTGAAAGTAAAATGGATGTTGATGATTTATCTACTACTGATGCTAGGATTACTACGAAGACAGAATCGCCTGTTACTGAAGTCTTAACAAAATCTGCTGAGGAGCTGAGTGAATCTATTAAAGGGAAAGAGGAAGTAAATTGTGGTGAACAAATGGAAGATGTTAACGCAGATGCTGAAGTGTTGGAATCTGAAAAAGAGTCAGAAGATCAGCCAGAAAATATGGATGGTGTCCAGAAGCTAGAGAATGTGAAAGATAAAAAGCCTGAGACCATGGATGATGGCCAGATAGAGAAAACTGATGATGATGCTCAGCTGAAAGAAAATGCTGATCCTGTGTCCGAGGGAATGGACGACTATGGTGATGAAGAGGGTTTTGTAGAACCTGGGGAGGAGGATCTCCGGGATGATGATGATCCTGAGACTAATGATGACATGAAGGTCTTAAGCGAGGAAAACAAGGAGCTCGCTGCTGCTGCCAAGGAGCGGAAAATAAAGAAAGAGCATGAGATTTTTGTTGGTGGGCTAGATTGTGAAGTTGTTGAAGAGGATTTGAAATTGGCGTTTGAGAAGGTTGGGGAGGTTGTTGAAGTCAGATTATTAAAGGATTCTTGCACAAACAAGAACAGGGGATGCGGGTTTGTTAGGTTTGCTACCAAAGACCAGGCAAAGAAAGCGCTATCCGAAATGAAGAACCCTGTCGTATGTGCAGTCTCTTTCTCTAATGGTTCTGAAATTCTTATATAGTTAGGTATTTGATATTTATACTTTTTTTGAACAGATTTCTGGGAAACGATGTGGAACTGCAGCAAGTGAGGACAATGACACTCTTTTCGTTGGCAATATTTGTAATACTTGGACGAAGGAAGCCGTAAGACTTGTTGCACTTAATAATAATAACTTAATAAGAAAATGCCTCCCTCATCTACATGTTTTTCATACTATTGCTGCCATTTTCTTGGTGTTGGATTTTATTAATTGTTGTCTTTGTTGTGCTCAATTATGTATGACAGATTAATAAAAAACTCAAAGAATATAATCTAGAAGGTGTTGAGAACATCACCCTTGTCCAAGACCCTCGTCATGAGGGTTTGAGCCGTGGATTTTGTTTCATTCAGTTTGCTTGCCATGATGATGCAATGTTTGCCTTCAAGAGGCTTCAGAAGCCAGATGTGGTATTTGGCCATGCTGAGAGGACTGCCAAAGTTGCCTTTTCTGAGCCTCTACAAGAGCCCGATCCTGAGATTATGGCCAAGGTTAAATCCGTTTTTATAGACGGACTTCCTCCTTACTGGGATGAGGACCGTGTTAGGAAACATTTCCAAGGTTATGGAGAAATTGAACGTGTCACTCTCGCCCGAAATATGCCAGCTGCCAAGCGGAAAGATTTTGGGTTTGTCGATTTCATGACACATGAGGCTGCAATTGCTTGCATTGAAGATGTAAACAGGAAAGATTTGGTCGATGGGAATTCAAAGGTATGTTTTGTACTTTGCTTCCTATCCCTTGGATCTAATGTTTCTTTTTCTTTTTCTTTTTCCTTCGCTGATCAATAATTTGAAACGTACTATTGAAGAACTACATCAAATGTAAGATGCTGTTTTGGTTGAATTTAAGTTATTTTCACTCTCATGAATAGATTAAAGTAAGAGCAAGACTCTCCAATCCGTTGCCTAAAATGCAAGCTGTGAAGGGTGGAATGCGTGGTGGATTCCGAATTGGCCGCCCTATTGGTACGAATGAGCAGATTAAGCTTTTTTTATTCGTTGTGATTCCAATTTCTATCTCTTTCTCACTTCTTCTCTAATCCTATGCATTTTGGTTGATAGGGCGTAGTTTAGGGCGTTCTGGGCCCATAATAAATCGACCAAACTTTCAGTATGGCAGGATGCCACGTGGATCATTTAATGATCCTGTCGGACCATATGGTAACTTAAACTTCTCTCATGCTAACATTTAAGTGGTTTGTGCGTTCATGTTTTCTGGGGCGTCGGGATTGCTGTATATCATGTAATTAATTTTTGTTTTTTAACTTCATTTAATGTTCTTAACAGTGCGAAGACATCCACATAGAGGGGGCCATAGAGCACCAGGACCTAGTGTTCCTGGGAGGGACAATTTTGTTGGGCCTAGGCATGGATTTATTGAACGTGGCCCTGTGAGGCCTATTCCTCCATACAGAGAGCCATTTCCGCTCGATGATGGTGGCTTTTCTAGACCTTTCATGGGGAGGCCCTATGACGATCCTTACATGTATGATGATAGCCATGGCCTAAAGCGGCCATTTCACATGATTGTAAGTAGATTATCTACCTTTTCAAGATAGAGTCATCTAAAGTAGCTACTGTAATAGCATTAATAACATTTCCTTCTGATCTTTAGGAACAAGGTCCTTCTTACATGGACCCAAGTCGAGTTCGTCCTCGATTTGATTACACTGGTTCAGGCCGTGGATCTCACATCAGAGGTAAGGATGCCATCTTGTCGCTGTTTAGCTTCTTTTTTCTGTTCGTTCTGTTTTTTCCGCTTTGGGTTATGAGTTTACTGTTGGTTTCTTTCTTTGACTAATCAATGTAATCTTCTGTAGATACTTTTGACGCTGGTAGCAGCATGTATTCAAGTGGTTACTATGGCGATGTAAGTTCCTGAGTCGGCACATTTATTTTAAAATAGATTGCCTCACTAACAAATGATTCCATGCTCCTAATTCCATTTCTCTTACTTTATTTTTACAGTATGGTGCACGGCCACATTCCTCTTTCAATGCTCGAGATCGCTCTTACGGTCGTGGCAGGGGTGGTGGTGGCAGTGGGAGTGGTAGTGGCTACTACTATTAGATTGAAGGTGTTGATAAAGGTAAAACAAAATTCCGTTTCCAGTTGATTTCTTACGAGCTGGTTTTGTTACATTCAACTGGTTCGAACTTTGTTTCATTGTTTGTAGATGATGGGGTATGCTGCTTGATGGACTAATGTACCAGATGTCGGGGAGCCCTCCTTTACTCCCTTCTTTATCTCACTCCTTTTACTCCTCAGCTACCATTTTCTTGGTTCTCCTATTTTTTCTTTCTCTTCAGTCAGCTCGTCGTGGTCTCGACTTACTGGCTTCTTTTCCTACTGATAAGATGGATTGTGCTGAATTCAGTTTAGGACCTCGGGTTTACTTTTTTTTCTTTGTTGTCTTTGATGGATCAAGGGTAGGGTATTTACCTTGTTGTCGTCAATGGAGGACTTAGTATAATAGCTTTGCAGTGGCCGTTTGAGGATTATAGAAGATGCTTGCGGTTTCAAATCGTATTTCTGAAGTTATCTTGTCTTTAGTTTCTGGAGTTGCGAGTCTCCTTTTGGCAGTCTTTGGACTTAGGCTTTGAGCATATCCTAAACTTATAAGACATGACAGGCTCCATATTTCACATGCCATTGGGATTTAAAGCATTATAAGGCCAGAGAGATTGGTGTAATATTGATGAGTGCTATGGAGTTATGGTTTTTGGATTCTCATGTTTACTTTATTTGAATAAACCAGTCTCAAATGTTGGATAATCTTTATTGTATAAGCTTTTAGTCTTGAAGTTGTTTCTGTTTATTCTGGTTTTGTCTATTTATCTGAGATTCTGGGCACCCAACTTAAGAGTTCGGTTTTTTTCCCCGCAAGAATGATTACACGTTATGGGAGTGCTGCATTTTTATATGGAGGGGATTCTTAAGGATGCTTTGATGTATATTCCATTTGAAGTGCATCAAATGTATGTCTCTGGGTTGAGCATTTGCTATGCGAGATAAAATATTTTGGTGATTACAGGGGCTTTGTATTTATTTGTGGCTGTCCTTTTAAATTTAGGTGAGCGATTATAAATCCGAGTTATATCTCTTTTGGGTTTATCTTTTTTTCGAAGGATTGAAGTTGGGGAATTTGTCTGTTGGCAAAATTGCTTTTTTTTAACCCCACTTATGGTGAAAGTTATAGGGTTTTCGACTTGTCATTTCTAAGCTGGTTGTCCTTAGGTTCTTCTGAATCACAGTTTATATGTTTTATTTGTCTAGTAATACCATCTAGAGATGTTTTGAGGCTATATTTCCGGTTGAAGCTTTTTGGAGGTGTTTGATTTAATAGGGTTTCGTAATAGTTTTGATATCATGATGGTTGTTCCTGTAGGCGTGTCTAGTAATACCGTCTAGACCTTTTTTGGACATTTTTGTTTTTTCCTCTTGCTTTTTATACCTTCTGTGATGAAAGCTTTCAGAGGTTTGTCATGACCGACATGTCTCGGTTTCTTTTTGTGGAATTCTGTAACATACGGAAATTTTGCTGAGTTTGTAGCATCAGCGAACCACAATTTTGAAATTATCATAAACCGCCAATTGTGTATTATGCTTGAATGGCGAGTTTGCTAGCTGTGGTAAGTCTATAAGGTCTTCAATTTGTACGAAGTCCAACAATCATTGGCTGGTGTCGAATGTGTTGATACACTTTAATGGTAATTGTTATGAGTATATAGCAGATTTGAGTACTTGACAGATGTTGGGGTTTGGGTTGGATCTGGCCAGGTTTAGGTCGGTTTGACACTACTTATCTTGTTGCTATATAATGCATTTGCGCTAAATTGTGTTTGGTTTGGATTAGGCCGCTTGCCTTTGAGTTTGTATTACGAGTGCTATTGATCAGGTCAATTCGAAGTGTCTATTTATGTCACTTTCAGGTGTTATGGGGTGATCTATTGGTTTGACCCATGTCCATTTAGTTCGGGTTTGTGGGATGATTTGTTGGTTGACTGGGGTCAATTATATGGGTGATATTCAGGATGTATAATTTGGGTTTGGATTGGGCATCGGTAATGTTATTCTTGGTCTATTATTCGGCTAGCATTGTCAATCCACGATGTTCTGTTAAAGACAACAGCAAGTCTTCCCAATAAGCGGATACACCAAGTCCTGTTAAAGACTACAACCGCAACATGCTCTCTTACAAAATTATTAGGTCACTACAAAGGCTCGATCGAATATTCCCTCATGTTCATCATATTCTTTACGTTTTCCTTTTACTCTATAGATATGTTTAATAAATGCTTTACATTTTCTTTTTTGGTTCTAAATGTATGGTTAAAACTAACACAAGTACGAAGTACCTATTAAAGTCATGCTACAAATGCAAGTAAGATTCTAAAATCTGCACCAAAAGGAAATGTAAAGAACGTGGTGAATTCGAGGAAGTAGTTAGCTATGTGTAGCAGTAGTTATTTTGTAAGGTCGAGTAGTTTAGACTGCACGATTTATTTTACTGTATATGTTAAATACTTCTTTTAATTGATGGAAGTAAATGAGTGTGTAATTACAGATATGTCTTACAATTGTACGCTTCAAGGCTATTACTTGATACTTTGTGATAATGCAATACTTTTAAGATTGTCTTGCGGGTTTGTGCTTGGGACCTTATTTGATGATTGTTCTTTTTTTTGGATGGCGAGGGAACCCGTATGCAAACCACTTACACTAGGTTAATCACCCTTTTTACGGGGTGACAGGCTCGAAGTTTAAAAGGCATAGGTCATTTTTACCTCCACAAGATTGTTTTTGGTGAGGCTTGAATCTGAGACCATTGGGAGTTTCGCTCATGTTTTACAAGATAATCTTGTTAATTATGGTAAAAATGAGTTTATACTAAAGTTAATATGTGTCCTTAGAACACACATTAGGAAGCTAATAAGAGAAGCATTTACAAGGCAAATGTTTAAAAGGCATATGTTTTACACATTAATAATCCAAAAAAAGGCATATGTAAAGCATTTACACATATTTTTTAAAATGAGTTTGTAAATCTTAAGTTAACAAGTTAATATGTGTCCTCGTAAAGGCATATGTTAATTATGGTAAAAGTGAGTTTATATTTAAGTTAATTATGTGTCCTTGTAAAGGCATATGTTTTACATATGTTTTAAAATGAGTTTGTAAATCGTAAGTTAACAAGTTAATATGTGTCCAAAAAAAAAAAAAGTTTACAAGGTAAGTTGTGTCCTTAGAACACACATTAGGAAGCTAATAAGAGAAGCATTTACATAAGTTAATATATAAATCAATCTTATAGGTTTTATACCGAGCCAAGAAGAATAACTTTGTCCAACGGGTTAAGTATGCTAAGGCGCTCTCGCTTAGGCGGGCTTAATTTTGTGCCCTTACCCTCCCTTTGTAGCAACTTATGGGTTAGCAGGTTTCCTTATAATTTTATTTAAAAAATTAGAAAAATATATTAAAACAATTTTTTTTATCAATTTTTGAATAATAATCAACATAATTAATGCCCACTTATTAAAAGTGAGCATTTGAAGGGAAAATTTTCAAAGATACTTATTCTTTTAGTATAAGAGGATTTCTTAAGAATATATCAACGAAAGTGGATATAGAAACTAATATTTACCGTAAATAATTAACTAACCTTGTAAGGCCCTGTTCTTTTGGACTTAAACTCACCCCCTTTAAGTTCAGTTCAGCTCCTATAAGTTCAGTTCAGCTCCTATAAGTTCAGTTCAGTTCAGTTCAGCTCCTATAAGTTCAGTTCAGCTCCTATAAGTTCAGTTCAGTTCAGCTCCTATAAGTTCAGTTCAGTTCAGCTCCTATAAGTTCAGTTCAGCTCCAATAAGTTCAGTTCAGTTCAGTTCAGCTCTTATAAGTTCAGTTCAGAAAAGTTCAATTCTTACAAATTAAGTTTAGAAAAATTATACGAAATATATTATTTATGAAACCGATATAAAAACATTTGACATTAATTATTGGATACATACATTATCATTGAGACCGCCCGAAGAAATTGTAGAGTATTTCAACTATCGACATTCATTATTTTTGAATGAAAGTTGAAATGACATTTGGTTAATTGAAAAAAAAGGTGGAAGATGTTAACAAAATATGCTCTAAATGTCACAAAAGTATCAAATGTCTATTATTGTTTCTACATTCACACTCCATAATTTTATAAGGATGCATACTCTTGGAATACCTATTATACAACATGACGTGAATATTCAAGAAACAGTAGATTCAGACATGTTTGATTATAAGCGGGAAAATGCCATGTTCAAGATACGAAACACGATAGTAAAAAAACATTTGGCGAGACAATGGATTCGTTGTTTCGAGTGGTAGTGAAGATGAAGAAGAAAGTGATGAGGAAGATGATGATATAGAAATAGATAGTTAAAAAACGATGTAATATGTAATTTATTTTTTTATCGTAATGTAAACGTAGTAATCTGTATCAACAAACAAATGTATATAAATCGGAATAATTTTATTATCTTACCTTATGTTTTGGAGTATATTTTTTTTTGTATGACAACCCTTTCCAAAAGATAATGATTATAATAAAGTTCAGTTTAGTAAAGTTTAGATTATATAAGTTCTATTCAATTAAGTAAAATTAAGTTCAGAAAAGTTCAGCTCCTATAAGTTCAGTTCAGTTCAGTTCAGCTCCTATAAGTTCAGTTCAGCTCCTATAAGTTCAGTTCAGTTCAACTCTTATAAGTTCAGTTCAGTTCAGCTCCTATAAGTTCAGTTCAGCTCCTATAAGTTCAGTTCAGTTCAGTTCAGCTCCTATAAGTTCAGTTCAGCTCCTATAAGTTCAGTTCAGAAAAGTTCAGCAAAATTCAGTCCAAAAGAACAGGGCCTAAATGCTTCTCTTATTAGCTTCCTAATGTGTGTTCTAAGGACACATAACTTACCTTGTAAACTATTTTTTTTTGGACATCTACCTTCTAAACTAATTATTAGCTTCGTAATGTGTGTTCTAAGACTTTTGTAAATCGGTTCTTCAATAAAAATGTACAATTAATCTTGCTTGAGATCGTCTTAACTTAAAATCTTTCGCACCGACTTTTGTTTTCAACTCTATTTTACTGGTTGTTACAAATTAACATCAATGAAATTAGCAAGGAATACTTTGGATGATTTACCAAAGTCTATAGGTCAATTTCGTAGGAATGTGAGGCACTATCCATCTTCATATTATAAAAGGATACTATCCGTATTCAACTTATGACGGATAATATCGGTTTTCAGTGACACGAGCTGATATGACCATAACAATATCCGCAGTTGTACACTTTCAAATTCCACAAGTCTTCGTCTCTTCGATTTTCTCTCTCTACATTTTCCCCAAAATTTCACTGCAAACCCAGGTAATTCTCACCAAACCCTAATTTATCACCCAATCTCTTCCAACTTTTCATATTTTCAATTAATTTTAGTCGATTAATCGTATTTTCCTCTCTAATTCATAAATTGATTGTTTATGATTCAATCAATTTTGCAGGTAAAATTGAAACCGTGAGAAATGGCTCGTACTAAGCAAACTGCTCGTAAATCCACCGGTGGTAAAGCTCCTCGCAAACAACTCGCAACTAAGGTCTCTTCTCTCTCCTCTTGATTTCCCCCAATTTGTTTTCAAGTTGTTGAATTCGATTGAATTTCCGCCATTTTTGAATTTCTTCACTTTCTAGGGTTTCCGTTTCTTCTTGTTATGATTTATGATATTCTTAGTTTGTTCAGTTTTTGATTTCACGATTTCACTCGTTATGTTGATTTGATTCTCATTATAAGCTGTAATTTTTGTTTCTGTTTGTTTTGATTCACAAATTTCTGTACTTTTTGAATTTCTTCCCTTTCTAGGGTTTCGTTTGTTCTACTCCGTAACTGCTACTGTTATTCAAGCTCTTCATATTTTTTCGCGAAATTGTAATGGATATTTGAATTCACGATTCGTTAATCACTTTATTGAAGGCTGCTAGGAAATCTGCCCCTACTACTGGTGGTGTCAAGAAGCCTCACCGTTACCGTCCTGGAACTGTCGCTCTTCGGTAATTGCTTAAGCAATCTCTTAAGCTTGTTCATATTGTTTGTTAACACGCTCGTATTCCTCAAACTTTCTTTGCAATGTTTATTGTTTCTACATTATTCCTTCATGTATGCTGATATTCAGAATCTTATCATTCTTGTTTGGTTGAAATAGTGAAATTAGGAAGTACCAGAAAAGTACGGAACTACTAATCCGTAAGCTTCCTTTCCAGCGACTTGTTCGTGAAATTGCTCAAGACTTCAAGGTCAATTATGTTTTACATTGGAATTTTACTTTACAATTACTACTGATTACTTAAGCAATATATCTGAGTTATGTCGTATCGTGGTTTGTAGACTGACCTAAGGTTCCAGAGCCATGCGGTTCTCGCTCTTCAAGAGGCAGCTGAGGCATACCTGGTAGGACTGTTTGAGGATACCAACTTGTGTGCCATTCATGCTAAGAGGGTGACCATCATGCCCAAGGACATTCAGCTTGCTCGTCGCATTCGTGGAGAAAGGGCTTAAGAAAGTGATCGCTGCTCAGAGTAATGAGTATGCTTTAGCTAATGACTCTCTATCGTTTATGTTAAATGTACTTAGTTTTTTCTGTCGTTGGATGATGTTCAGTTTGATTACTTGTTGGACTTCTTGTTGACGTTTAAAAGAACCTTTGACTATGGTTCCTTACATTTCGCCATTTCGATGCTCATGTGTTCACTTGTTTGTTTTGTCCACTTGCGTTGTACAATCTTAAACCATTTGGCTAGTTAATCAGTGGTATAATTTCTAAGCTTTCTATGTTTTCTGAGTCCGCAGCGTGTCCTTTTTTTGTATTTTGATTCGTATGGAGTCGAATTTCGGGCATTATTGAGGTGCTTGATATTGGGTCATCGACCACATGATCAATATAGATATTTTCAACCAGTTTTTCCGTGTCAATTGTATTTTGCCAGCTTTACCTAGAATCATTTCATAGTCAATTTTATTCTGGTAGCTTTACCTAGAATCATTTCAACCGCTCATTTTACGCATTTACTTCTACTAGCTACTGTTCATGCTTCACAAGTCAACCAATGTGTTTTCATGACGGTGGGATCGCAAGAAGCAGTGGCTCCCCTTTCTCATGGAGAAAATGAGGAACTAGGAACAATATTAAAGAGTATCTCTCCGTCTGTATGATTGGTTGGGAAAGGCGGAAATGAGAAAGGGCTTCCCTTACCGTAATGCATTTACCTCATATGAAAGACTACGAGCGCCCTCGTCACCTCCTGTTTCCACCCTTTCATTATCACTACACGCCATCACTTAGTTTCCGTTCTCCCCTTAATTGAGTATCTATTTGAAGGATCTCTATATGCAGTGTTACGAAACGATTAGGTATGACTTATGAGACACAATTCTAACATATTTCTCTGTTCCTAAGCAAGCCCTCTATAGCGCACTATTCCAATCACATCAGTAGCAACGATATAAGGCCATTGCATTAAAAGACTCGTATATCAGGAGGGAAGTAGTTCGGATCTCTGTTCAAAAAATAGCGAGACTATTTCTAGATGACTGTAAATGAGTATCGTGTAAAATTACCGTCCATTGCTGATATGAAGAGGTAAACGCTGGCTGGTTGTAATTTCATTATCGTGGTCCATACATCCTTGGATTGTGTCGAAGAAAATCCGATTCCATGGCCTCAAAAAATATATGAAAGATACTTGTATGTCATCTAGTTTAGCAATGTATGGCTGTACTCTTCCCAGTTTCATTTTTCATTTAGCTTGGTGCCTATGTTTTCCACTTGCACAACTCATTTGATTCTTCTAAGTTTAATGGTCCTTATGAAATTCATCAGCCTTATAAATAATCCGAACTATTAACCACCTTAGCCATATCATTCTCATTTTACTCTGTTACGCATCAGTCAAACTACCGAAGTATCTAAACACCATGCTAAACAACCCGATTGATATATGGTCATGGATGCGGGATGGGGTGAAGGTGAAGGATCAGAGATTTGTCCTCGTTGCCTTCACCTTTTTGCTTACTCTCTGCTTCTTCATTCTTTTCGATAAAAAGCAAACCAGGAGAAAATACCCTTCACTTCCTGGACCTCGTGGTTTGCCGTTGATCGGATATCTTCCTTTTTTAGGATCCGATCTTCGTTGGACCTTCAAAGATTTGGCCATTATCTATGGTCCTATCTTTAAGGTCCGACTTGGTACTACAAATTGCATTGTTATAACCTCACCTTCTCATGCCAAAGATATACTAAAAGACCAAGATGCCATATTTGCCAACCGAACCCCTTCCGTTGCAGGTAAACTTGCCACCTTCGGGGCATTAGATATCGCTTTCAATGACTACGGCCCTGAATTCCGCAAGATGAAGAAAATATTTGTTAGTGAAATGTTTAATAATGTGAACTTTCATGCTAGCTTTTCTATGAGAAAGCAGCACCTGAAGAAGATGATTATTAACACTTATATAAGGGCTGGTGACGTTGTAGATATAGGAGATTTGATTTTTTTCACAACTTTCAACTCTGTTATGAGCATGGTATGGGGGGATACAATCAAAGGCAAAGACGATGGCGACAATATTCACTTTCGATCCATGATAGCCGAGTTTATGGAACTGTTAGGGAAACCTAATGTTTCAGACTATCTTCCTTTTCTTGCTTGCCTTGATTTGCAAGGGATAAAACGAAGAATGAAATTGGTGGCTGATAAAGTTGAAATGTTATTTGATTTAGCCATTGATAATCACTTTGCCGTAAACTCGAACACTCGAAAAGATATTCTAGGGCATCTGTTGGAGCTTACCAAACTCAAAGATCCGGCGAAATCACTAAGTGTGCCTCAAGTAAAGGCCATTCTTATGGTATGTTATATCATCTGAACTGTTTCCATCTTCTTTACCATTTATTATCTTTCATATTACTTCTAAAACTATTCATATTAGCGTTACACTACCATCTTTTTATGACGAGGGAACCTGCAATCACTACCTTCATTGCGCAATTATTAAACCCTCGAGTATACGTGATAGCCTGACATACTAGAACTTTCGAAGTCTAGAAGATATAGCTGCAGGATATACGGCTTGAACCTAAAACGGTCAAGCCTTACGCTTGTTGGGTACTTCTAAAATTGGAGTACTATGTTAAAAATCATAATATATGAATTTCTGGTGTAGGACGCGATTATTGGGGGAATGGATACAACAGCTACAACAGTTGAGTGGATGATGGCTGAGCTGCTGAAACATCCCAAGATAATGAGGATGGTACAAGATGAGTTAGATGAAACGGTTGGTTTAAACGATACAGTCGTTGGAGAAGCACATATACCCAAATTGAAGTATCTGAATGCTGTTTTGAAGGAGACCTTACGCCTACACCCTCCCGTTGCTCTCCTTGTTCCACATCGTTCAAGCAAAGCTACTATTGTAGGTGGTTACGATGTAGAAAAAAATTCTATGGTCTTCATCAATACATGGGCTATTCATAGGGACCCTAAACTTTGGGAAGAGCCTCTAGAATTTCGACCTGAAAGGTTCTTAAGCAGTTCGGAAAATTTTGATTTTTCCGGAAATCAACATAAGTACCTTCCGTTTGGTTCAGGAAGGAGAATGTGTCCTGGTCTGAATCTCGCGGAGAAAATGTCAATGTCTGTGTCGTCGTCAATGTTGCATTGTTTTGAATGGAAGTTACCGACTGGAAATGTGGAATTCGACCACTCCGAGAGATTTGGACTTGTTGTCAAGAAATCAAAACCGACAATGGCGATCCCAAGCCCAAGGCTTTCTAAGATGGAGCTCTATCAAGATGAGTAATATAGCAGAAACATCTCCTATATTACAATACATGCAACAAAAGCGAAGTTGTGAGTAATAAATGTCGATATATTTCTAAGAATTGACCGGGATGGAGTGACTATGTTTTTCCTTATATAAGAATCAATATTTATAATTTTAAATGTCACAATGTGAATAAGTGTTATTACATATTTCTAATAACCAAAAGCTCATACTCTTTTTCTCTCTCGAAACCATGGAAGCCCTTTTTTTTATGGTGATCCAGGAAACACCCGAACACATTGCAAGCCCGAGAACCAGATAAGTCATCAAGGTAACCTTTGATAACAGATAACCACATACATCACCACCGTGTAGGGAGTCGAGCCATGGAAGGCCTTATTATCGTGCTTGGAAATGCACTTTCTTCGTTAACATAAACTATAAGAAACGCGGAAATGTGTGTTATATGTTGCGTGCCATCATCCTAATGATTGTTGTTCCAAAAGGAAGCAAAATTGGGTCAACTCTTGTACTCAAATTCTCTTTTCTTTTTGTCTATTTTGTTCTTGACATTCCTTTCTCAGGCCTTAAAAGTTCTGTAACGTGGGGATCTTTCTTTTGATTGGATTGGTTCATAACAATCACATTTTTATTTTTATGTTACATTTTTCAGTAGGTCTTGCTTGCGACGGATCGGATCTTGCGACGGGTATTTTGTGAGAGGAAATGGGTAGAGGGGACAAGGTGGGCACTCCCATGTGCTTCTCTACTCACCCTTAATGGGTATTTTGTGAGAAAATATGGTATCCGTCTTAAGCTTGCGACGGATAGTGTTCGTCACAAATGAGAATTTGTGTACATTTTTACATGTTTGTCCGACCAAGCCTGTTGTGATTCATACCTTATCTTATTTCTATATTCTACTCTACTTTTTACTCTTTTTATGCTTGTTTTCTTCTTGCATCTACACACTATGTTCTTGAACTTTCTCAAGGTGGGATCTTCCTTAGGAAAAAAATACTTTAAATAGTCCCCACTCTATTTTATGTGTCTATTCCATTTATATACTCTTACTTCGTTCTTTGATCATTGGTTTAGACGGTTTCTTATCATGATATCAGAGCCACGTGATTAAAAGGACACGGCGGGTTTGAATCTCACAACCCTCAATTTTATAAGTGAAATATAAAGTACCAAGTATGAGGAGGTTTGTAGTTACACACACATTTCAAGCCTAATAGGCACTCGTGTGAGCTAGCATATGTTAGCAAATAAAATCAATCAGTAGACTATACAACCAGTTGTGTAAAACTGTTAGTATAGATTTAGAGTTTTATAATAAAGAAGTTGAGCTTATATGTACATTTTACGACCTTTATTGAAAAGAATATGAGTGCCTTTATATAAATTTTAAACTCAAAAAATTATAAAGAAACTCAAAAACAATATATATAAGCTCAGTTAGATTTTAATTTGACACCTAAAAAATTAAAATGTAACTAAAAAGTTTTAAGAGCTCGAAAAAATTGCATATAAGCTCAATTAGATTGGTATTGAATGTATCATGCTCATATACATCTGGTTGTATAGTCTTATTTGTGATATCAAATCAATCTTAACTCTTACCACCAGTTAAAGCTTTTGGTTGAAATGGTTTCTTGACATGTTACTCCGTACATTTGACTATCTCATATTTAAAAGGTAAAAAGAGAGTTAATTAATTACTTGGCCTATCACCAATTTTTTGTATGACACTTAGCAAAGAAACCATGCATCTCAATCAAAAGTTTAAGCTGATGGTTGAAATCTCATTATCGGTTTTATATTCTAACATGAATTATTCATGATTCACCCATTTTAAAAGTATAAAATTCTTTTCCGATCGAGCTTGTTATTATTGTGACTAAACCCGGCCAATTTATAGATGATTTCCCTAATTACCCACCACTAATTTGTTAAACTAAATAAGGTTACACTTTTTTTTTTTGCGAGTTAGCCATGCATGTGTTGTATACTTGTATGTATGGTTGTGATTTGTGAAGGAGGCCCGGGGATGAAACAAGATAAAGACAAGCATGCTAAACATAAACAACCTTTGCGCACCGCATGCTAGACATCCCATGGACCCCAACACATACAACCCTTTCTCATTAATTTCATTATTTTCATAACCTAGCTATTTTCTTTTTGTACTCCTTCTTTACGTTGACCAAATAATAATAATAATAATAATAATAATAATAATAATAATAAGAAGAAGAAGAAGAAGTAAGAAAAATTCGAATAATGAAACGATTTTAATGTCATATTGTAATCTCGAACACTTTCCCGGGGATCTCATAAACCGACTTCTTGATAGCATAGATTAGTTTGAGTTGTTGTGCTCACTTGTGAAAAATCATAGATTTGAAACGTGGTGTTAATTAGCTTAGTTCATAATTTATGAGACGTGGTATTCATAGTGTAACGTGAGTTCGGACCCCATCAACATCAATATCGAACTTGTGACTCCCGTCGCACCAATAAAAACAAACTAATGGGACATTATGAACCCTATTATGATACAAATTGATCATTAACATACTTCTATCCTCTTCGTCCCACTCATTTAATTTATTACCTTTTATTATAATACGCTAATAATAAAGAATATAAAAGTATACAATTGATTGGGATGGAGGGTAGTATCGATAAAGAAAAATCAATCAAATGCAATTAAAAACCGGAATACATACATTAGGGTATTTTATTGTTAACTCATGAATAATAGTCTTCATTATCAACTTCTTAGCATACAAAGATGTTGAGATGTACATCATTAAATTGCATGAGATATAAAAATGAGTTAATTCTACTTCAGCTTAGTTCAAGATTGTTGTGGGACTAAAATACTAGTAATATACTAATATGACGTCCAACATATATCCAGAATATATAACTTTATAAAAAACATGCATATATGTATATATTTATATATAATAACGTGTGTATATGTCCACAAGCATTATTATTCCCCAACTTATAACACTAAAGACATGTAATGTTTTTTTTTAAAAAAAAAAAAAACTCCCAAATCATTTATCAAATTTGCATGCATGCACCAATATTATCACTAATACCCGAACTTGAACTCAAAAACCCACTTACTAATAATTTGTTGGCTTCACTTAGCTCATATTCTTCTCTTCCAATACTCCCATGCATCATCAATATGGCTTCAATATCAGTACTACAACTCTCTTCATGATCATAATTAAAACTCGAAACACCTTTACCATGACCGCGATTTCTATGATCAATACCTTCATTACCAAGTAATTCATTAGGGTCTTGATGATGACTTAGTTGTGAAGCAACAAATTTGTCCAAGTCTCTCCAATCTGTCACATTATTATTATTATTAATATTATTATTATGATAATTGTTGGTGTTTTGAGAGACTAAGGAGACGGAACTCGACGAAACCCTAGTTAAGGAAGGGAGTTGTTGAGTAGGGCTTTCAAGTTGAGGGAGTTGTAAGAAGTTATCAACTGATGAAGTTGAGTGCATGAAATTAGCCAATGCTTCAGATTCTAACTCTTGCTTGCATAACAAGTTATTGTTATTCTTTGCAAAGAATCTTGTTGTTTGAGAATGTCTTGGATTAAACATTGGATCTACCATTGAATTTACTCCACTATTTTCATCATATACATGATAGCTTGAATCCCATCCTTCCATGTTCTTGGATTGAGTACTTGTTGCTTTTTTCTTGAATGCTCGACATACTACCCATCCTTCTTCCTATATAGAGTAAAATTTTCACAAAAAAAATTTAAAAGTTGAAGATTTATTCACATGACCAATTCAATAATTTCAATCTAATGTTGTTCACTTTCGCAGGGTTTTGATTATACTCCCTCTGTTCCGGTCACTAGTTTTTCAGATTTTATTATTATTTTTAGATAAAGTTAGGATAATACTAACATGTCAGGTTAAACATTTACTCCGTAATTTATGTTCCCATGTTCTTGTCTTTTGTTTACGTTTGAGTAAATAAAATATCTTTTATAAAGAATAAAAAAAGATAAACCAATGAACGAATGAGATAAGATTATAATCACGGAAACTAGAGGCGGTGAGTCTTCATACTTTTATAGCATCACCACATATATTTATACACCAAACATTTCTTTTTTTGATTGAATGCCTTAATTTATGCAATTATGTTAGTGCAAGGTGAAAGCCAAGAAAACAAGAAGAGGACCACTATAATCATGATCACAATTAAGGTTGAACATCACCAAAGTCATGAGCAGTAAAATGTGTACAGTAAAAAGTATGGTAAAACTCATAAAAGAGGTTAAAGAGTCCCTATCCGGGTTCCATGGGTGAAAAGTGTATATCTTTTCCTCCTGTTTTTAATGTTTTTTGCAATTATTTTGACTTTGCCTTTTTGTTGGCTTTGAATCTTTTATAGCTTTGTGCTTCTTGTAAGAAGTGTACGCAGTCAAATTGTGCACAAGAAACGAGGTTTATGACTAAATGGGGATTGTCTACCTTTGAACTTTTTTGGATTTCAAGGGATTAAGAGGAACCGCTAATTACCTCCGATTCATTTGATTCTTTATATACGTAAAACATCATATAAATAGGAGGTTATCTTTCTCAAAGCGGTTATATATGTGTTAAGTAATTATGTTGTTGCTTTGATATTCTATGTTTTAGGTTTGTCTTTAAGATCTAAGAAAATTAATAATTACTTATATTTAAGTTGGATCCTTATGTTTTAATTGTATTTAATTTTAGCTCCACAGCAATCATATTTCTTTCCCAAATTTCTCATATATTTGAAAAGGTAGAAAATTTTTATAGGACAATGATTATATAGTAATTAAAATTGCTTAATTTTCCATTTATCTAACTTTTGTCGCACTTTATGTACTTTTTGAAGTTTATTTCATTCATTCTTGTCAATTTTATAGAATTTATACTTAGCTTGACTGATATTAGTTAACTACAGGTCTACAACTTTCCTATGTTTTACTTAGCTTTATTGAATTTAATTTTAAGAAAAAATAGCCAAAAACCAACATCTAAACATTATACTTTTCCCTAACTAATATCGAGTATAATGTAAAAAAAATATATTTTCTAATATTCTCTAATACAATATTATAATACGGAGTATATATTCTCTAATAGGGATCATTAGCAGTTCACTATAACTCTTATTCATATAAAAAAATGCATGTCAGTGCTTCGCATTATTTAAAAAGCTAAAGTTTAAATCAAGGAATTTCGATCATAAATTATTTTTAAGATAGAAAAGCTTTTAAAATTATAAAACGGACTCTCTTTTCTCCGTGTTTGTGTGTCTCAAGGCAGTTCTCATGAAACATTGAATTAGCAAACGTAGTTCTCGTAGCATTGTATGTGAAATATTAATATATGGACTTTTTCAGTTGTATTTAGCAACTAAATTAATCCTACGTAAGTTGTTGTAGGAACTTGCTTGTAATCATTTTCGTTTATGAATTGGTTATACTATAATTTTCAAATGATCTTTATAAAAGAAAATCTATATGAGCTCCAATCCATAAGTTTATTTCATCATACATACATTTCGGAGTAAATAATAAGATGATCAGTGACTTTATCTGAAAACTAAATGTTTATATCTTTTTTTTAGACATAAGGGTCGAATATTTTATCATTTCACTATTTAATAACACAATTTAAGTGAATATCATTTAAATTGTGTCACAAAACAGTGAAATGTTATTAAAAATAAATCAATATGGAAAAGTAGTAGATCCAATAATGTTTCATTTTTTTTTAAAAGCAAACTTTATATTATTCCTACAATTATATAATCTTTTTGTCTCGGTTAATTATTATCTTTGTTTAAAACTTCCGTTACAAAATGAACAACAAATAATTATTGAACGGGACATAGTCGTAGAAATTAAAATATTGTTTTAATAGTAAGAGCATTTTAACACATGTAGTACATACTGACATTATAGGAGTATATAGATAGATGTACTTGCCTGAGGAGGTCCATTCTCATCAGATTCGAGACGATATTCATGCATGATCCAATCAGATTTGTGACCATTTGGAGCCCTGCCTTTGTAAAAAACTAGGGTTTTCCTCATCCCTATTAACTTGCTCTTATCATACACTGCCTTGTCCCTTCCAGTGGCCTTCCAAAACCCGGCCAACGTTGCCCTATTTGTACGCGTCCCTGTCGGATACTTCTTATCCTTGTGACTGAAGAAATACCATTCATTTTGCTCCTCGTACCCGATCCGGCATCGTTCTACGTATGCAACCATCATTCATTTAATTCGGTGAAATGTTATAGGTTTATAGTCATTTTTTTTTACCTTTATATTTTTTGTATATACTACAAAAGTTTAATAATCAAAATAAACAAATGATAGGAACGAAGGGAGTACTAATTTAGACATATACTCGAATAAAAGGGTCCAAATTCTTTACTATCGACTTAATAGTATAGTATACGATGGGGGTAATTGGGTAAAATACTGCATACGTGCACGTAGAGGCCATGACCTAAATATAACCTTTTGGATTAAGGTATGAAGAACTATGAACATATTATCAGCTTGCTTAGTTGACAAAGTCAATGAAAAATGATATTTATGACTGAGCTTGTCATCATCAAAACTAAGATGATCAACGATATTGAAGGAGTAATATAACTCTTAATCTCTTATGTTAACCAAGTTACGGGTAAGACTGTGTATATCCAATCCTGCTAAACACGAGACCTTTGAGATACAAAATTATTAATGAAAGAGGTTATTTTATATACGTACCTTGGAGATCCCATGGTTCAATTCTATATAAATCGATATCTCGAATCACATCAAGATCAATCTTTTGAGATGCAATCTTCTTCTTCAAATAGTATCCAACAAGTTCTTCATCAGTCGGATGGAATCGAAACCCGGGTGGAACACATGACTCCATAGAATCCATTATGCTTTGATATCAATTAATATGAATGAAACTAGTAGTAGTACAACTATACTTACTATAATCAACTCAACTTCTGCATGAAATTAATAACACTCTATATTAGTTAAGGCTTCATTATCATCAATAAATCATGATGAATTATACGGAGTATATATATATAAGAGGTGTGATTAAAAAGAAAGTGAAGTAATAATAAAGAGACAAACTTAAAAGGTGAAATTAAGAGGAACAAATTGACAAATAATTGATGAAGTCTAGTTTAAGAGGAATGATGAACCCTAGTAATGAAAATGGGTAACAAGTGTGTTTTCAGGAGTTAATCATCATATCATTTGGTGGTGAACATATATCACTCCATTAGTCATTGTCTTCACTTCTTAAGTATAATAAAGTTTTTATAATATAATGTTTTCTTATCTTATTATAAAAAAATAGTGTTAAAAACAACCGCGTGCCTACCAATATGTTTAAAAAACATAATTAATTTTTTTATTTTTTATAAAATGGAAAATTATAACAAGTGACAGAACCAGAATTTCAATTTAGGGGGACGAACGCCTTATAACATAAGGTGAACTCAAAAATATTTCTAAAAGTTTAACTATAAATTTCGAAAATCTCATCCGTCAGAGGGAGCGAGCGTCCCTGCTAGCCCCCTTAACTCCACCACTGATTATAACACGCTTGATATGTAGAAGATAAGATTTTATAATTGTGAAAGGAATGATTATATATGTAGGATTAAGAAGAGGGGTTAATTAAGGTGGAAGAATAAAACGGGGAGATGTAGAGGGGTTTGTCCTAATCATGCTGTTTTATGTAGCCCAATGGCTGAAATGATTCTTTAAACCTAACGGGATTTAATTTTAAATATTTTTTTATAACAAGTGTTACTTTAAATAAATTCGAGTAAAACCGTCTACCAAAAACAAATACGCTCATCATGAATATTAAGCGTACAAAAAGTTACAAAAATTTATTTTAAAAAAATTGTCTAGCGTAAATATTTATGCCACCTTAACCGGACCTCATTTGTAAAACAAAATCACTTTTTTGAAATATCGACAATTTTTGTAAAGATAGTACATCAAATAATTTATGCTAAATATAAATGGTAATACCCGACTGGCCGACCATTATGACATTATTGGTCTATCTATGATAATATAGGGTTAAAATTATTATTTTTGCATTATTTGTTTAATTTGTTTATTGTTGTTAAATACGGAGTAATAAGTTTAAAATTAATAACTATTGTCTAAAAGTAGCTACATTTTCCAATATGATTGAGAATCATTTTCATTCATCCACTTTGTAATACTATTGGTTATAAATATTACATTCCAAAATACCAACAATTTTTCTAAAATGTTCCCTAAGGGAACATGTTAATTTAATTTAATGGAAAGTTTTAACAATAAATATCATGAAAATTTGAAATTATAAAATACTTCTTCAATTTCCAGTAGTATATTTATTGTTAAACTTTATATTTAAATTTTCTTAACATGTGATATTGTCTCCTTAGGGCACATTTTAGAAAAATTGTAATTATATAGTGGAACAAATAGGGGATATTTATAACGAAATTGTATCACTGAAATAGTCGAAAAAATTAAACGGTATTTCCGAAACAAAGAAATAGTGAAAAATGAAATGTATTTCTAAAACTGAGAGTTCTAATTTACTACGAGTATATCTAAAATCAAATCTATTGTTCTTTGCTACTAACAACAAAGTTTACGCACGTACACTTTCTACACTCCTGCATTTTGTTTTTTAGTTGTCTTTATGTCGACAAATTTGCGACCATTTTCTGACCTCCTTTCTACTTCATTCTACAAGTTTGAGCTTAGAAACAGTAAAAAAATGCATGATTCAATAATAAAACACAAATGTTAGAATAAGACGATCTCACACCGTGAGACGGTCCTATTCTAGAAAAATTAATTCCTTTATTTTTATGGTACAAGAGATTTTTTTTTTTTGTAAAAGTGGACTGTGAGACGGTCTCACACAAGACTTACTGATCGATAATAAAAACTAGTCGTAATTAAAACATATATAGGGGTAGATTAGGTTAGTAACTGGAGTAGAGCTTACCTTGATTAATGTAAAAACTAGTAGAATATGATTTTTGCGACAAAAGAGATGTATGAATAATATTTGATTGAAGAAGAAATAAAAATGAAGAAGTGAAAGAGAAAGAGAAGAGAGTTTTCTTGAGAAAGGAGACAATGAGAGGAGTTTAAAAGAGAGTAGTAAAGGGATGGACCGCCTCTTAATGCGCATGGTTTAATTCCATGCTTGTCCCCATCTTTTTACGTCACTTACCCTTTCCAAGGTTATTTTTAAGGGCTTCTTTGATATTGGTTACCAAAATAGAATTGAAATCAATAATAAGTGAATGTATCTTTGAATTTGGTTCAAAACTTCAAATGTGTGTGGAAACATTTTACAATAATAACTTAAGAGTATGTTACCATGGTTAAAAGAGTGATTGATCTAGTATATACTGTATATGTGATTTGTAGATTTTTGTCAATTTTGTATGTCTAACTTTTTCCTAATTAAGATCAGAGCGAATGTAATTATCCAATACAGAGAAATAAAAATTAAACAGTATTGACTATGAATAACATCTATAGGTAATGAGGAATCGACTTAATTAGTGAGCTTAATATAATAATTCGTGTCTAGCAAATTGAAAGTGGTATGGCCTTGCAAATATGATATATATATATATATATATACCCAACTCCAATACATACCTTAAGAATAATTAGTACGTCTCGAGTAAAACGGTTTATTGTAGATGTTATCCAAAGTCACAAACAAGGACTATAACGTTATTTTGTACAAGTATTTGAGTGCGTGACTCTTCATGCAATCTAATTTCACTAGAAGACGTGATTAGATCGTTTTATACAAATATATATGTAAATAGTGAATGCTTGTTACACATTTAGTAATTTGATTAAAGAAAAAGAGTGAAGGTGCCACCTAATGAGATTTAGTTTCAGTTTAATTATTATCATGTTGTCACATGTACTTTAATTACAACATATTAATATTGTTATGTGTTTGAAGCTTTTAGCAACTGCATGCTAATACGACTATACGAGTATAAAGTTTTGATATATGATCATGAACTCATAGTTAATCATCTCACAACTTTGCTTCACATGCCACGTATTACCGCCAAAGTATTCTCCTTCGTTGATTCTTACTGCCGTTCTCAAATCTTATACGAAATTACCATAAAACCACTTAGCATTTAGCATGTGTATGTTAATATGAACTCGTTCCCAACAATGAACAATTAATTGTGCACATGAATATTCAGTTTATATACACAAATTCTCATTTGTGACTGCAGTATTTTGTCACAAGCTTAAGGAGTAAGTGGGACGACAAGTGGGAGGTGGTTGTGAAAGATCACAAACTTGTGACGGTGTAAAGCAAGACCATCTGTGACATATTTAGCCTTGTAATTAGGGGAATTATTTTATTTTCTTTTATTTGTAAGGAAATGAAATGAGGTTAATTCTCTATAATATAACCAACTCATCTCATCCTTTCGGATGAGTACAGAAAGTGGAAGCCATTGGCTTCGGTCTATCTTAACAGAGTAGAAAAAGAATATCCCAAATTGGCCATAAAGTCAGCTGCGGAGTATTTTGTTAGCTTTTGAAAACAATGCAAATATTAATATTTTAGGGGGAAAAACACTGTATTTTAGTATTAGCAATGCCCAATTATGAGATTATACATTTCTATAGAATCAGTTATGGAACTAAGAATTAAATGAACGTGTAAAATAATAATAAAGACAATTAATAATAGAATTCCTTTGTATTAGTCATTTATTTGTCTTTTTGAGAAATATTTTAAAATGATTGAAACGGAGGGAATATAAAATTAATTGAAGAAAATTGTAAGCTTCAACTAAAAAAGTTCCTTTTTCTATTATTGTTTGAGCGCAACTCCCTCTAGTCTCTCAGCTGTTCTTGATGAGGTAATTAACTTGTATAATACAGTTTTATACTAATATAATTGTAACATCCGGTGTTTATTGTGATGATAATCAAATGTACTTATGTACCTATACGATTTTATACTGCTCCCTAATATACTTGTAACTTCAGGTGTTATTATGATGATTGTAAAATATATACCTATATGATTTTATTTATATTTATGAGCTAATGTCATGAATATGAATATCATTAATAATAATATATATGATTTGTTATATGAGGGCATGAGGCATATAATCGTCATTTTACATAAAACTTGATATGGAGTATTTGTTTATGACAAGGAGAAAAATATTACTCCATTTGTTTCAGTGAATAGTTTACACTTACTTATTTATTTTATGAGGGAGAAATAAAGTAAGTGTAAACTATTGACGGAGAACGAGCACTACA
The DNA here is from genome assembly GCA_022085475.1 of Heliosperma pusillum. Lineage (NCBI taxonomy): Eukaryota > Viridiplantae > Streptophyta > Magnoliopsida > Caryophyllales > Caryophyllaceae > Heliosperma > Heliosperma pusillum. The sequence continues at coordinate 188,655 of JAIUZE010066097.1, forward strand.
GAGTAATGCCCTATTCTTTTCGGCTTAATTTCAGCTCGTTTTATTTCAGCTCGGCTTTATTTAACATAATTTAGTTTAGTGTTAACCAGTTCTATTCAACTCATCTTTACACGCACAAAACTAAGTCTTACTTCATCTACATTCATTTCGACTCGGATCCATTCAATTTAGTTCAATTAAGTTTACCTCCATTTAATTCAATTAAGCTCATTTCAGCGGAAAAGAATAGGGTCTAAATAGGTTAAGTGGTGCAATGATTTTGTAGACAAGTATTTTAGAGAAGGAACGGAAAAGGCAAGGAAAAGTTTCAACGTACGTTTCAACTAACTGTACGCGTATACGTGGCAGTTCCTAATTAGTGAAATGCTACAGAGCTTTACGTAGAAGACAAAACAAGTACATGGTGGCCATGTTGGCCTCAAATATACACTACTTTCTACACTCTACTGTCTTGTTGTAAGTATAACTCTGTAAGTGTTACCTTCACTTTGTTTCACCTAGGTCTTACGATTAACATGTGATTCAATGATCGTAAATATCTTGTGTCCTCCGGGAGGATCGTCTTCCTTACACTTAAAAGAGGACGACCAAAAAAAAATACTATAAAGCTTTGAATGTAAGGATTGCGGTCCTTTCGAAAGACCCATGAATTTTTTCTTGAATCATAGAGATCATAAATTCATTTTTAGAACATTTTAATTAACTTAAAACGAGAAAAGTATTATTTTATAATGAAATGTGACTATTTAATGATAAAATGTTAAAAATGAAATTGCAACTATCTAATAATAAACGCGCGATAACATTTTATCAGGAAATGTTTAAATTATAATTTATCCGTTTTAATTTCAGACGTAGACCACCCGTCTGAAATTAGACTTACTGAAGTTATTCACAAATAGTTAATACGAAATATGTTTAGAAAACAAGAGTTTTTCCTTTTTTATAAAAAAAAAACAAACACTAGAGATGAAATTATGCATATATGAGTATTAGAAAATATTAGGAAGAATATTATCAGATATATATTATCATTAGATAATATATTATCAGTTAGGAAATATTATCTTTAGGAATATCTTTAGATTATTCCTCAAGGCACCTCTACTATATAATGTAATCGATTCTATCAATAATAATTACCTCATTCAGTTATAATCTCTCTTTTATATTCTTATAATGAGTATGATTTAGGGAAAAAAAATCATTCGAATTTAATATATATAACTTCATTCCTACGATTCTTTTCCCCATTAATACAACTCCGTATAACCCTAATGTTCACTGTGATTTATTTTAACATGTGCCATGAAAGATATCATGTAACAAATTAATGAAAAATATATTTCTCATCTCCTAATAAATATTGTGGATTTAACGTATGGCTCTTGTTTATACATAAGCTAATACGAAATGTCGAAATACCTTTACTCACGATAACTCAATTTGTATTACTATGTATTTCATAAATTATAACTCAATGTGTTTTTATAAGCTATACGAGTCATAGTACTCCATATCACACTTTTAAACTTCACAACAATTTGTTAAAGTAGTTAATATAAGAAGTTATATATGTATAATATTGTATTCAAACATTTACATAGTTCTTGAAATAAGTATGCCTTATTCCACAAGAGTGTTTGAAATATATATACAATAAAGTCTTATACGGAAATTTTAGGTCACAAAATACTATTCCCTCTTATCTAGTGAATTGTTTACGTTTGCTTGCTTTAATTTGTGAGAAAAAAATAAGTTAAATGTAAACTATTGACTGAGACGGAGGGGTATATATTAAATATTGTGTATGAAGTTGGATTCTTGTAGTCTCGTGTAACACAATTTGTGAAATTGTATTACTCGTGTAACACAATTTAGGTTTTAGTATAACACAAATTCTCATTGAAGACGGCGTATATCCGTCTTCAATGAAGACAAGTCGAATCCCCTCTCACAAGGAGGCAAGTGGGGGGGCAAGTGGGGGATCCATTTGGTTTTTCACTTGTCCTCTTACTTGCCTCATTGTGATAGGAAATTCGACCCGTTTTCAATGAGAGTTATTGTTAGTATAATTACTCTAAAACGAGTATGGATAGACATATAAACCAATGGAAATAATGTACAACAAATAGTAATATTATAGGAAGAATAAAGATGTCCACGTAGGACGGTGGTGGGTCGGCTTGAAGTCGCGAATCATGGGGCGAACCTCATCATTTATCTCAAATAATATGGGACCTACCTGCACCATTGCTCCCTCTTTGTTGGGGCGGTGAATACCAAATACTCCTAATACATAATGTCTCCCTTAAGACGGGTTGACCCGTTTTAAGCTTAAGACGGGTCAAATCCCTTTCACAAAGGGCTAATGGGAGGACAAGTGGGAGGCTCCATTTACCACCCACTTGCATCCTCACTTGCCCTTTGTGAGGGGTGTTTGACCCGTCTTAAGCTTAAGACGGGTCGACCCGTCTTCAATGAAAATTTGTACTCCTAATATCATAAGTCCATAACTCTATAGGCAAATTTTATTATACGAGCGTTATACGTGCTGCGACAAAAATATAATCATTTTATTAACCATTTTTTACCTTAATTAAATGTTATTTCTTCTAGACTGTCGTAATAATTTGTTTACGCTTAACTTAAATACCCTTCAAATTCAATATAAGAGGTAAATAAATAAGTGAAATGGAAAAAATAGTTTAAAGAAGTTAGAATGGATATTTATTTACACCAACTTGAAAATTCACCGGCTTATCTTAGAAACTTTTTGTTAACTATTTATGTAGACAACATTCATTGAACATGCATGTTTGCTTGGGCCTGTGTGTGTGTGACTGTGTGTGGCTATAGGTGTTGCTAATAATTATGCGTCTATCAACTAGTGTTGGCCATCTTAACTCAATTTAGCTAGGGCGGGACAAGAATCGAAGACCCAGTTTAAAGTGTTAGTTCGGATTAGATATCCATAGTGGAAATTCATGAAGTCATATATGCATATGTGATTCGATCCTTATGTTTTTTATGTCAAAAACTAGTTGGATTGGATGTGAATATTCATATTCCAAAATATAATTGTCTTTGGTGAAAACACAAGTTTCACATCACTAGTCTAAGATAAAAGAGAATAAGAAAAAGCGGGGAAATAAAAAAAAAAAAAAACATAAACACAGAAGTCCAAGTAAGTTTTTTATTTTTTATTTTTAGTTTTATTTGCGGCAGTAAAAGATAATGTTTATCCGAAGGTAATATGGCTCATTAGGCCATACTTACTTATTACTCCGTACATAATTACCTCAAAAAGTAGTAACACATAATTAATAGATTAGATATTTCTTAAGGTGACACTGAAAAGCGACTAATTGCACAACTCAAAGTCTTAAGGAGTTAAGGTCATATAAGAAAAGAAGTTTTCATGTCAATTACTTTACTAACTGGATCCAAGGTCGTTGTCGTTAGAGTATATACTCGCTCCGTCCCGCTCATTTGTTTATCTTTACTTCTGACATAATTATTAAGAAAACTTAGGAGATCATTTGTAGTTGTACTTGATGGAGGACAAGTGGACAATAATTCTATTAAGTGATCAAATTACTCATAGACTACCATTCCAATATAAAAAAGTAAACAAATAAATGAGACATCCTAAAGTGAAAATGGTAAATAAATGACGGAACATAGGGAATATAAACTATTAGAGATATTATGTCTTATATATACTATTTTCTTTTAAAAAAAATATTAAAAAAATCACAACCCACTACCGTCTGCCTCTCATTTTGTTTTCCTGTTATTTGCCTCTTATATACGTACTTTGTGATACTCCCTTTATTCAATTATACTCTATCATATTGTTTTTTGAATAAATATTAAGGGAGTCATTAAACAACTAATATAAGTACACAGAAAGAGTGTGTAAGATGCTTTTTTAAATTGATATTTGTGGGGATATGAGTGACATTTTATGTAAATAAGATGTTTTGATTTGGATAAAGTAGTCATTTTACTTTTTTTTTTAAAAAAGTGGCAGAGTAGAGTTGAATGTGGAAAATATGGTAGAGTGGAGTTGAAGGGAGGAAGTATATGCTTAAGAAAGCCGAATTTGATCGTCATGACACTGAACCATGATCACTTAACTAGGTAAATCGTCCACGTCACTTCTAATTAGTAATTACTATGGAGTAGTAAACATATCAAGAGTACAAAATAAATTTGGGTATAGGTAAATCGTCCACGTCACTACTAATATATATCTCCCCCAAAAAATGAAGTTTTTTTTATGCTTCTACTTATAAGACCAATACTGTGGCAAATCTTCAAGTAAACATTAAAGTGGGTCGAGGTTTAATCGATTGACTTTACGATGAATATTTAAGACTCGCCTATTAAGTCAAAGCAAGAGGTACTACTAATAATTTACTAATACGATAACAATTTTTCTAACGTGTGTTCTAAGGGCACACAATAAAAAGTCATTTAAGAAAATATATTTAGGAATCAATTGTGAGAAATAGATAAAAAATATACTTTTTCGTAACATTTTAGCGAGTGAATCGTAAAAAATAGTCTTCGATAGCTTCTTACAATGTGCACTGAGAGCCCATGTTATAAAAATCCGATACAAAGCGGTTTTTCTAACTTGCTTCCTTAGGCCACATTGACACAATATATCACCATAAATTAAAGTGTTAACTCATACAGTATTATTTACCATATGTCCATATTTAAAGATAGTATTCTTGTAAATTTTTCTTTAATCAGCTAATTAATATGTGCTCTAAGTTGGGTACATATTAGAAAAACCGTATAAAAAATTAACTTGTTTTTTGAGAGTAACCCTTCACGACATAACTAAGATCCTCTCGGACTATTAAAAAAACGGTTTTTTCAACGTGTACCCTAGGTGCACACATTAATAAGCCGAATCAGGAAAGATTCACATCATATTCTCATGAGAAATGCAAGTATAAACTTATGTTTACCATAGTTAGTGAGAATATGCTATGATCGGCTTATTAATGTGTGCCCTTAGCGCACAAGTTAGAAAAACCGTTAAAAAAAACTTATTTAAATGAAACAAGAAGACGACTTTAACGTAAGAATGAAAAGTAGATCACAACTCTTTTGTATTTGAACAAGCTTGACACCTCTCCAAACATCTCATTTTCAACTCATTTAATCTTAATTAATGCTAATTATTAATGAGCTACATATAACATATCATCTAATAAAAATGTGATTAGTTAATGTTTGTTAGGGTTTACCTTTTTGTCTGTTTTTATAGTTGATCATTTAATTTGAGACAATGGAGGTTGGTGAAGAGGGAAATCAATTGAAAAGAGACATCTTTTTGGCATTTCATAAATCAATGTAATCTACTTAGGTTTTAGAAAATTCTTCAAGCACACTCCTTAGATTCCACTATAGACTTGCCATCAATTGTAGTACTCTCTTGTTTTTTTAGTGTATAATAATGTTGTATGTGTGTTTCACAAGCTTCTTTTAATTGGAATAAATCATTATTGCATTCCTTATGTAGATGTATAGGTTGTAATTTATCCACGACAATGAAGGGATGATATGTTTTTTTTTATCATTATTTATACATTATATTTATAATATACTACCTCCATTCAACTCCACATGGTAGGTTTCTATTTTTGACACTATTCACAAGTCGGAAGAATCTTTCAATTTCCGGCTAATGCATAAGAGAAAATATATTCATATGGGATCTTGTTTGATTCGTCTTTAAGAGTATATTAAAAATATCTAACTTGTATAATTTTTGCAAATACGTAGCGAACTATATTTACGATACAAAACGCGCGTTGGCAAACGTGAAAAAAGATAAGTGTAGTGTGGAGTTGAATGGAGGGAGTATATACTATCTTCACAAAATTTAAAAAATTGAAGAAAAAAATTATCCAGAAGAATCGATGCTAAAATAATGTACATCTAATTTCAATTGCGTTTTTAGACAGAGAAATTTGTACAATTTGTAACACTGTAATTAGTGGTGGAACTAGGAATTTAAGTATGGGAGCCGAAAATATCAGCAGAGGTACTATTGTTAGATTCATGAAAACGAAGGAAATCTAAAATTTCAACGAAAAGCTTCAATATTTCCATAGATCAGTAGGGGCGGCCGCTCCTACTGATCTACCCCAGCTTGGCTCCACACCACCGTTTGAAATATCTTTTCAAAGCTCAATTTCAAGAACTCTGTTGTATAAATTACAACATTTGGCAGAATAAACTTTATAATGCTTCTCTTTATAAGTTCGTGAATAATAAATTACCCCTAGCTAATTTTTTTTTCAACATCAGTGATACTTATAAACATTGTAACTTTTGCGCGTCCTTTAAACTCGAAAAAAGGTTAACATTTATTCGTTATAGTACTCCAATTTGGGCAGTGACACCATGTGGACTGATTGCTTGAAGAATAATAGTGAATGAAAATGGTAGAGATGGCCCAAAGAAGCAAAAATCATTAAATCTGAGCAAACGTGGGGGTTCCAATTTCTTCTCTTTTATTATAGTTAGTTATATTATAATGTCAAAGATAGAAATGATAGTATATAGTAGGCCATAGGGTAATTAAATTAAATTCATTTCTATATACTATATTCATTGCAAATAATACATAGCTAATTAATGATTATTTTGTAATCAATTAAAAGTGTTACTCCATATATATTGTTGGTAACTTTTGTAAATAAAACTATAGCTTTGGGAATTACAACATTACATTTGTAAAACTAGGATTCATGAGTTGATGTTTGTGTAATGATATGTGTGAAAAGAACTTATTTTTGATTGCTATTTTTAACCATACGTTAATCACATTGGTTGTAGTATTAAGCATGCAAGTTTTTTGGCTCCCCTTTTCTACAAGTGTCCGATTGTTACAAGTTATAATCATCGATTTGGTTTGGTAATAATAGTACACTAACACTCAACAATAGTCACCTTTGTGTCCCTTTCCAATTTCAAGAGGGTATTAAACCGTCTTGTTTTAAAATTTGTGAAAATATGTATATATTTCACTAATAAAGTATTGTATGTATCGTATTGCGTTTTAGTAATATGTGAGTTGTGAAGGATCTTAATTATGTTAGGAGTGGGTCTACCACTCTGCCTCCGCTGGATTTTTATATTTCAATGGATACATATCAACCGGTCCCCCTTGTTTCAATTAATGAATCTTATTCACACATAAAGTTAATAATTTAAACTTCGACCCTTTGTTATTAACTCCAAGATTTGTCACTGAGACTAACCTATTTATTTAGCTACATTTCCACTCATTACAAAAATCTAACTCTATTTAATAATCATTTGAATTGGATCAATCTTATGATAATATCACTAGAAGGCTATTTCACACAAAAAAAATGTGGTTATTATTATAAAAGGTGGGAATGAACCCAAATTTTTCAAGAGAGAATCTTAAATTTTATTTGTTTGGTAAAATTAGTTGACTCGAAAGTTAGCTATAAGCTTGTAAGTCAACTAAAATGGTATCGGTAACTGACACGTTAGCTGAAAATTAAGATCTGATAAAGTAGTTGATTATATTAAAACTGTTGGCAAATTAGCTAAAAAGGAAGCTGTAATATAATATGGTAAACTAAACTAACATAAAAGAAAATAATATATATCTAATATTTTAAATTGATGAAGCGAAGAAAAAGAAAATACAAAACAATAAATTAGATAATATCTCACCTGCTACTCCAAGTAACTTTTCATTTGAATTGAGTAAACTAACAATAAGCTAATTAATTACCAAACGCCTACACAAAAATAAACTAGATGATATTTTTGTCAAATAGATTAACTTATTTGTCTTGCTAAACAGAGGTTACCATAAGCTCAACCTATTTTCACGGTATTTGTTTGCATATCGATGACTTGATAGCATATCTCACGGTTGGGGAGGGATCATCTTCATTTATTCAAAAGAAATGGAGAGGTCAGTTCATTTCGACGGTTCAGATTGCAGTCTGCATACATATAAGCGGTTACAAATTTATGCATAGAAATAAAGGTTAATAAAGTGTAAAGGGTAATATATTATTTAATAAATTTGTGAGAGTAAATTAAAAGGATCTTAATTCCTCACGGTTCTACTTTCTAGTATGAGACGGTCTCTCAGAAGAGATTTGATAACTTGACATTGAAGTTAGATTAGGTAGGTCATGATTGCGCTAACAAAGCAGTCCCAACTCCCAAAGCCCATTACACGATGATAACTCTATTGGGCTTGGACCATCTAACGGCTTGTGCATAAGTTGGAACTATTATGTATCAAAACCCAAATCCATCACGCAAACAGACCTATCTTTCGTTAGTCGAATGTGGTCCTATGTCGGTTTAAGTCATCATCCATTCTAGAAAGGCCTACTACTTCTCTTTTGGACCAACTATCTACCAATGGACTTAAAGGGCCCCCTTTATTAAGTACGATTTTGATGGTAATTGATCATTATCCAGTATTTTTTGGGAGGATTATCCTGCTTCATTGTGAATTTGTGATGCAATGGCCAATGCAGAACTGGTAAACAGGTTAATCGGACCATGTTTGGGTCGAGTCAGCTTCAGGATGGGTCAATTTCGGGTTTGTTGGTTTTGAGTCGTGTTATTTTGGGTTCGGGTTATTTTTGGATCAACTATTATCAAGTTATTCATGAATAATAATCTGTTTGCAATAATAAACATTTGATCTGGTTATAGTGGGTCAGCCTGAGTTTCGGGTCAAATTCGGGTATCGTGTCGGCTTGGGCTTGGGCTGATTAATTTTGCCGGGTCTAAGCTAATGGGTTCAGATCACTTGTTTTTCGAAAGTACTTCGTAGCAGTTATTGGGTGCGACTAGCCGACTAGAGATGGCAAAATTGACCCGACGCAATAAGCTCGATCGATAGAACCCAAAAAATTACCAATTGGATCAACCCGACCTAATTTGTACCCCAAAGCATTATTTGTTTATCAGATTATCTAACATGTGCCTTAATAACTTCTTCTCGCGTGCCTTTAAGCCATACGTTAGAAACACCGTTTATTTAATACCCGAGATCGTTAAATAATTTTGAAAGCATTTTTAGAATAATACTCAAAAAGTAAATATTTATCGTTTTGGGTCGAATTTAAAATTATTTATCAAAATGGTGTCCATGTAGGTTCGGATTTTGCGAACCCAAATAATTCAGGAAACAAATGACTCATGAGTCATGAGTCATGAGAGTATGAGACAAGTCTACTTAACTACCAAGGAACCTTAAATCTAGATAAACCAACTCTCAAAGACATACGGAGTAATTAGCAAAGAGAGAAACTAAGTAGTAGTCTCAAAAATAATGATGGCTTCCTTCTTCAATTCTCTACTAATACTAATATTATTAATAATAATCACCCAAATTTCTTTATCAAAAGCTTATCTTACATCTAGTTTGCTTAACAATGGCAACAATTATGTGACCACTGAACAACAATGGTTTAACCAAACCCTTGATCACTTCTCTCCTTATGTATGACCTCCTTCTCTTCTTATATTACTTTTGCATTAAAGTTTCAATCTTTGTTGTATTATTCTTATATTTGCTTATCTTTTGCATTAAAGTTTCAATCTTTGTTTTTTTTTTGCTTTAAAGTTTCAATCTTTGTTGTATTAGAGTTGTGATTATGATGGTATAATTGTTGCAATAATAAGAAATGATGATGCTTTTGAGTAATTATGTAGATTATGATTATTATATGTTTTGTTAGGTGGATTAATTGTGTTTATCAAGCTTTAGATTAAGGATTTGTGGTTACTATAGTTGATTTGTTCACCCAAAAGCTTAAACTCATAGTTTAGGATTAGTTTTTGGTGTAAACGGACCCACTTGGGTAAGTTCGATGGAGACGGGATTTGGACCCAGGTCACGACTCTCATGAGTGGTGTGAGTACCACGTCTCATGACTTTACTAGTTAAGATAGCTGACATTGATTTGTTGCAATTCGAATTCTGCTATGATGTGGAAAAACCATTCAATCGAAATGGATTGCTCATAGTAAGCCCCCTCAATGAATGTTGCTTTGGTTTGCCTGCAATTTCGACTTGACTTTTAGGTTGTTGCGACCCTGGTTCCATATGAAGGAATCATAGTATATAATTGGATTCAGAATCGTACATTAATTGAGGGTTGGTTAGTGTTAATTTGTTCCGAGGGTGGACCTAACCGAGAAGAGTGTGCACGTCCAGTGGTAGCCAATTGTATGGCTTGCTTCGATCAAGTTAATTAAATAATTTCCCTTGTTTGGTGAGCATATTGGATTGGGTGGAATGGCAGTCGAGGGAAATTTAGGGATCCATATTTTCTCCTCTAAAACAATTTAAAATCCTTCCAACATAGGAAATAATCGAAAGGAAAACAACATTGTTTCCTTCCCTCTCCCTTTCCTCCTACCATTGTACCGAAACAAATGCAAAGTGTTATAGAGTGTTGATGTGATTTTAAGGGTCATACTGTCAAGTTGCATATATTTGTCCCTGAAGCTAAGACCTTGATCCTTTAGAATTTGACAATCAATTTTGGGTATAACTTTTACGGAGTAACATTTAGGAATGTCTTGTTAATTACTCCCGTTGCCACACACTATATTCTTATGTGCAAACTGTAGAGAGAGAAGTTATCCACTAGGATCCTTTATACACATCCTAGTTTGGCGCTTTATAATTGTTATCCTTATTTATTTAAACAAAATATGCATTTCAGTCTCTTATAGGTTTACAGAAGTTACAAAATCTTTGAAGACAATATTGAGGTTGATAGTTTTTGATGTTTTTGCTGTGCAGGACCATCGGCAATTTGAACAACGATATTATGAATATCTGGACAATTTCCGTTCTCCAAACGGACCGATTTTTTTGAAAATTTGTGGTGAATCTGCTTGCAGTGGGATAGTAAATGACTATATAAATGTGAGTAAATAACTAAATAGAATAGAGAGTATTTTTTTTCTACTATATTATTTCATATCTTTGGATGCTGCTGTGTGCATTCTGAAGCACGGTTTCATTAGTTTTGCATTGTGACATGTGAACGGCCACTTAAGGATTTTCGGAAAATAGATATATTTCTTCATTGGATCATCAGAAGTCAGTATGTGCACTGATTCTGCTTTCTGCCACAATTTTCTTAGGTGGATCCATTTAATCAATTTCATCTGTTGTCAATTACAGGTCTTAGCAAAGAAGTTTGGAGCTGCTATTGTTTCCCCGGAGCATCGGTACTACGGGAAAAGTGCCCCATTTAAATCACACACTACTGAAAATCTAAAATATCTTTCATCTAAGCAGGCACTCTTTGATTTAGCTGTTTTTCGTCAATATTATCAGGTGTGATTTTTGGTTTTAAGTTGTATGTTCATTTGAGTTTTGTATGTTTATCATTTGACGTAGCATTAAAGCTTAATAATTAGTTAGATGCTTTTCAACATGGAGGAGCATCAAGCATGGCTTCTTCAGTGTCCTCACCGATTGGTGAGGTTACAACGGGTTACGGGCTAGGCAATTGGCAACCGGGGGGTAAACTGTAAAAGGGTCTTCAATTGCTCATGCTAGCTAAATCGAAAGTGATCAGTTTTTTTTTTTATCAAAGAGAGTCTGGGTTACTAGGACAATGTTTTTGTTGTAAAACACTAATAAGTAAATTTAAACACGTGGGCATTACTCATTAGTGGTGCCTGTAGCAAGACATTGTTTGCGCATGGTTTGGAGTTCGGGAGCTTGTAAGTTCAGAGATCCCTCTCTCTGCATGAAGACTAGTCTCTGCATTACCATCAATTCCATTGTTTGTAGAAAACTTGAAAATATGTCTCTTTTCTTTTTCTAGGAATCTTTAAACAAGAAGCTGAATCGATCTAATGTTGATAACCCATGGTTCGTATTTGGTGGCTCTTACGCTGGAGCTCTTAGTGCGTGGTTCCGCTTGAAGTTTCCCCATTTGACATGTGGAAGTCTTGCAAGTTCTGCTGTGGTCCTTGCTGTTTATGACTTCACAGAGTTTGATCAACAGGTGGATATCTATATAAATCCTTGTAAAGCCGCAGATCAGGACCAAGTTTATTTCACTGGCCTTCTGTGTGTACCGAATAATTATTTGATTTGCTTTCATCATGATGGTATACTACAGATCGGTGTCTCAGCTGGTCCCGAATGTAAAGCTGCGTTACAAGAAGTTACACATCTTGTTGAAGAAGGAATGAAGACTAACGAGCTAGCATTAAAGTCATCCTTTGGTGCAGCTGAGGTTAGATCTCGTAGCATCATAACATAGATTTATGATTTTATAAAGAGACAGTTAGGAATCATATCTATCATATCTTCTCATTACGGTTTGTGGATTGGCTGCTGACGTTTGAAAATTCCTCATCTGATTTATTCACTTTTGATATTCTTTTAGCTGAAAGTTGATGGCGACTTCCTATACTTTTTGGCTGATGCTGCAGTTGTAGCGGTAGGAAATATCTACTACTCATTAGTTCCATACTGTAGTCTCTTGTGCCTATCCGCTTTGTCAATGACTTAACTTTTTTTACTTGCAGTTTCAATATGGAAATCCGGATAAGTTGTGCTCTCCTCTTGTCGAAGCTAAGAAAGCTGGTCAAGATTTGGTGGTATGCTTTCTCCCTTTTTGTTTATTTCTTCTGATGTATAGGATATAACGCAAGTACTTCTACTCTTCTTGTGTTCTTGATGTCACAAAATCTGAATTGTGTGTCTTTCCAAATTTTACATTAATAATTTGGTTTCCTGTCAAACATTACTGAATCTATTGACGTCAAACTATTGCATGCTCCTCACTTAACTACTGATTTAAGACTTAGGTTAGCTCAAACACTACTTCAACCTTGAATCAAAACAGATCGAAGATCCGTAACAGACAAGCAAGTTCTCACTTTACCGTTTCAGCTCTAGTTTCTCTTCTTATTTAATACATCTCCTTTACATTATGCAGAGTGCTTATGCTTCATACGTCAATGACTATTATGTTGGAAGCTTCGGTGCCAATGTCAAAACATATAACCAAGATTACTTGAAGAACACTACTGCTAGTGAACATAATTCTGATAGATTGTGGTGGTTCCAAGTTTGCAGCGAAGTCGCATATTTTCAGGTGGCTCCAGCAAATGATAGCATTCGGTCTTCTAAAATTGACTTAAGGTGGTTTCAGTTCTCGTGTAAATGCATGCTTCTTTATACCTTCCTCTTTCCTATTCTTTTTTCTAGGCTCATTTGGTACTATGGATGGCTAGTCTATTTTAGGCGTCATGAATTAACTTTTTGACCGGACAAATCTCTAGAACATAAATATATTAATGAAGTTGTTACATATACACATATTTAAGAAGTGAAATAATGAAATGCGTGGACAATAAGGCTTTAAATCATTAAATATCATACAAAGACGTCATACAAAGTGTCTTCCTCTTCTTTTGTTATGCGAGCCTTGGAGCCTACCCTCTTGGCTCTTCTAGGAGAAGTGTCAGATAGGTAAGGGCCGGGTGTGGAATCCATAGTCCATATATATATATATATATATATATATATATCCTTGTGTCGTATCGCACTAGGAAATGGCCCAAAAAGCAAAGAGTTCTATTAACATAGTAGCTAGATGGTGACCGCCAAAAACTTGTGGTGACGTTATTCCTAATTACATTAACGATTTACATGCAGATACCATTTGGACCTTTGCAAGAATGTTTTTGGAGATACTGTATACCCTATTGTTGAGGCAACTAACTTATACTATGGAGGCTTGCGGATAGCTGGTATTTGTACTCGCCTTTTAGAATCATATGCTGGCTCATGGACTTGATGTTTACGCTCATTTCCTCGTCTGATTTAAAGTGGTGTTTTATACTTCTTATATCTGACAGGTACCAAGATAGTGTTTGCAAATGGCTCACAAGACCCTTGGCGACACGCATCAAAACAGATTTCATCGTCGGACAGTGAGTACTTGTTCTTTGGTGTGGACTTTCATTTATTATTAACTTTGAAAATATACGACCTTACATGTACGACTACAACTTAAACATCCGGAGTGTTCCCCAAAATATAAAACAATATTTTTTTTTAATAAACTTTCAAGGCACCACATAGTAGCTTCTTCGGTAACGTTGGGAATTTCAGATCACTCATGGTCATTTAGGTCATCATTAATGATGTTCCGCCATGTATGCTGTTATTGCTGTAGCAGAGGTCTGTGAAACCATAAGCCAACCGGGCTGATATATCGAAGGCGTGGTCTTTAGTTCTACTCTCTCCATAATCACATGATAAAAAAAGATACAAGTGAGCCAATAATTATAGCTAAACTAAAATAAATGTAATGGTGCTCTGTAATTCCTCCCCAGCCCCAGAAGCCCACACTGGGTCGAGGAAAAAGAGGCGGGGGTCCATCATGGTAAAACTAAATGAACAGTCATATATGTTGCAGCGTCAAATATTTTCCTTCTTTCTTCTATCCCCTTCTGATATTTTTACTTTTTTTTTTTTTTGAAAATTTCAGCGCCTTCTTATCTCCTAACTTGTCAAAACTGTGGCCACTGCGTTGACTTCCGGGGTTGCCCTCAATCACCATTGAGTATTGAAGGTATGTTCTTTATGGAACACAATTGTCTTCTCTTGGTATATGTTGTCTCAGACCATATATTATATACAATTTTAGTCGCAAAATTACCATAAGCATAAATAAATAAAATTACCATTAGGGTAATTATGAAAAGTAGGTGTATGCTAGGTGTAAGATAAATAGGTGTGTACTAGGTGTAAGATAAGTAGGTTACTTAAGTGTCTTAGGCAATATGCCAAGTGTAGCATCAAAGCATGCAAGGTGTATGAGCATGCTTATCATGTAAGTAGTATAAATAGAGATGCTTGGTACTATAGATGTACAAGCTAAGTGAAATAAAAACCCTTCTCATATAAAATCCTTTGTAATCCTCTCTTGTCAATAAGAAAAGTCTTAGTTTATAATATTGATCCTAATAAACCTTCTTTGTGATTGTACTTACTATGTGTTCGTAAAGTTTACGAACACATAGTAAGTACAATCACAAAGAAGGTTTATTAGGATCAATATTATAAACTAAGACTTTTCTTATTGACAAGAGAGGATTACAAAGGATTTTATATGAGAAGGGTTTTTATTTTACGAACACATAGTAAGTACAATCACAAAGAAGGTTTATTAGGATCAATATTATAAACTAAGACTTTTCTTATTGACAAGAGAGGATTACAAAGGATTTTATATGAGAAGGGTTTTTATTTCACTTAGCTTGTTTTCTATGGTACCAAGCATGTCTATTTATACTACTTACATGATAAGCATGCTCATACACCTTGCATGCCTTGATGCTACACTTGGCATATTGCCTAAGACACTTATGTAGCTACTTATCTTACACCTAGTACACACTTATTTATCTTACACCTAGCATACACCTACTTTTCATAATTACCCTAATGGTAATTTTATTTATTTATGCTTATGGTAATTTTGCTTAACTATTTACATTTCTTTGTCTTCATTCCCCCTGTTTCCAAAAGAGGGCGGTGTTCACACCGAGTTGTCAGTGTCACCAGAATTACTTTCTTCACTTCTGGACAAATACTCATTTACGTATATCTTCAGACCTGGAATATACTTTTTAATTTCACGTGGGTGCCCTTCAACTCTGTATCTTGGGTGATCATAATCACTAAGGGGCTTGTAGTATTGGCTATGAAAGCCATGTAGTGTTTTTCTGATCTCACGGACAAAATTTTGAGGATATGTGTCGGTATGGTGCCAATTTGCTGTGAGCAAAATAATCCCTTACTTATGCTTGATTCTTTAACTCCATTGAGGGCTGCTAGTTCACTTGTTCGTTTGTGAAACTGATTTTCTGTAGACGATGATTCTTCATAACCTGACAGAACTTGAGTGTCATATCTTCGGTGTATTTGGATATCGTTGTGTGTTCGACTTTGGAAGATAGTAATCCGGAAGGTGATGAATATTGTATGACCTTCCTTCTTCCGGATACTTTCTTGCCACTGAGTGGTATCTTGAAATAGTGTCAACCATTTGTACATTAATTTGTATTGTGGCTTCCTTTTGGTCAGAAGACACTTTGCCAAATACTGTAACATTGGGCTTTTTTCTATAAGTACCCCTATAGTATATAGGTAAGCAAGATACCAGAGGAGGAGATAGGCTTCAGGAGGAAATCTTCCGTAATGCTTTGGATTTAGGTGGATGGTGGTGAGGAATGGATATGCCGGATGGTAAGGTAGACCAAGAATGGTCCTTGTTCCAATCCATATCTATGGACATACAGGACAAGAAGTTTATGGAGAGTTTTAATACCTCTGGTTGTTAGGACTTTCTTCAGGAGGTCTTCTTGCAAAACTTGAGGCATATGACTCACCAAAGATTCTATTGATTCTTTCTCTGGCTGTGCGAGGTTGAGCATATAGATCATAGGGATGATGGATGAAATTTGACGTTGGGTTCTTGAGAGAAAATCTGGAAGGAAGTTATCTTTTCCTTTTATGTGTTTGACCTCAAATTTCCATTGAGAAAACCAACTTGCCCATCGGAGTAGCTGTGCTTGAGGGAGAGTCTTTTGCTTAAATTGGATCATCTTTGGGAATGATGACATGTCCATTTCTATGAGAAAATGTTGCCCAATAAGATGAAACTCAAATTTTTCAATACCTTTTTTAACCGCGAGAATTTCTTTGTATGTAGAATGGTAGTGTTTCTCGCTTTCTTTGAAAGCTCCGCTCTTGTAGCCGCATATCTGTCTGTTGCCCTTCTCATCTTCTTCAAGTAGAACAACACCCCAATAGCAATCACTTGCATCTGTTTGTAGAATTCTTTTTCCTTTTGATGGGATTTTTAATGCCGGGAGAGTTTTTGTAATCTGTTTCAACTCCGTTATTGCCTCTGTGCATTTTTGGTTCCATGGCGCAGCATCTTTCTTCGCTGATAATATTGACATGTGCTTTGCTAGGTCATGGATAAAATCTGCCATATAATTGACAATGCCAAGAAATTGCTGGATTTGCTTATAGGAGAGCTTTTCATCTGGGAATTCTTCAAGTTGTGTAGCAATATGAGGCTGGAGATAGTATTGACCTCTACAGATATGCATCCCGAGAAAATCAATTTTTGTTTCTCCGACGACCATCTTTTTCTCCGAAAGCATTATCCCATATTGTTGGACAATATCATGAAACTTTGCTAGCAAGGCAGAGTGTGAATCAATATCCATGGAGAACAAGAGGATGTCGTCTATATATACCAAGGCACTTGTAAGGATTGGTTCGAAGATCTTAATCATTGCTTTCTGGAATAAGGATGGGGCTGTTTTTAACCCGAATGGCATATCCTTCCATTTGTAATGTCGATCAGGGATGCAGAAAGCAGTTTTTGGTCTCTCTTCTGGTTTAATCCCTAATTGCCAAAATCCGGCCTTAAGATCAAATTTCGAGAATATTTGTGCTTGGGGTAGTTTTTGAAAAAGAACATCTCTTTTTGGTAGTGGAAACTTGTTATCGGTAAGGAAATGGTTAAGGGGTTGGTAATTGATAACCAGCCTTAACTTTCCTCGTACTTGTTCTGCTCTTTTATTGACATAAAACGCTTCACATGCTCATGGGGAGGTGGTTGGCTCAATTAGGTTTTCTTTTTGTAGTTGGTCAATTTCTTGAAGAGCCAAACTGTAATGGTCTGGGTTCATTCCCATGTGGCTTGCTTTTGTTGGGTTGATGTCCTCATTCTTTTTGAATGGCAAAGTTATAAAGAATTCAGGGTTTTGCCATAATGGAGAAGAGCATTTTGTGAGAAACTCAGAGTAGGATTCAACACATGAGGATTCAGCACATAAAGGTGTGGGGTTGACGTCCATGGTAGCAAATGATTTTTGTGTTTTAGACCTCTCGGATGCCATGATACCCTTTTGAGACTGTGTAGAACATCAAAACCAAGTATAAAGTCTTTTCCGGGAAGATCAGACCCATATACTCTAGTTTTCAACATGTAACCCGGAAACAACTGAATGTAAATCGGCTTACTTTTAAGAGATATATAGAAAACCTGCTTATTCGCTGCTTTAAACGCCACAGAACACGCTTCCCAATGTGATGGGGGGAGAATATTTGGTTTGATTATGGAAGATGCAGCACCAGTATCAAAATATGCAATAACATGTATGGGTTTGTCGTATTTGTTTGGGAAAATGTAGATTTTTGCATTTGGGGAAGGCTGAAGAGGATAAGTTGGGATAACATCATTTTGTGGTTCTGCTTTACAGGCTTCTATAGGATAAAGATCAAACCTGACAAACTGGTCGGTAATACCTTCATCTTCTTCAGAGTCTTGGTCTGAATCTCCAGATGATTCTTCTTCAAACTCCATCCCCATTACCAAAATGGTTTCATCTGTTGGTTCATCATCAAGGGAGAAAATGGACTCAATATCTGGATCATCAATGTCTTCAATTTGGGCTAAGTATCCCAAAAGATTATCTCTTTTCTTTTTGTTCAAACAATCTTTTGCATAATGGCCCTTCTTTTTGCAAATATAGCATCGATCAGACTTTTTGAACCCACGTTGTTTTTTCTTCCTGAAAAATTTCCATTTTTTATTCCCAGACAATTGTGGAAACTTTTTCTTCCATCTTTTTCTGTAGACTTTTTTTTTTCTTTCTTCTGAGGACGTGCATCCACATTTCTTAGGCTTGCACTTGATAGAGAGTTCCGGATGATCACAAGCTCTTCCTAAAAGTTTTCCTTGTTCTTGTAGTTGCTTGAAAAACTTCTGATGGTTACATAGTTTTTCAAGAGCTGCAAGAGATGTTTGGTAGAGTTCTCCCAATGTAGCAGTACCCAAAGGTATGTTTTTGAGGGAAAACTGTTTAGCGGTTTCATTTCCCAATGGCTCTGGAAGAGAATTTAAATAAGCTTGTTTGAGATTTACATCATCCATACCTCCAAGAGCATAAAACCGCTTGGACATTCTTTCATAATGTCGTTCAAGATCTTTCCGCATAAATGAACAGCATTTCATACTGAGGAATTCTTCTCTTGCTTGAGTTGTGTAATGATCCCAAGCACCGAGAAATTCATTATGGATGTTTCCAATGAAAGCATCAACTGTAGGGGACTGTCGGATTTGCAGTTGTCGATAGGCTCCAAGACTAATCCACCACTGTCTCAGACGACCATAAAATCTTGACACTAATCTATCTACTACAGTTGTAAGTTTAGCTCCAGGAAAAAGAAGCTGTTCAGTACACCAGGCATGCATTTCATAGATTTTATCCCTCCATTTTGATGGCGGAATGTTATCAAAAGAAAAGTCATGACCTGGTATATCTTGACCTTTAAGATTCCAATCTGGTGGAGGATGAGTAGTAGGTTGGTCATGTTCCTCCGGATTTTCTGTTTCACTCTCAACCACCTCCTCAACCTGGGTTGGCTCAGCCATCATAAATTCTGGTACTAAGACCTCGTCTACTGAATTTTGAGATATGGGTTTCTTTGTTTTTGGTTTGGCCAAACTGGTTAGAAGAGAGGAGATGGGATTATGATGTCACCATAAATTGTGAGGTGTCTTCTGGTTCTTGAGTCATAGGAGGTTCTATCTGAGTTATTGTTGATGTTTTCTCTCCATCTTTCGATGCAGATTGCCTCTTTTTTTGTTATATGTCTTTCTTCAAGAACTTTTGTCGGAAGGAATGACGATGCTCCGAAAGGACTCAATTCTGGAGGTAGAAGAGGAAGGGGTTGTGGATGTTTTTCAAAGGGTGGTGTATATACTGGGTATGGGGAGAATATGTCGCAGGGCATATTTGATGGTGTTTTTGGTGGATTTTGTAAGGAGGATAATTGTGCTTTTAAGGATTTTAACTCAGACTCCTTTTGTGAAATAAGTGGAGATGCTATGGAAGCTGTTGTTGCAAGTCGTAGCAGTTCTTGGTGTAATGAAGAGATCTTTTGATGTATCTCTTTTACTGCAAGATCCATGATAGTTACCTTTTTATCTATTTGTTGCAACAGATTGTTTTGGGCTCGTGCATTTTCTGTCTGCCAGTTTAATGTTGCTTCTGCAGCACTTATTTGCTTTGTTGAACCATCCGGATTTTTGGTGACTGGATTTTTTACCTTCCAAGAATGTTTAGAATTTTCTTCCTCAAATTCTGTCGGTGGAAAATCTTTGTCTGGAGGAGAGGATGGACCAAACATGTAGCATGGGGGAATATCTTTTTGTGGATTTTCATGTTTTTCCTATTTTGAATATTGTACATAATATTCAAAAGTTTTTCCAGTTGCTTCTGCTAGGAGGCCAACATTTGGATCACCTGACACATATTTTTCTTTAAGGATTTGTTGAGAGGATTTTTTGTTTCTATTTCTTTTCTTTGGGTAATCATTCTCATCTGAGTCCGTTAGCATACAATTTTCACAGTCACAGACATCAAAGAATTTGTGTCCTAACTCATCCTTAAATATATATACTGGGTCTCCAAGAGAGTTAAACGAATGTATAGGAATGTTAAGATAACTCTCATTTTGTTTCATTGGGATGAAGAGTGGAGTGATAGTATTTATTTCAGTACAGAAAATTGGTGGACAAGACTTTGCATCTGGTTCCTTTTTGAAAAATATTTCAATGGTGCCATCTTTTTGTTTGGTAATTTTGAAGTCTAGGGATTGTAAAGGAGTGTTTATTTCATGTATCTTTTCATAGTTGGTAATCCAAGACTCTGGGAGTAGTTTGATGAGTTCATCTTTTGGAATTTGTCTAGGAATATGGATACAAGATGGGCTATGTTGTGACTCTAATTGTATAAAAAGAGCATCATTTGTATCTCTTGGGAGACTAAGATCCATTGCATGGTTTTGAACCCTGTATGTCATTTGATGGTGAAGAGTTGCTGCATATGTATTTCCAACTTGTGGAGTTCCAGTTATTTGTAGTTGGATTTGAAGATTTTGGGGAATTTGTGGGTCTTCTAGTGCCATGTTAAAATTTGGAAATAGGGTGATAAATACAGTACATGCATTGAGTGTTGTTTGGATGGTTGCAATACACGCATGTTTGTATTCTTTGAACCTTGTATCAAGTAAGGCTATTCGTGCTACAACAGGTAGACCTTTCCTCCCATGGAGAGTTAGTGCTGAACGTACTGCTCCATAATGAAGGTGGGTGTAACCACTTGTTTTCCATGTGTGAAGCATAGCTTCATTAAGTCGGAGAGGAATCATTTGTTCTGCTTCTGTAGCTAGAACAAAATGTTGTTCTAACTGTGAGGCTAGAACGATTTCTTTAACTGTATTTTTATGTGGGCCAAGTACTTGTTTGATAACTTTTGGAAATGAAGAATTTGGTTTTGTAAAGGCTCGATATGGATTTAACAAAGGAAGTTGGGTAATAGGGACCTTACTATTTTCGTTTACATACTCTACTTCATAAAGATAATCTACCTTACTAGCATTTGACTTACGAAGAGAAGAAGAAGACGCATGTGCTAAGATATTAGAAGTATTTTCCATATTTTTGAGATGAGGCCAGAAACCATAACAGAATGTCTTATCTCTTATCTATCCTTCAAAATATTAAATTATAATAAGTTACTCCCCTTTTTATATGATAAGTTAGCGTAAAGTATCACCTATGTGTTTGTTCTTAAATTACTAAACCGAGACAACAAATAGTTTTGTTTTTGTCTCAAGGTACAAGCTTTTAAGAACATCATAGTTAATTCTTTACACTTTATTCTGCCTAGTAAGAATTTTCTGATGTGGAAGATCCACAAAGTGGCAACCACAGAGCATACTTCTTCATACTTAGGATATTAATAAAGGGAATAACTCAATATTCTTTAATACTTATTAGAAAGATAAGAGTCAAGGCTTAGACTACCATGGCTCTGATACCAAGTTTACGAACACATAGTAAGTACAATCACAAAGAAGGTTTATTAGGATCAATATTAGAAACTAAGACTTTTCTTATTGACAAGAGAGGATTACAAAGGATTTTATATGAGAAGGGTTTTTATTTCACTTAGCTTGTACATCTATGGTACCAAGCATCTCTATTTATACTACTTACATGATAAACATGCTCATACACCTTGCATGCTTTGATGCTACACTTGGCATATTGCCTAAGACACTTATGTAGCCTACTTATCTTACACCTAGTACACACCTATTTATCTTACACCTAGCATACACCTACTTTTCATAATTACCCTAATGGTAATTTTATTTATTTATGCTTATGGTAATTTTGCTTAACTATTTACATTTCTTTGTCTTCATTAACCATGTATCAAATTGGAAAAAAAATGCATTACGAAATTATCTCATACCAGATTGCTGTCCTTTGACTCCTTTCCATCAAAGTTTTTAGGCTTTTTGTAAGAAAAAATTGTTCATAATGCATAACCCAATTGTCCTTGTTTGATTGAAGCTATTGGGGAGTCCACTGAACATACAGATACTAGGATTCATGTTCTTTTGTTTACTTTGGCATCAAGTTACTGTTCGATACCAATCTTAAACGTATTTCAATTATCCAATTCAGGTGACTCTAAAGGTTGCAGCTCTCCTGATGCTGTCAACAAAATCAGACAACAAATTACAGAGCATATCGACCTGTGGCTTTCTCAGTGCCAAGATGGCGATGCTAGTGGCCGTTGGAGTGCAATCTAACTCACCGATATCAATCCTCCACAGAATTTCATCTCATGTACTTGCTTGTATCTTTTACACGGCATGTCTTCCTTCCTCATAACTATGTTCTTGCATTCTTGTATCTTTAATGTTGTACAATTGTAACTCAGTAACTGGAATAGAAGGAATGAAATAAAGCCTCATGTAGGTGGGTTACTCACAGATTAGTTTTCTATATATATCAATGCGGAATGTTGAAGATTGTATAATTTGAAAACCTTAGATATAGCTTCACATCTTTGGCTTAAATATAGATTTATTTCACTAAGAATGGAAATAGTTGCTTCATTTTCTTCAACTGGTGCTTTCATTTTGCTTTTTTTTTTTGTCGCTTTCTTATTATAGCTTTTTTGCCACATCTTGTAACCACGCTTGATGTGTTATCTTCTGCTCGTCCGGCTTTTTTGGCAGTCCTCTAGGTTTTTAGCCTAATTGAAACTACTTGTCGGAAAAAGTCATTTCATAACATCATAAGAGTAGATCACATCACCACAGTGAAAATATGGGAGAAAATACAGAAGGGGTAAAAATACAACATTTGCTTCATATACAAATCTTGGTCTCGATGCTCAGTTTAATAAGTGTAGCCTTCAACAAACATTCCTTCCTTGGCCTCCTCGGACTCTCCTTCGCCAGTGTACTTTCCGAGCTGAGCAAGGGAGTTGGCCTTTGCACGGGCCAGCAAAGTCTCCTGAGCGGCCTGCACGTTCTCAGTCCTTCCTCCCCATGTCTTAAGGCAAGTGTTTTGAAGAGCTCTAGCATAAGAAAACGATACGTGCCATGGGTTTGGTGCTTGGTTCATCGCGTTCAAGTTCAGGGTTGCTTCCACTTCAGATTGTCCTCCAGACAAAAACTACACCACATGGATGAAGCACAACGGTTAGTTAATTAGTTATACCCTTACATCTTTAGCATTTAGCTGCATGACCTGTTCGTTTATGATCTTTCTTATCGTATGAATTGACTTCAATGTAACCCCATTAAACTTTGCATGTGCTATAGCTACAGTTGTATACTATCCCTTCGCCTGAACCATCTCTTCGTGTATTCATTTGGTCCGTCTTAGCCATTCTTTTGAGTTTTCTAATTAGGTAACTTATGTTGCTCGGGCTCGGTTAGAAGTATCCTACACAGGTGCGTGTCTAAGTGTCGGATTCGGCTATTCTATGAAAAAAAATTCGTGTTTTTGGTGTAAAATGAAATGTCCGAGTGTCCTCATGTCACAGAGTCGAGTGTCCGACATGGGTACGCGATGTAATAGTGAAGACTCCAAGCAACATTAATAAGTTAACTTCATGTGTCAAATAGACTATTTGGCCTGCATTATTTTTCGGATACCAGTCAGACCCATCATTATAATTTATAAAGTCATTCAAGAAGTAAACGTTAAGAAATAGTTGAGGGCAAGTATACTGTGAGCAATAGGGGGTACTTGCCATGATTCCGGGAACAGCTGGAGGAATGCGCTGGCGGAGAAGGTTGAGGGTGTAACTAGCAACCTGATCGGGGGTAGCCCTGTCTTTGCACTCAGCGCCAGGCGTGACCATGCTGGGTTTCAGGAGGATACCTTCATACATGACATTGTTCTGAGCCAGGTAAAAGAAAACCTCAGCCCACACTTGTTTAGCTACTTCAAATGTCCTGTCTATCCCATGTTCACCATCCAACATTATTTCTGGTTCTACTATTGGAACCAATCCATTGTCCTGCATGCATGCATTACCCCATCAACCAGCCGATTAAAAACCAAAAGGATGTCGTATTTTCGATACTGGAGCATCCTTTGGAGTTGCTATACGCCTATATGATAGTGGTGAATTGAGTGATTACCTGAGAAATAGCAGCATAGCGAGCAAGTCCCCAAGCCGCTTCCTTCACAGCTAGTGCAGACGGGCCATTAGGAATGCTAACTACTGTGCGCCTTCATGAATATCAGCATTACAAGTTAGTGAGTAATCATCCGGACCTATTCCCCCTTTTCCAATTTCCAGTCAAGAATAAGTTATAGACTAAGCGTCTCTTGACTTTGAAAAATGTTGGAATGATGAAAAATGACTCGTTAATTTTCAGGTTTCCTACTCATTCACATTATGGTTAATCAGTTGTCCGACAGTGTAAAGAGAGCTACGCGGACAGTTTTCATGATGATGGATTTGTATCACTCAAACCCGTGTCATGGTTATTACCCTTTCATTATTACTGTATGAGCTCTACCTAATCTAGCTGGTATCTACATTGGCTATACAAACAAAGCAAGAAATAATATAGAAAGAGAATATGTTGATTACCATTTGGCGAAACGCGCACCCTGCTGGTAATAAGCAGCAGAGCGAGATGCTAGCCCATCGAGACCTTGGCACCATGACTCATTGTTGGACCCAGCCAAGGGGACCAAACCCTACAGCAATTGTGTTAGCCAAGAATCGCCAACAAAGGTAATCATAGTATGAAAAACTTTACAAGTATACGCTTTGCTGCAAATGATTACCTTATCAACTTTAATACCAGGCACAATGTTCTGCTCAATGAGGACATCAACCATCTTTTTGCCTTCAGTAGTTGACTGATAGAGAGTCTCCTCAAAAAGGATGGCTCCAGAGATGTACTGTCCGAGCCCTGGGGCGGAAACTAGCAGGGTTCTGTACGCTTGGCGGTTAGCCTCAGTGTTTTCTAACCCAATTGAGTCCAGACGCTTCCCACAGGTTGCGTTTGACTCATCCATGGCCAAGATTCCGCGGCCTGGTGATGCAATTGATTTCTGCAGTTATCGTCCATGAAACATGGATAAGAAACTCAGAAAGCCAACTGCTAATGACATCACATCGGAAAATAAACCAAGAAAGAAAAACATGAAACCTTGTACATAGAGCTGTCAAAAGATGACCCAACTCGAAAAACCAACCAAAAATAACCCGCTCTTTTCAGCCCTAACACAACCCAACCCGATATTAACCCGCACATTTAAGGTCAAGACCCGCCTAACGCGTGACCTGACCCGAAAATCAGATAAACTTAGTAAATTTTGTATCTAAAGCAAGTAAAACTAACATGAATGCATGTATAAGAACACGTAAGTGTCTCGAAATGTAAAAGTAACAAACATACTAAAAAAAAAGAGGGAGTAAGACATACCGCGGTTTTGACAAGCTCGTCAGCATAGCTAGCTTTAACAGAGAGTGAAGACGAGGCTGAAGGCATGCATTTAGCGACGGACAAAGACGAGACCTGGCGAAGGGACTGACCCTTAACCCAATCAGACTTGTCCAACTTAGTTGGGGATGCCTTAAGGAGAGAAGCTGAAGTTGCTGCCATTTTTTTTCAGGCTAAAGTAATACAGTATTATCTCAACACTTGCCTGTTGCCAATTATTTCCTTATCTTTCTCTCAGTCTCACTCTCTTACCTTTCTTCTCTACCACATGCAATTCATTTTATAGTTCCTTTGTCTTAAGCTTGAGATATACCCTTTGAGGCTGTTATACTTCTGCCAATCATAGCCCTACACCTTGGATCATCTTTTCTTTTTATTTTAAACTTGGCATTTTCTCAACTTTATAGCTTAATTAAAATTAATGTCCTTTTTTTTTTTCTATCCTCTTATTAACACTTCTGTTGGACAAATGTACATCTAATTTTCCTGAGGTCTATATGCCCAACAGAATCATGACACCCTTATGAATAGGCATGAGAGCGGATCGACTGTTTCAATTTCCGTCTCATTTCGTACCACCTAGATTTTGATGAACTCCCACTTAATATAAACGATTTTCACATTAAGAGTAATGTAACTCAATGATAATGCTATGTAACATCAAATTTTATATTTAAATGGTCACGTAAGGCTGTCTGAAACCTTCAGACGGAATAGTCCGTCTAAAATGAGAATTAGTAATAATTTAGAGGATTCGGGTCAGCCATTTAGATCAAGTCGCTTTTATCGGGGTCCAGCTCCGGGCCAATGCCAATCTTTATGCCTGCAAGTCGCCACAAAGGAATCAGCATATCTTCAACCACATAAACTTTATTCTAATAATCTGTAGTACCAAGGGCCAAGACATCATGTAGACATCATGGGTAAGTTTTTGCTACACAGATGCACATTTCGCTTCATGCAACTACTACATACCTGAGTGAATTTTTGAAGAAAACTACCCCTCAGTTCTCCCTACTTTAAAATGCTTTAGACAATAATCTTGTACTTTTATTCAATTAATTATGTATGTTCCAAGGGTTTAGTAACCCTAATATTATGTAATTGAATATTTTTACCATTGTTTAAATAAAAAATCCTTTTTTATTTCTAATCCTAACCGAAGTGGTTATTATCTCTCGGTATTAATCAACTTTGCATCATTTATTCTATTTTTACTCCCGGTCTTTCTCATCATTGTCTATACCAACCTCATGTTGAATCACCGATATTCTCTTTTTCATAACTCAAATAGACTATCTCATATATTATCAACTAAATCAATAAGCTAAAAAATAGTCCTAATATAAAGTTAAAACTTATAGCTGGAAAATGACAAGATTAAAAGAGATATAGATATGAAAGTCGGGAATATATTTACGTACTTATCCAGTTACCGTTAAAAATTCATACTCCCTCCCATCCAAACCAAAGGTTACATGGGAGGGAGCACAAGTTTTAAGAAAAAATTGAAAAAGTAAGGGTAGTATTGGAATGGAAGTATGACCACTTGAGTATTTAATGTTAGTTGGGTGGGTGGGGTAATGGCATATTGTGTAAATATATAGGGTAAATGAGGAGTAGTTGGTCTTATTTGTTACCCAAAAAGGAATGGGTAGTTTGGTTTGGATGGTCCAAATAAGGTAAGTATAACCTTTGGTTTGGATGGGAGGAAGTAGAATACAAACTTTTTGATCTTACAAGTTACAACTTACAAGAATAAACTAAACCAAATACATATAAAGTTATATTTATATTACAAATTCTTACTTAACACGGTTATAACTTATAACCGCGAAACAGATCTAAAGTATAATATCGTTAAAATTATATTTTCGAACCCGTTTCACACATAAAGTGAAATAATATTAAGAAGTGAGGCCTTAATACTAGACAAAACATTAAAAATAAAACTCAATCCCTCTTCAAACTCCAACAAAGCAATTTCCATAGCTTCCAACCTCTTAAGTGCAACAGCAAGGGCATCTCCGTCATTTCCTTTATTATTATTATTATTATTATTACTCCACGCGCCAAACGCCGCGTTCAGGGCAGCATCAACATCGGTCAGCTTATTCCCATTCTTCGCGGGCAGCGTCGCCGCCTTGCCCGTAACCTTCTTTTTAAACCCAAGCGCGTACAAGACACGCGCCGGCCTCGCGCGTGGCTTCGTCATCATAAATTTAAACAACGTTCTCAACACTGAGATATTTATGATCGTTACACTAGTCAGAACTCGACTCACCTCCGACTCGTTCCGGTCCAGGTTTTCTCCGGCGAGTC
This sequence comes from Heliosperma pusillum, assembly GCA_022085475.1. Taxonomy (NCBI): domain Eukaryota; kingdom Viridiplantae; phylum Streptophyta; class Magnoliopsida; order Caryophyllales; family Caryophyllaceae; genus Heliosperma; species Heliosperma pusillum. The sequence continues at coordinate 216,931 of JAIUZE010066097.1, forward strand.
GCTCGAGTTGACTCAGTGAAATCGCCAGCGTTTTTGCTGACGTCATCGTCTGTCTCCTCGTTGTCACGTATGACGTCAGCAACCTCTCTCCTCCGTCCCCGCCGCCGGTTATCTCGCCGTGAGAATGGAGTCCGGTGACTTCTTGTCGGAGTGACGTCAGCAGTTGTCGTGACGTGGTGCAGATTTCGAGGAGTTTTGATGACGTGTCGATAAGCGGGTTGACCCGATGGGCTTGGAATTGGGCTTGAGTCTGGGCTTGGAGGTGTCGGGTTTTAAGGGCCCGGTCCACGCATTTGTATAATCGAGCGACACCGGTTAACCCGGTGTTGATCGATTCGATTTCGGAAGTGCAGACTTCTTCTGCTTTCGCGAGTTTTTTGAGCTCTAGTTCAATTTTATCGACCATTAGATTCGATTTTGGAGGGAAGCTACCGGATCTAGTGTGAGTATTTCTGTTGCTGAAAGAAACCGTCATTGCTGGAGGAAAATATTTCCGTCTTAACCACTAGGCTTCGAGTAATAATAAAACGATATTTCCGTCTTAACCAGTTAGTATAGACAAATGGTTAGTGGTGCAATGAGAGTATTACTATTTCCGTCTTAAAAGCTAGACTATGATAAATGGTGATACGAGATTATGAGAGTGTTCGTTTTGTGGAGACTAGAAGTTGACGATATTTCCGTCTTAACCACTAGACAGCCAGAACACTACAAATTGTGATACTAGAGTATTTATTTTGTGGAAGCTGACGATATTTCAGTCTTAAACTTTACTCTACCAGAAATAATGAATGGTGATACACGGGAGTGTTTGTTTTTTGGGAGCTGACGATATTTCCGTATTAACTGCTAGACTACGAAAAACTACGATATGAGAGTTTATTTGTTTTGTGGAAGCTGATTGTATTTCCGTTTTAACCACTAGGCGACGAGAAATTGTAAAGTGAGAGTGTTTGTTTTGTGGAAGTAGAAAGAAAGTGGTGTGGTTTATATAAGTAAAGTTAAGAGGGGACATGACAGCTAAGAGAGATTACTCGTATTAGTTAATTAGTTGAAACTTAGGTTAGCCATGAGATGTGTTCATGTGTTGTTGGGATTAATCAATGCCAAACTTCATAATATACGCCATAGAATACTGCTTCTGCTACACACAGCTGTCTTCTATGCATTTCCAACTCTGTGGCTCCATTTTAATACGAGTAACCTGACCATATCATGTCACATCTCCTGGCTAACTGGGTCAGGTAGGTCAGTTCACTATTTAGATCCGGTTTTAGATTGAATCGATTTCATGATTGTGACATTCTGTTTACCTTAGTTGGTTTCGAGTTTTGGCGGTGGCGGTGGGTGTAACTTTTCCGAGAGAGCGCCTAATACTAACTTAACACGAGATATTACGGATTACGGAGGGTTATATACGCTTAAAAATTCAGTAAATCTCCTTTGAAACGGACCATTTAGTACATGTGTAACTTTTGATGATAAAAAGCGTTACCAGAACAACAATTTTGAGTTGAAACACATTTGTCGTTATATGGTAACATAAATGCTCATATAAAGGTTTCAAGCAAAAGTAGTCGTCTCAAATGAGAATTTGCGCTAAAATTAACATAATAAATAAAAGGCAAAAAAGCTAAATGATAGCTAGTCACCATGTATTCGTGTGAGAGGTCTAAGTTAAATGCATGCATCGTGGTGCATGCATCTTCAAGTTCCAAGTCATTTATGATGTTTGGTTTCATTAGATTTAACTTATGGAATCATCAATCGAGTAAAGTCATTACGAAATGATCAATTTGTGTTAGTTATCTCGGATCCAATCTAGTACATTATCTGAATGAGTTTCGAACGGTTCAGATTATATTATCGATTTGGGGTCATCTTTTGCCCCAACCTCATTTCACATGAGTTTCGGACGGTGCAGATTATTTAAGACCGTTTTAACTTAAGATCTGTCACTCAATCACCCCCAATAAAAAAAAAAGAGTTTAAAATAAAAGGAGAATGAGAGAGGTTCTAAGTAAAAATAGTCGTAAACAAAATCAATCGGTGTTTAAGAGACCAACCCACAATCAAGATCCTTTTGTGAACTTGACTTTCATATGAATCACTCAGTATTTAAACTGCACGAATGGTCGGTTTCCTGGATTGCTGGTTTTACAAATGAATAAAAAGGAATAAAATAATTGAATACCATTGTATTAAAAGTCTTGTCGATTGGTCGAATTTAGGAAGTTGGGTTGAAATTCATTTATAATTATAAATTATAGATATCATGAGAAATGTTCTACACCGTAATAATTTGATGTACTCATAATGTATATTTACATTATAGGAGGGAGGATTTAATTTGAAGAATTGCATGATGGCCTAATAATGATATCAAACATCACCTAATTAATTTGTCGTATACCCAAATTCGGTTCGAATCAGGTTTATCGGGTGAATTAGATTAGTGAAAAATACAAGTATCGGAGTAACAAATAACGTAAAAAAAATGAGTTTAGCACATACACAATAATAATCCTCATAACAACCGAATCAACTTATCGATGAAATGAGTCTACTTGTCAATGTCGATGAGACTCACACATTCACCAATTATATACTGATGAAAATTATAGTAACCAATTGTGCATATGCATCGCACATCTTCAAGTTCGAAGTCGATTATGATGTTTGATTTCATTAGATCTAACTTCTTCAAGTTCGAAGTCGTTTATGACGTTTGGTTTCATTAGATCTAACTTATGGAATCATCTCAATCGTGTCAAGGCATTACCAAATCATCAATTTGTGTTAGTTAGCTCAAATTCATTCTGGTACATTATCTGAACGCATTTTGGTCAAGTTCAAATTAGGATATCGATTTGGGGTCATCTTTTGTCCTATTTGAGTATTCACATTCCAAATGCGAACCCTGTGATTATGAACTATTTTTTATTTAAGACAGTCTTAACTTAAAATCGTTCTTACATCCGATTAAAATAGAAGGTGAAATAAAAAGAACTTTTGAGAGGCCTTAAGTTAAACCGATTTAAGTAAGACCAACGGGTGATTAAGAGACCAACCCACTCTTAGGATCCTTCTATGAACTTGGATTTCATATAATTTATTTAATTTGCACGAATGACTGGTTTCCTTGATTTATGCTTTTACACATGAATGAGGTAGTACAACATAATGGAGTACCATTGTCTTAAAAGTCTGTCTATTTTTCGAATTCAGGAAGTTGGAGTGAAATTCATTTATAAATTGTAAATCATAGATGTTATCATGAGAAATGTTCTAGAGTAATAATTAGATCGATCTACTCATAATGTATATTTGCATTATAAGAGGGAGGATTTGAAGAATTGCATGATGGCCTAATAATGATACCCAACATCACCTAATTGGTTGTTCACCCAACTTAGGTTCGGACGAATCAGGTCAATAAGATAAGTGAAAAATACAAGTAACAAACGATGTAAACACAATAATCCTCATAATAAACGAATCAATTCATCGATGAGACTCAACATTCACCCATCGTATTGGCGCCTTCCAAAACAAAATGGCCCAATGGCGACTTGTACGTGTTATCATATTTCGCAATATATCTCATAGAGTCGTAGGGGTTTGATTTCGATTGATGTCAATGGTTTATGGCTTCCTCCTTTAATATTAAGTAGAATACGATAATAATATAGAACGTAAAGTAGACTATTATAGAAGCACTCCAGGCGTGCAAATACAATCGCATCAATTGTATAATCTCTAATTTTTTGGTATAAATGTGTCATTTAGTCTTAGTTAGTACATATAACATATACTTTTGTATACTATTTGAGGAAATAATTAGTGTGCAAGTGTTTTACGAGCACTTTTTTTATGAGTAAAATACTTATTAGTAATATTTTTATTAATATTTGGGAACATATTTGAAAATAGTTTATCAGCTAGTACTTGATTTGCTGCATCTGATGGATGGAAGGCATCCCAAAATACATAGTCTCTTCGATTCTTACAAAGCTTTGAATTTGGTAAGCAAAGTCCTCCAATTGTTGTATCCACATTACAACAAGATGTATTTGATATTTTGAAACCTAGTAAAGTAAAAAAAAAAAAAAAAAAAAAAAAGTTAGTGTTAGGGTAATCATAGTCATTATTTAAGATAAATAAATATGAGAGCTCGATAAATCTATGATTTACTTTTTTGATGATCGGATTCCTTTCACACATTTTGCCTGTTTTTAGGTATTTCACTCATCTAGGCACAACTCTAAATAAGAAACTTGTTGTATTGAAGAGATTCGAAGAACGAAGTATTTGTTAGCAAAGATTTACTCATCTTAGTGTTTCAAAATTAAGTCAAAAGACTAATACTCCGTTTTTAACTAGTGGTGTAGAAATGGTCTAAAATTTCTTTAAAGTTTGACTCTGTATAATACTCAATTTACATTATGTTAAGAGAATATCATCTCCACTTTGATATTTTTTAGGTTTTTTTTTATTTGAGTAACACAGTCATTTCTTTACGTTTCCGTTTAAAAAATGAACAGGTTAACACTTTCTAAAGCATGCATCTCTCACATTTTGGTTAAAAGCAAATGAAAGAATTGATTGAATTCTCGAAAAATTTAAACATGTGAAAAGATGTTGTGCATTCTTACCATATGTTTGTGGATGATCAATGAGATCAAGCACATCTTTGTAAGTGTCAGAAAATCCAAATTGTGCATCACCATAGTGTTTATTTAGCTTGAAGCTTAATTGTTGAACTTGTGAATTGAATTCTTGAGCCCATTTGTTAACTTGATTCAAGCATATTCCTTTCCTTGATTTAACTCTTTGCGACGGAATACACCCTAAAGGTCCGAGTCCATTGAATAACAATTGACGTGCCCCTAAGTTATAAAGCCGCTGCAGAAAAACAATGTCACACCTTTATTAGGCTTTAGCCCATTCGATGAAGAAAGACTTTTTAATTTTACGAGAAATTCAGACTAGTAGGGGAGCTCGCCCCCGCTGGACAAGAGAAAATTAAAAACTTCTAGTTAAAATTTTCAATTTTTTTCAAATTTACGTTATGTCATTACTTGTTCGCCCCTGCTGAAATATTTCGCCTCCCTAAGTCCCTAATAATCTTGGCTCCGTCACTGAGTGGGGGAGTGCACTTTTGAGTTGTATTGACTCAATATCGCTTATTTGTTTAGCTTTGTTTTATAGTCTAAGACTTTAACATAAGACCGATAAAGAAGAAGTGAATAACTTTTGCCGATGGCTTTATAGTTGACATTTGAGTGAATAACGCGGCTGTTGATATATCCCCACCTTTTTCCGTCACTGGTATACATTGTGTATAACTCGAGAGAATGAGAAGATGATTACCGTAAATTGTTGTTCCAAGGTGGCGAGCAGGAGGTCGACGAACTCATCGTGTGAGTACTCTTGTCCTGCTGCCATAAACGGCTGCAAGAAATTGTTGACGTAGTCATTGCTTCCTACAAGTTTGTAAACTCTTTGTCATTAATATTTTTCTACATTAAATCAGTATAATAATTGAGACTAAAAAATGGGGTTGTGAAAATACCAATTCCCATGAAGTAAATTGCTTTATTTAGAAGCTTATTTGCAGCAGTTTCTCCTATTTTTCCTTTGATAGCTATTGTGGTGTTTTCGAAGCAATTGATTTGATCATCTAGTGACAGTCTTTGTATCTGTTAAAAAAAACACAAATTATCAACTGTAATAAGGCTGTGTACATCTGATTACTCTATCCCGCAATTTGCGGGAGTCATTGAAGCAATAGGGTAATATTGTTGTTGGCTACTTGGCTTCAAAGGTAAATTATACGAGACTAAAGCCTTGGAAGAATCGGTGCTTACAAAGTACAGACCGGTGTCATTGAGAATTCCGGCTCCACCAGATGCATAATTTACGCCTTTGAGCAATTTATCATCATTCGGTAACAGAGAAAGATACGGTGGTGGTGATTGTATACCGAGTCTTTCAGCTACATACAAATACAAGAAAACATAACACGGTCAGTATTTAGACCAAATTAAACGTTACCCACGAAAAGAAACTTGCACGATAATTTTATGAAGCGTGACTGATTAAGGTACGACGAATTTTGCATTTGTATATCATACATATCATATCTCCGATGGTCCGTCCGTTGGTGAACCGTCCAGTGGCTTGACCGCCTTGAAAATCAATGCCATACCATGGAAAATTGGACTTGGCTAGTGAATATTGCAAGTAATTGTTGTTGCCAACTTCAGTCAATGAATCTCCAAATACAAATGTTATCAAATCTTCGGATAATAACTTTGCATCGACAACTTTCGCCTCTGTAACCACATGTCGTAAAAATATCCCTAAGATCGCTAATATTAGTCTCGCATGGGGGTTCATTATTTCGTATGGTTTCGAGCAAATATATATTATATTTAGAGTGAAAGTATGAAAGTATTCATATCAACATGTTGTTTTATTTAGAGAATTTATAGTCACTTTTTGTCATGTTTTTTCCAAACAAGCACTTGATTTTGCTCACTTGTTCAAGTTTTCAGTAATTAGGTGAATAATTTCACAACTAAGAAAACTGAAAAGGGTGAGAATTGATGGATATGCAATGTTGTTCTATTAGTAGAATTGAGTGTTGTATGTTAAAATTTGTAATTTAGTAGTTGGATGTTTCATGTAAGGCAGTTGGCCTACTAACTCAGTCTCTAGATATTAGGTTCTTGCCCTTCCCTGTTATTCGTTGCAGGACTTGCAGTCTTAACTCTTTTAAAGGGTTTCCTAAAAGTTACATGGACTACACCATGATAAATATTACCTACCTCATGACCCGTTGACGAAGTGGCCGATCTTGAAACAATCAGTAAGTCTGGCTTAAGACGAATTACCCGTCTTAAACCTTAAGACGGGTTAAGTACTTAAGTACCACCATAAGGGGATATTAAGGACAAAAATATTGGCGTTTCCTAGGCAACTTGCAATGTAATTTGGTATGTATTTTACCCGTCTTAAGATTAAGACGAATATTGACCGTCGTAAATGAAAATTTGTGTGAAACAATTGATATAGCGGTTACCTTTGCCTCCGTTGCATCATACGACAGTCAAATTGTATAATATGCGATAGTTCAACGACAAAATTTCGCAATCAACAAATTAAAGTAGGTGTTCGCGCACAGTTTCATATTCGGAACGACCTATAAATACGAGAATCCACCTGAGAAACGAAACTGGAGGCTGGAGGATTGGTAAAACCGAAAGGTGTTGTGCTGAAGAAACAGGGGAAAGATTTTACGACTCTTGGTTGTCGTACCAGCAAGTCTCCCCTGTCTAGTTGTACAAACTCCGTCTGTGGCTTATCAAAAAGTCGACTTCTGTAATACTTCTTCTCGTACGTTGTGGAGTAGTTCTGATTGCTATAGCTAGCCATGACGGATCCACAGATTTTAACAGGGAGAGTTGAAGGATGGTCCGAAAGGAACTGGATTTCCACAGTGGCTTGATATGCATCGTCGAAGATAATGTAATGCAACAGAATATAACCATGACCTTCCTTGATAAATGAGCAGAGTCTTTTATCGGGGGGAGCGTCAGTATCAGTCGGAGCACGACAGGCCCGCTGTCTGAATGATATGTAGCTGTAGGAAATTGTTTTGTTGCACAATTCCTTGGTAGTTATGGCCTTATGGGGTCTATGAGAGAGAGATCAATAACGAATTGATAAGTACGGCTGATTGGATAGTCGCCTTTTATCTTAACAAAACCCTTCCCCCGTGACCACCCCGATGACCACATTTGCAAACTTCACACTCCCACGATTCTAACAAGTCCAAGAACACCCAAATCGGGCATCGTTTGCACCTTCAATACTCGACTGGAAGTCGTCATGCACATTGCTACTGTTTTATGTAGCCATATTTTTGTAGGAGATGGACACGGAAATAAACCGTGGTTTAAATGTAATTTACTTTCAGCAAGAATCATTTAATGTACCAATATGCTGGTCGCCGTGCGCACCACATGCCACCCTCTTGCCTACCACCGCATCCACATCCATACGACACTAGACTTGGACCATAAATTTACAATATCATTAGAAAAAGTTAATGTATATGAAAGAGCATAACCCATTTCATTACATCATCCAAAAACAACTATTTTTGGATTTCAAGCAAAGCCATACAACATTAACCATTAGGCTAAAGACCTTTTCGGGTAAATCCAACAAAAGTTAAGATAAAGCAAAACAACATACCTCTATAACTCTATTGTCTATTACAATATTTTTTCTACCTTTGATTAAAATAACTGAATTTAAAAGTTAAATAAATAACTAAGACGAAAAAATTATAAACTAAAAGTCTTTCTCATACAATCAATTATTAAATCTAAATTTCAATGTGTTTTTGTCATTAGTCATCCTAAAAGGACGTCTATGCCTTTAAACTTTTAAGAATGTATGAAGCCCCATGTATCTACAGTCTACACATTAACTTCGACTTTACAACAGCTGCCTTGGTTTACTATTCAAAAGTTGAAAGAAAGGGTACACCCTAAACAATGTAGTCACCAAATTAAACACATTGGTACAAATCCCAGTTAAATAACAAGAAGACATAGATCATACACAAGTTCCATCACCTAATAACTGCAAGTTTGCGAATTTCCTGCCCGCTCAGTCATGCCCTCAATATGCCGTGTCCATACTCTATATTTTTCAGGATCGGTTTCTCAGCTCTTCTAGCTCCAAACAATATATCAGTTACCAGAAAATAACGAAAATCTTTTAGTATTTCTTGAGCTGGAGATTTACGACAGTGAACGATCTTTTATTTCTTCCAGCCGTGTATGAGTACAAAGAACTAGAAAAAACCAAAGAATGTAGCTACGGCAAAAAGAAGAAAGAGTGCTCCTCCCAAGTAGCCGACCTAAAAATGGATTCGAGTGAGATTCATGGCAACAAATAGCTGAATCTGATTAGTAGAAAAATTATTTCAATACATACCAGCTTTTCGGAGATGTACTTAGCGAGGAAGGCCCCTCCCAGAACAGCGACGGATGTAGCAACTAGGTGTCCTAGAATAGCTCCGCTTGCCACGCCCCATGGAGACTAGGAGAGTTGAAACTTAATTGGTCATACATGAACCTGATAGTGTTTGCGTATAAACAAGTACTTCCTCTGTTTCTTTCATAATTCCCAAAAAAGTGGCGCCAGATTTAAGAAACCCAGCAAATATGGTATTAAACCTTGGCCAGGAGCCGCATCCGACAAAAACATATATGTTTTGAAGGTTACTGGGACAAAATTGTAAAAATAATATCGACCGCATTTATGGTTCAACGACCAAGATCAGGCCATGATGACTAACATCGCTATCAAGTATGAAACCGACATTTACTACCCGACAACAAAAAAGGTTTTGACGTAGAAAAGTACCCGTTTCTCATAAAGGCAAAGGGCAGATATGAAAGAAACATGCCAAAAACGGAAATTTGTAGACATCAAAGAAACAGACGGAGCACTAAGTACCTGTGCAGCCCCAAGAGCAATAGTAGCAAGCATAGAGCGATCTCCCCATTCCTTGATAAATTAGAAAAAAAATTGTTTCAGATGTTAAGGTACATCAAATATATGCCCACATATATGATCAATGTAGTTAAATGCAAATTGAATGACTGAGAGAACCTTATGAAGCATATAGATTGTACAGGATGGCTAAAATTATAGCCATTGAGCTACTTAAATCGAGAATTACACCAAAGTCGAAGAAATTCAGTGCTCACCGCAAAGAACACAAGGCTGAATGATTTCCACACGATTTCAAGAGGATTTGACAGCTGCTTGGATGCCTGCCCATTTAAAACATTGAACCAAACCAATCTAAAGGATCGCAAAGATTTTTAATATCTTCCTTTCTGGTTATTTAGGTGGAGATGCAATTATTTACTACTCCTTTGTCTTACCCATTTGTTTACGTATTCCGTTTTTTGTATGTCTTAGCCATTTGTTTATGCTCCAACCGACCCATTATAAATACTTCTATCCCACTTGCGCAAATTGAAGAGATCATGGTAAGACAAAATGGTGTTCAGATAAAACTTACTTTCTCCTTCACAAGCTCCTCCGCTTCAGTATATTCATCAAGCTCAGGGCCCTCCTTGTTTTCAGCTTTGACATCAGGAAGCTCCCATGCATCTTTAATTGACTTCAAACCAAAGAATAGTAAAAGGGTCACAGCAGCATATTCTCCGATGGGGAGAGCTGCAAAACATGCATTAATCAAAAAAATAACTACCCTGATACCCGAAATAATAGGAATCTACTGACTAAATATCTGGCTCTGATATGACAATGACAAATAGTTTGTAGCCAAGTTGTTCATCGTATAAATTCAAACTGCATCCTCCAAGGCTTCAGATCACAGAAAGTTCTTCTACCGAGAATACACAGTTAAATTCTTAGAGACCAACAAAAATCTTTTAGCTTATTTATGGAAGGAAGTTTGTGTGTGAAGGGAGCCAGAAGCTCGGGTTTGATGCTGAAAAGGTTTCAAACCCATGTCGTGTACCAGTAATTAATGACTTTCACAGCTAAGATAGCTGTCGTCTGTATTTTGAAAGAAAGTTGAAAGAGCCCCTGACTAATCTTAAATGGTATATAGATAATACCAACAAACAACAAAACAAACAAGGCCTGTAATAAGTGTCTTGACCACTTACTTGTTTGAAATTGAGCAGGTACTGACTGAAATATGCGCCCTATAACTACTGAGAGAACTGTCATTAGACCAAGGGCACCCATTGATCCTAACAAAACCTGATTCATAAGACATAAATATTTTTTAATTCCTCAAAATTTGACAACGTCTATAGTGTAATGAATGCTTGAATATATAGAAGTATGCTCTGACTAACTTGAGCAGAAACAAATTTTTCAGCACATACTGATACAAGTCATCATGTTCCACTAATTCGACAAAACATATTCTGATACGCAGAAAGCACACACCAATTTGTTTTAGATCAGGGGCACACACCCTGTTTTTATACATGAGATGATACCGAGACGTGTAAAGGTCTCGAAGATCATTGCAACCAGTTTAACGCATTTTGAGGTGGTAAAAGACAAATTAAGTGAGGATAAGCCGCAACGGCTGATATCACGACTAACCAAAATTGAAATTTAGAACTATCGGCACTCTCTAATTTAGGGTACGTGGGATCTCTGAACGGTCTTGCATTCTAAATAAATGTTCGACAACAACAGTGACCAAGTACTTGAATATCTACAATATGTGCATCACAGTGGCTACACTCCACAACTACCTTAATCAATCATTGTGTTATTATTCCAACTTTTTCAATAAATATAGAGAATCTATAAAGCATTTCAACAGGTTAATACTCTGGCTGTGGATATTAACTCGCATATGTGTGTCCAACACTCAACACTCCTACATTAATATGACACTTCGACACTTTATTTTAAAACGAAAAACATGAGAAATTTATCATAAAAAATACGAGTGTGACACTGGACACACACGTCGGATACATAAAACCAACTTATAGTAAATTAAGTTGTGGTTAGGGTTGAGTTTTTTTGTTTTCTTTGAAGGGGTTCTACAGATAGAGCTGATGAAGAGATACAATTCTATCTAACGTTGCACATTCTTTTAGCTTCAAGGCTAGTCATCCTGAGAATTTGCAATGATCATATGACAACTTTGCGTACATGACTATAGCATTATTCCTTTCCGACAAACATTTAAAGTGGTTCTCCATCAGGCTGCTGAGCAACGTTGCTCAAACATCATTCATAATTTCAGTTTTATCTCTAGATATTTGAAAGCTGGGCACTGTTACAAGCTATATACTTAATACTACGGCTACTACATGAAATGACAGATCAGGTTACATGCAATGAAAGCCTATTACTTATTTGAAGAGGTGGAAGCGCCTTTTGGACGCAAGGCACCCTATATTTGGTAGCAAAATTGTATTTTCCAAATAAAATTTTGGGCAACAATACTCTTTTTAGGTGTTTTCAAGCTAGCTAACATGCAAAAGATATAAAAAGTACGTACTAGTGAGCCTCGTTAGGTGGGCACACCTAAAGAGGCGTTTTGGCTAATGCCTCGTCCAAGGCACGCCTTAGGTGCACTCGAGGCACGCGTTTTTAACTTAAGGCCTATCGTGTTGTAAACGTAATTTGACAAGTGAAGAGCTTATCCTAAGCACAAAGGTAAACAAATGACTACTAAAGTGAAAAAGGTAACCAAATGATCGGATTTGGAACGTAGGGAGTACGAATGTAACAGTATGAACGATCTTTTATCCTAGATTATTCTTTGAAAGCATAAAAATTATACACATAGGAGTGGTCGACATAATATTCTGACACGTGCAAGCAGGTAAATAGTGGAGGGATAGAAGAGGAAATATTACCAGTCCTTTTTCATATTGCATGGCCAAAAGAGCAGCAATGAAGAATGTCTGGTAAGTAACAGGGGAAAAAAACATAATCAATATTTGCAAATCCCAAATACTACATAGTATACACACCAAGCACACAGAAATCTAAGCTTTGTTTCTCATTTACTTTTTTAAAAAAAAAAATTAAAGGATTGATGAGTTTAACCAACCATATCCCAAATGTTCTAGGTAAAATTAACAGAGACAACTGGTAAAATATGGGACAAATAATATGGCGGGCAGATGTATGTGAATTGATATTAAAGTCGGAAGAAGAGCAACTTGAGCCAAAATTTTGTGATACGCTAGATCCTTTAAGTGGTATTAACTCTTACTTCATTCGTCGTAATAATCAGAATACTAAAGAAACCAAACACCCTTTGCAAAACTATAGAACAAATAACAATAATGTCTGGGTGAGTCTTCTTCCCTGAAAAAAGACTAAAATGAGGATAAGACAAATTCAAAATCAATCCTTTATCAAGTAATTGTGTACCTTGTCACCAATTTCTGAGACAAAAATCAACATGAATGCTGCAGTGAATCCAGTTTTCGCAATTGCTGCCAACAATGACGATGGATCTCCTTTCATAAACATAATCAGTGAAAACACTAAAGCACACCCACAAAGCACCATAGCTATGGAAAGAGGGTAAGGAATCTGATTAGGACGCTTCTCTCTGCCAAATCAGTCAATATGAAACAATGAGTCTGCTCTATTGTAAATCGACTGACAAAAGACTGTGTAATTACAAGGATATATAAGTCGCTGACATTACTTTTCCAGGTTAACAAGTTTTTAGACATTCAGGCAATCATAATGTGAACAGCAGAATATTTACTATCAAAATTCTAGGAAGTTTTCTTCGCAACCCTCGGATTACTTAATTCATTTTGAAGGCAGTCATATTTACATACTTTTACTGTCAAAATGAGGCCAAAACAGTATTGAAAAATCGGAGCAGAAACTCAGAAAAGTTATTGATTAACTTTGCAGGAAATACATTAAATAAAAATTGATGCTCACGGTTGAGAACCGCCATTGGTGGAGCCATTAGAAGATACATTCTGACCATCATTTTGCAGTTCCCCGTCATAGTTGCTTGGTCCAACCCCAGCACTCGCCTGAGATCTCACTATCTTGAAGACCGACCTCAGCCTCCTTGTTTCCCTTTGTCTCACTACAGGCAAATAGTTTTAGTAGACCGTTAAAATACTAAACAAATATAGATTCAGGAAACTGTATATGTTAAATATCGTGTTCACACAGTTGAACGAAAAGCATGGCCTCCTATTGTTTAGTGAGTTTACGAGATGTTAAGGGACAAAGATGAAGCAATTGTCGAAACACTTTTATAGTAGATAACATTATAACAAGAATAACTCTGTAACATTATGAGTTGAACATATATCTCTACGAGCTACATGTGCATCTACTGGAAGGTTGAATTGACGCCCAAAGTTCGAGAGTGAAAATCCCTACTTCATTTTTGACAGATACATCAGCCTGTTGGACACATAATGACTATCCAATCACTAAACATGTCTTAAGGTTTCAGACGGGAAAATGTGACCCATTTAGAGCCATATGTGACTACTTTTGAATAAATCGTTACCAGAACAACAATATTTAGCGCTGACACTAGCTATAACATTTTGTCGTTAAATGCTCACATTTTACCATAAAAATGGTCTCATTTAACCCGTCTTAAACCTTAAGACAGAATGGTCCGTCTGAAATGAGAGTCGGTAGCAAAAGTAATAATCATCTAAATTGACATAAACTTGAGCTGGACACGCAATTTAAGCAACCAACATTTCCAACTAATCAAATATACTCCCTCCGACAAGTGGACAATAGTCTCATTGGTCTGATCACATTAGTCATATAAAACCTTCCAAATATAGAATGAACAACAATTGACCGAAACACCTAAAAAAATGAATAGGACAACAATTGACCGGGACGGAGGGAGTATACACTAACCCAGCACACTTTATTGTTCCATAAATGGCAACTTGAATGAAAGAAGCACAAACAAGAATCTTACCACATATAGTATAAAAATCTATAAAAAGAAGCAGAAAATATAAAACAAAAAGAGTGAAGAGGGAAGAGAGAATTACAAAAGAGAGAAGAAGGGGAAATGGAGGAAACAAAAGGTGGTAGAGCTAACAATGGAAGTAATCTTCCATTATAATTTGATGAAATTCGTGTGAGCTTTGGAGTAAAATGATGATGATGATGATGATGATGATGATGAACTTTCATGTTGTAAAATAATTGCTTGGATTTCCCAGATAAATCACTGATAAAAATAATATATGTTGAGGAATGAAATAATTGAATCCCACTTGTATACTTGTATTGTATTCCCTCTAACTTTGCTTTATCAGTTTATCCCAACTGTGACTGTCCACGAGAACAGAATTTACCCACCAAAACGCGAAAGCATCTAATATGTCGGATAAAAAATACTGTCATTCACTACAACTTTGCTAATTAGAGTAGGTGTGGCGTGTGGCGTGTGGCGTGTGGCGTGTGGAGTTGTGGTGGACGTGTGGCCAAGGCATGCGGGGCGGGTGGGGCGGGATGGACTTGTCTTGGGGGCGAGGGGCTGGCCCGAGATAGGGGTGGGTTGGACGGGCTGGGCAAAAGGTGGTCCTTCAGGGGGGGTAGCAGATTGTGGACGGGCTGGGTTGGCATGGGGGGACAAAATCGGGCCGAGATAGGAGGTGGTTTGTGTTGGGTTGGGGCGGGTCGGACCGAGCTGTAACAGACTTTTCACCGCCGAATGACCTGAAACGAGTAATTTTAATATTAAAACTTGTAACTATGAAACTCTTTACATAGGTTTACTATAATTGAAACTACAATTGATCAATGGATCATTCGAGAAATTTGAGTAAGTAGATCGATAATTATGGTTATGGAGTCACTTTCATCAGGTTATTTTTGGGCGGGGCACTTCGGGCGGCGACATTTGGATCTATTAGGAGAAGTATAGTCACATTTTTGGATCTCGGTCAGTTTTATTGGGTTGGGTCGACGTTATCATGTCTACTTGAATATGTTTATTAAATTTATAAATATTTCATCACATAAGGTGTTAATTCATAATTCGATATTCTTGAATATTTTCTCCATGCTTATAGTTTTTCAAAATAAAATACAATATTTGAGAATATTAATAAAGAGTAACCTTTTCTGAATGATGAACTAACTTTTCATAAAAATATAAACTGTTTATGATTGATATTTAGCTGAAAACGTGTTCATTTTTGAAATTCATAGGTTTTGTAAGAGATTGCTTTCGGAAAAAAAAAAAGATAATATAATAAAAAATATTATACTCATATCCATCTACAAAAGTATTAATGTTTCTACGCAAGTATAACAATCTTCAGCTCATTACCTTTATTTTATTTCCTTGTTTAAGGAAAAGCGATCTTATTAGTCATGGAATTCCGATATTAGATCGAAAAAATACAATATATGTGATCACCTTAGGGGAAACATTTCCTCACACTCGAGTATTAATGAATTAGCCACATTTGACTATTTGAAATGCATCTACGATGTTATAAAGTCATTTTTACCAGATGGAACTATGTCGAGGGCAAATTGTTATTTCTATTGTATGAAACTATAACGAGGATAAATGTATCATAAAAAAAAACTATATGGCGTCTTCGTCAACCTTATATACATCCAATCTAATATTTAGATTTTATAGCAAACTTATGCCTTTTATTTACTCATTTAAAAACAAATGTATTAAACCTCTGCATTATCACAAATTCTCATTTCAGACAAAAGTATCCGTCTTGAGATTAAAACCGGTATAGATAGGACAAATATCTTGTCAATCCCTAAACATTTCATTTTTGATCAATACAAGTGGGATACTACTTGACTCATTTTAACTTAAACGAATATATCCGTCTTAAGAGAAACGTATTGGTACATTATATCTACAAAATCACTTCAAAAAAAACAAAACAAAACAAAAATAGTGCAAAAGTGTAAACATTTGGCCACTTTATCCCCTTAGCTTATCTATTTTGATTTCCTCCTAATTTCCCCAAAATCTAAAGTATATAGCCCTAAATTTGTCCAAAAAAACCAACTAAATTTATGACACAATAATATGACTATGCTATCACTAACTAATTCCCTCCTCTCACCAACTCACATGGTTTCTTGTTCTTCTTCCACCAACTACAACACTCTCATGGCCAACACTTCTGACCCAGATAAACTCCATAGTATGTTGCATTTCTAATTTCTTTTCTGTTAAATTTACTTTAATTATGCGTAATTAATGTCTGATCATTGTGCATTTCTGCAAATTCTAGTGCATTTTTTTTTGTCTGATCATATTTCTAATTTCACAAATTCTCTTTAAGCTTAGGACGCGTCAAATACATACCAAATCATCCCAATTGTCTGAAAAATACCAAAAATTTTTGTCTTTATTACCAGCATGTGTTAGTATTTGACCCGTCTTAAGCTTAAAGACGGATAGTACCTGTCTTACTGTTCTAATTTTATTGGGTTTAAAATTTCAGGTGGTTCTATAAAAAGGGTTGCTGTCATTGGTGCCGGTGTCAGGTATTAAAGACTAGATATTCTTTGGTTTTGGATTATAACGGGTTAAAAACAATTAATGGTTCATTATATTGGTTGCGCTTCTTTTTATTGTGAAATAGAGACCTCAATTGGTGCAATTCTCGACGCAATTATCATTTTGGGTCATAAAAAAAGTCTTTCATTTGTGGCTCGAGAAGGGGTAAGACTGCATACATCGGACCCTTTTTTTTAACTGCGCAATTTACAGGGATTTTTCTACCCCTGATAGTTGAGACAATGGGTTGTGAGAGTTTGGGTTTTGTTTTAGTGCCTCGGAAAAGATGAAGGATTAAATTTGTTGGTTGAACTTGAATGTGGAGTTTATTCGTTTGGCATCATGTTTATGTGGAATTGCAGTGGACTTGCTGCCGCATATAAGCTAAAATCGAATGGTTTGAACGTGACATTGTTAGAAGCTGATGAAAGAGCTGGTGGTAAAATAAGAAGTGCGGTTAAGAATGGGTATATTTGGGACGAGGGAGCAAATACTATGGTACAATGTTCGATACACCTATTTGTTAAGTACTCCCTCTAACTCAAGTGATTCTTTAGGTTTTGTTTTTTCTTGCGAGGGGAATGGTAAAATAAAAACATAAAGAATCAGTTGAGTCAGAGGAAGTAGTTGAGTTCTTTGCTCCTTTTGATTAATCGGCCTCCTGATAATTAACATGCGCTATATGTTTAGACGGAAAGTGAGAGTGAGGTTACAAGTTTGCTTGATGATCTTGGTATCCGTGATATGCAACAGCTTGTAAGTCTTTCCCTTGTAATTAATCTTTTGGGAATGACAATTACCCCTTCTATAAACAGCTAGTCTTGCTTAAGATGCCAATATCCGTTTTAATGGTAAAATGGATCAAAATACTACCACTTGTTGATAGTAAGACAAGCTTTTTGCTATTACCTAGACAACTACTTTTATCATATGATACCTATTTGGATCCGTTTGGCCATTAAAATGGATATTGCCGTTTTAAATGAGGATTTGTTCTAAAAGCATCGGATTGTCTCTTCTAATCACTAGGAATCAATCAGTTTAAGGGTTGCTGCCTAGTGGCTAGTTTTGTATCCATGTTCAAAATTTTAAGCTCGATGCATTTTCTTATCCTTGACGAGTTTCAACTTTTGCTTGATACTTCACAGCCACTT
Organism: Heliosperma pusillum; assembly: GCA_022085475.1. NCBI lineage: Eukaryota > Viridiplantae > Streptophyta > Magnoliopsida > Caryophyllales > Caryophyllaceae > Heliosperma > Heliosperma pusillum. The sequence continues at coordinate 235,198 of JAIUZE010066097.1, forward strand.
TCGCAAAACAAAAGATATGTCGTTAGGGATGGTCTCCCTGTGCTGGTATGTCATGTATTCACCCCTTTCTCTTCACTGCTATTATGTTCTCTGCCGTGCATACTGACTGTGGCTTATTCTTCTCTACAGCTGCCTTCTGGTCCCATTAGCCTGTTCACAAGCAATTTCCTTTCCGCAAAATCTAAGGTTATTTCAATTTTAAGCATGTAACCAATGAATATTTTTAGTGAATTGAGGAGGATAGGAAAGTAATATAGTAGATGTTTCTATTTACCCTTTTTTCGTAGCTTCGATTATTATGTGAACCATTTTCATGGAGAAGACGTCATAATGCAAAGGTTTCTGATGAGGAAGCAGAGGAAAGGTAAATCTATATCCTATGATTAGCTGTAGTATTTTGGCTTCCTGAGACGTAAATATGTAGCTCTGCATTTTTTCTACCTTTTGGATTTCGGATCTAGTATATAATCCAATTTACTGTCGATATTTAGTTGCAATTATTGGAAATCTAGTATCTGTACATTGGCCTTATGAGAAATGCATTCTACAACATTCCTTGAGAAAAGTGTTTTTTCATGACTAATGTGTTTAACAGTTTGGTCTCTTCTGCAGTGTTAGTGATTTCTTTGGTCGACATTTTGGGGAAGAGGTATAAGCATTATACCTGAGTAGTCATTCAAGTGCAATAAAGTTTATTTTTAATATTTTTTTTTGGCTCTATCATGGTCCTTTATTTATCTCTTTGCGCAGTTTGTTGATTATCTGATTGACCCTTTTGTGGGGGGCACAAGTGCTGCAGATCCGAAGACCATTTCTGTATGTGATTAGTTGCGCCTGTCTCTCTCTCTCTCTTTATACTCTTTGTAAAGGCTGTTTGTCTTTGGAAAAGAGTAGAATGCTCAAAAAGTAAAATGTGCCATTGATTGTTTGCTTGCTTTGGATGTGTGGCAAGATTTTTTCTGTTACTGAATGTGTTAAATTAGGGAATGAGATATGTTGCTCAGACTCGTTTAGAAGTATTCAACACGGGTGTGTGCCCAAGTGTCCAACTCGGCCATTTTTATGAAAATATGCATATTTTGGCTTAAAACAAGGTGTCGATGTGTCATACCCTTATCCGAGTGTCGAGTGTTTGTCCGAGTGTTGAGTGTCAGACACGGGTACGTGGGGGAATCAGAAGAGGTGGAGTAACTTAAGGAATGGGGTGTAACATGTGAGACACTCACTTTTGTTATTTTGGGAATGTGAAAATAGATAGAATGGTGCTGCAATTGTGAGAATTGAAGCATGGAGAAATGATGGTGTGTGAGGGGTACATGAAAACCTAAGACTAATAAAGTAAGACTTAAGAATGACTAAGAAGTAAGAAAACCCTGGTTTTATATGGTATGATGAAACCATTAATTTGGATGGTGCTGATAAGGATTGATAGATTATGTTGGATGATTGTGCTCGAGTCTCTGTTTTGCTTACTGTCTCTTCACTTGGCTTTCTTTCCGTTGTTTCTTGGTATGTTCCAGCTGTTTGTTTATATAATGAAAGTTGTTCCCCTCTTCGGGCAAGAGTTGGAAGGTTTCTGACTAATGACGCACTGACGCTCATTAACAGAATAGCATGTGTGTGATGTTCAGTGTTCAATGTTTTGGCCTCTCCGCCCTTCCCTTTCTTTTGCTAAATCATTTTATTCTCGTCTCATTGTTCTATTTACAGATGCGTCATTCATTTCCGGAGCTATGGGATATTGAGGACAGGTATTGTTATAAAGGACTTCATTTTTAGCATACTTATATTTATCCTTTTTTACATATCACAAGTTCATATCATATCAATGGTGTACTATTTTACAGTTAGGTATCTTCTATTATATAATGTGACACTTTTTCATAGGCCAATAAGACTCGTATATTTTAACTACTAAGCTGCACTGCTAACATCCTGTTCCTGTGTAATTAAATCACATCCTTTGTACTGGACAATGGGTAAATAGCTTCTGAAATGTACTAAGCAATAATGATCAAACTACACCAGTGTAGTTTTTTGTGAGCTGGCTCATAAGTATATTACTGAAATCAGTTAATTTGCTCTGCTACCCGTGTCTTATGTTGGCTCATTCATATAAAGCATGATGCAACCATGTTTCATTTATCAGGTTTGGGTCTATAATTGCTGGAGCAATTCAGTCTAGATTGACTCCGAAACAAGGTGAACAAAAGAAACCTGTCAGTAAGACACGTGTGCGTGGTTCCTTTTCTTTCAAAGGTGGAATGCAGGTAATATAATATGGTATATTTTGTTTGTTTGAGACGATCTGTTGAGCTGGGATATTTATGTTTCTTGTTGGTTGTATCTGGCCATTCAGAAAATTTTATTAAGGTGTTTTCCGGTAGCTAATTGTTGTATCGTCTCCATCTTCAGACACTTGTAGATACAATCTGCGAAAGGTTCAGTGAAGATGAACTTAAGCTCCAATGCAAGGTGCTGTCGTTATCATACAGCCATGAGGGGCATTCAAACAATTGGTCACTATCCTGTCTATCAAACAAATCCATTGAAGATCGACCTTATGATGCTGTGGTTGTAACGGTTCGTATCAAATTACCTGGCTCTGATAAAGTTTACTGATTTTGACATAGATATTCTAAAACAAAATGTTCTAAAGCAAATTTTATCTGAGTACCGTATAACTGAAATCTAGACCTTTAATGAGACTTTTGGCTGTGCTTGGGTAAGAGTTTTGCTATGTATGGAGCGTTACCTTCTAGATGACCGTCCAAGTTGCAATTGCGGACCAAAGAATTTCATTGCTGGGACAAAGTTACAATACCCATTTATTTAGGGCAAACCGTAACCAAATTTCTTTTCGCCAACCCTATGTTAGATAGGTAAACATTTAACTATTTAAGCTATATCATCAGTGTCAACCTCTAGCATCACCATTGTTATAAGTATCGGCCCCTACACCGATTTACCGAGTTATCAGTTATCAAGATTCTCAGGATAAGCGCGATCACATTTTGAGGTCGTATCGTCTGCGTTTATTGTGAAAAGACTGAGATTTGGTACCACTGAAAACCGAGTTCTTAACGTTAAAATGCCCTGAAATTGTGTTTTGTTGCATGATCATGGAGTGAGTGCGACAGAGGTTATAGTGGTCTTACTGGTCCACCATGTAATTTTAGATATCTTTGTTATCGGGTCAAACATAGATAACATAACAATCTCTCAATAAAATCCTGGCTAGAAATTGGATTCCGATGGCATACATCAGCTTTGCACAGTGCCGTTGAAAATTCTTCCAACTTCACAATATTGGCCTAATGAGTTATTGAGTTCTACTTTGGTTTAACTGAAATTTAAAGTGACTGCTTTGTCATTTAAGAAAATTTTCATCTGATGAAGGACTTGTCTAAAATAGGCTCCACTTACAAACGTCAAAGAAATGAAGATTCTAAATGGAGGGAGTCCCTTTTCACTTGACTTCGTCCCAGAGGTATGCAGTTTACTGTATTTTTGTTGATGACCAACTTGTAAAAATGGTCCGCTCTGCGATTTGGATTTATCTTTGCTTACATTATTCCATCAACTATAACTACTACTCCGTAGTTTCTAATCAAGAGTTTCCTCATTGCATTAATTTTGTGCGACTTTAGGAATATTATTAGCTAAGTAGATAAAATGTTTGGGGAATCAGGTTGTGTTATTGTTGTTGGAAGTGGATAAAACATTGCTCATGGAGTCATGGTACAATAGATTTGCTTTAGGATGCTATATCGATGTATTATCTACAACTTCTGATATATCTCTTGTGACGTTTGTAAAGCATGTAAATTTCTATGCACATACATTGTGAAGAGAAGAAATTATGTTGGATTTCTCGTGGTCCATGAATTTCTTCATCAAAGTATTCCTAAGCATAAATATATATTATTAGTTATACACGATGGGTGTCTTTTATGCTCACCTCGGCCACTTCTGAGTTACATGTAGTTTAGGAACCTAAGCATAAATATGAGTAATTTATTTTGATTATGCCAAAGCGAACAAAATACTACTCCGTATTAAATGAAGAAAAAAAACTGAATGTTGTTCTACAACAAACCAAATTTAAAATACTATGGGGTCACCTGACATTTCCCGTTTTCATTTGCCTTAGTCTTGAGGCATATAGAGTTACTTTCAGTGTCATGAAAGTTCTGTAGTCTTCTCATCTTTCTTGTTTATATGTAATATGATTAAGAACTTTCCTTTTTATTGGTTATATGATTTTGAAGGTTTCTATCTCCTAATCCTTGGTAAATGTGATTTGTTATTCTGGGTATTGTTTTAATAAGATGACCTCTCTATTTTTTATATTTCTAGAACCTTCCTTCTCTATATGAATTTGTTAGTGTGTTACTGTGTTATGCTAAAACTGTAAAGTATCATATGCTAATACCTTGTTAATAATTGGTGGTGAGCTGTAAATTCTGCTGTTTCTGTCTGTCATGACAGGTAGACTATCTACCCGTCTCTATTGTAGTCACGGCATTTAATAAGGCAAATGTGAAGAGACCCCTTGAAGGTTTTGGAGTTCTAATTCCCTCTAAGGAGCAAGAAAAAGGACTGAAGACTCTTGGTAAGTTTCCGAGCTGACTGGTTTTGTTATCACGTGTCCAAGCTTCATGACAATTTCTTGGGTCCCACAGGTACTTTGTTTTCGTCAATGATGTTCCCTGATCGCTCTCCTGCTGACCAGTATCTATATACCACCTTCGTTGGAGGAAGCAGAAATAGAGAGCTTGCAAGAGCTACAACGTATGGTTCTTGGGATTCTCCTTTATCTCTTAATTTGGTAGGCGTCTCGATCCTAATTCTTCTTGTGGTTTAGGGATGAGCTGAAGCAGGTAGTTCTCGCTGATTTACAGCAGCTGTTAGGCACTAACGGAGACCCTAGTTTCATCAAGTATGGATTATAATTTTCGAGTTCACATTGATTATCCTTCCAAGTATCTGTATCCTCTTGAAACTCAGGTCTATGCTATTGTGCGTGCAGTCATGTTTATTGGAGCAAGGCATTCCCTCGATATGGGCAAAATTACGGATCCGTTAAGATGGCTATAGCAAAGATGGAAAATGATCTCCCTGGCTTTTTCTATGCAGGTGATGTTATATTCTACATGCTCATATACTCAAATGCATTTTGCATGCCAATCAATGACGATACCTCTGATCCTTCCCATTTAAATATGGTTGAAAACATCGCTTTTTTCACTCCACCGTCACTGTTGGAAAGTTGCTGAGTGTAACACTTGGATGTGCCCCAATGTCGAATTGTTCATGCTAGATTACATGCAGGAATTTCCGATCACTTCCTCTATAGTATGCCAGGATCAAAGTTTTGCGACATATTTAAACTTTTGGAAAATATCCTACATGTGATTACACTGACTGTCCTAGAAAACTGGAAATCTGTAGCAATGTTCAACACTTGGAAAATTATGTTCTATTGCTTTCTAATTTTTTTTGTGCGATCGGTGTTTTGCTCAGGTAACCACAAGGACGGGCTTTCTGTAGGGAAGGCCCTAGCTTCTGGCTACAAAGCTGCAGATCTTGTGATGTCGTATCTAAATTCGTATTCAAACGCAAATCAAACTGTTTGAGTTACCTTCAGAGGCACTAAATTTGTCTATGATTTGAGGCTTTAAACTAATGTGCGGACGGAGTACCTCTACCCGGTACTGTGTCGGGAAGCTTCGGGGTCAATGAAAAGAGGGAAAGAAAAGATTGGCAGGCTCGCAAAGCTGTTGAGGGCAAGAAAAGTAAGCTGAGCAGTCCTGAGTGTGAAGTGTATCTTGCCTTTGAAGGTATCTAAAGACTAAACAACATTAAGAGTCTTAACTGAGCCAACAATTTTTGCCTTTGCTTAATTTAGCAGTGTCATAGCCTCTTAATATTGAACACATTAATTTTTATAAGCTCGGATAAAATGCTTATTATTTTCAATGATGTATACTTTTTAATCATTCTTTTGGGCAAGATGCTTTTTTTGTATGTATGATTTATATTCTAAACCAATGCTCTTTACCGTGACCAAATTAAGTATATAATAAACAAATCTAAAAAATTTCGCAAATCCAAATATATAATTATTTACGTTACTTTTTTTCCTTGTGAAGATGACATTCATTCAAATAATGATGTAAATTAGCAACTTGGAGATGGAGCTGAAATGTAACTTGGTTTAAGCAAACATTGAGCTCCCAGTTACGAATACATCTCGAGAAGGCGCTACACAATCACATTTCCACATTTACATTGCTTAAGCATAATTCCACAATCGATACATATTCAAGAAGGTAGCATAGACATATACAACATTAGAACTTACAATAGCCACAGAACGCTCCTAGAAGCAGTAGTCACGAACCAACCAAGTATGCAACGGAAGACATACAATACTATTTCGATATGATGCACAAACAAGGGCCACAGGCTTTCTCGAACTCCATCCCAACTTTATTGTCCCAATCTGACTTTAGTGGTAATATTGAGTGAACTTCGACCGTTATTTTCTCCAAATAAACATCGAGATAAAATGCAACATTTGTCCGCTTGATTTCATCAATACTACTATTTCCATACTTTTATTTCTAATTACAACTCAAATTTCAAAGAAATATATCGGTCCAAGTCAACATCATTTGGCCATCAAAGTTGGATAGAGAATAAATTTGGGATGAAGCTAGGGGGTTGATTACGTCAGTCATGATGGTGTCGCTGCCCACGCCAAGCTGAAACTGCAGCCCCCGTGTAACTGACCGAGTTCTTTGCAATGCCAGCACTCTTCCTCATGGTCACCCAGAGAATCCAAAAGAATCCGATCCAACCTGTGAGAGATAGTACCAAATTGGTCGCAATTCAGTTATGAAAACCCTAAATATACAATAGGACAAAAGACCGAGTAAAACAAATACAGAGAGGTAAAAATATGTTGCATAGAAGGATACAAAGGAACATTGAGTGAAAAGCTTAAAGTAAGGAGAAATAGGTAGGACGACAGATAAAAGAACCAACATTGCCCAAAAACAGTAACCCAGGTATTAGATGGAACGCTCCTCGACTCATTGTATACTTGGAAAGTTTATTAAGGCCGAAAAGACAATCGACATGCCAAAGGAATTAGTTGTAATTTAGCAGATCATGGAACCTGCAAAAGAAACATCTGCAGAAGAAACACTTCTCGACGCCTCTGACAGGCAGCATAATTTTTACAAGCCACACAGGCTCTATAAGTTAACAAGCCAGTTTCTTTCTGCTATGTTGATTTTCTTAAAATTGCAGCTCTGCTATTGCATTATAACTTTCGAAACTTGCAAAATCCAAAAGGAGCATATACCAAACGCTTCAAATTCTTCTTATTCCAAAAGTATCATATAAATTTTAAACACATGCTTATTATGTTTCTTCTCGTCTATCATTCGCCTTAAGATTGGCATCAAGATAATGTCATGTCTTAACTAGCCAAACATTAATTCTACATGGCTGCCCTTTAAACATGCCGTCAAGAAATGGCCCACCTATTCTTTCCTCTTTTTAAGGAGTTTCATTCTAAACGAAAAAAATAATCCTGATAGTGAGTTCCATCTGAATAAAGACCAAATTCCGTAACTAATACAACAACCCTGATTGGGAGTTCTAGATACGCTCATTATTCATTTCGAACATTCAAATCTATTCACGACATTTCCACTTTAGTTAATAAATAACCCACAAACACACTTCAGGATATCACCGGCTGTAAATAATGAAAGCAAATGCAGCGAACTCAAGATAATATTAAAATGACTGAGCCAGCATTCAGGATATCACCGGCTGTAAATAATGAAAGAGGGAATTCAAGAAAATCACCTGTAACTATTAGAGAAGCAATGATTGCTGATATTGTCACAGACGAGATCACGAAAACAGCAACTGATAGTACCCCGATGTATATTGCTGCCAGACAAGCAAAGAAAATAGCCAAACAGCCACCAGCAGCTGCCAAAGAAACGAAAAGTGATAGGATGATAGCATTAGTCGTCGCAGCGGCCAAAAACAGCAAAAACACCAGGATTCCAGTCAATGTCAGAAGGGTAATTGTCCCAACCTGCAGGAGAAGTAGCAAAAGTAAAGATAAGAAGATAAACAGCTACAACACGTCAGAGTAACGATAATAATCAGCGTTCGCAGTGTATATGATTAGTGAGGGGTGAAAACATGCACTATAATCCAATAACAATTCTGTATGGTCGTGTGGAGGTTATTTATGGCATGAGACTATGCCTAATAGAGTACGAGCCTGGTTAAAAAGTAGCGGTTGCAGGCCTGCCGGTTCTCTCGTCGTAAAAAAAAATACAGTGTCGGTAAATTTAACACTAGGGAAATATAAGGTGACTTTCTTGTGCTCTAATCTACCATCAGACCATCAAGCCAATTTATGGTTGTGTGAGACAATTTCATATTGTGAGACGGTCTACTTTTATAAATAAATAAAAAATCATTTATTAACAGGAAAGGATGAGTTTTTATTTATTAGCATATGATCGTCTCTGTGAAACCGTCTCATTCTAAAATTTAAGTTTTATTAACCATTGATATCATTTACTCCCTATGTTCCGATCATTTCTTTAACTATTCCTTTTTAAAATGTCTTTATCATTTACTTCTTCCGTCTAGCTCATTTGTTTACCTTTTATATAATAAAAACATCAGTTATCTATTAATAATAGTTACAAATGATCCACTACTCTCTTTTCTATTCCGATCATTTATTTACCTATTCTAATTTACTGTTTACAGGTGCCATTCGTATAACTTTCTATTTAAAAAAAAATCCACTCAGCATTTTGATCTAACGGTCAACTATTAACAATAACTAAAAATAATCCGCTACTCTATTTCCCGTCTTCATGTCTAAAACAAAGGTAAACAAATTATGGTAACAAAGTCGAGTAACATAAGAAAAGAAGACATACAGAGACAACGAGGAGCAAACGAAGCGGACTACCAGTACGGGCCCACTTAACGACCTTACACCCAGAGTTTCTAGAAGCATCTCGAAGATTCGGAAGATTATCTCTAAACGAAACTTTAGTCCGATGAAATATCGACGCAGAATTCTTATCACCAGGGAAGAATATCGGCCTAAGAAGACCTGAAACGGCGTCGTATAAGCTCTCATCAACATCATCATCTCCACCTATGAATTGATCACGTGTCTCACGTTCTTCTTCATATTGGGGTTTACCGTTGGTGGCCGTACTGTACGTGTCTTCTTCTCTTTCTCCCATTTTTTTTATTTTTTGATATTTTGTTGAGGAAGTTGTTGTGATATTAATTGGGTTGAATTTTGGAGTGGGATCTCAGATGTGAATGAATCATTGGGGTTTGAAAAGTGAAAGGTGTAATTGTATAGTAATATGAGTACTGGTCCTCATTTTTAGTGTAACTGATTGCGACTAATTTGTTTGTTAATTGACTATGGCTAAACTCAATCGGTAAGTCTCGTTTGTAACCGTCTTGTTAAAAAAAAATCACAACCCCTTACTCCCTTATGTACGGTTCTTTTTGCCTTAATTTCAGCTCGTTTTTTTTAGCTCGGCTCTATTTAATATATTTTAGTTTAGCTTTAACTAGTTTTGTACAACTCATCTCTTCTCAAAAATTAAGTTTTACTTCATCTATATTCACTTCAACCCGAATCCATTTAATTTTGTTCACTTTAACTCACCTCCAATTAATTCAGTTTAGCCCATTTCAGCCGAAAAGAACAGGGCCTTAATCATTTATTCTCTTACTCACAGCTTGGAAGAGGTCACGTTAGTTCCTTTAAGTCAACCAGTCACGTTAGTTCTGTTTGATTAAGTTCAGATTAGTTCAGTTTAGTTCAACATTACTTCCTCTGTCCCGATCATTTGTTTACTTTTGCTTATGACACAAAGATTAAGAAGGAGGGCTTATTTGTAGGTAGTGATATTGGATGACAAGTGGACAATAGTTCATTGAGAGAACAAACTACACATAGAAAACTTAGGTAAAGAAATGGATGAGACACCTAAAAATGAAAATGTAAACAAGTGACGAGGCGGGTGGAGTGTTATTGTTTTTCTTTCAATTCATTTCAGACAAATTCTATCCAACAGAATGGGCATTTGTGCATCTCGTGTTGATGGTTTTTTTTAACACGGTCATATTCGTCTTTGAATAAAACGGAGTAAATGAGACAAGGCTTTTTACGGTCTTCTAGACATTTTACATTTTATTATTATCCCGTTTATTTTGAGTTGGATCGTAGTTGAAAATCATTGGCATATGAAAACTGAAAAGTGAGGGTGTGATGGCAAAATATAGGAGTAGTGGTCCTCTTTGTATTGCTACGAGTCTACACCTAATAATGGAGTATGGATCTTTCTATTTCGTCAAGGGAAATAAAGTTTCATTATTTTTCAACGGTCCTGATTAAATTTAGGCTTGATCGGTTAGTTGTAGATTTTATTGGAAATGAAAAGATAAATGAATAAGAAAGAATATACGGAGTATAATATAACAATGATTGTGAAAGAAAATGGACAAAAAGAAATCACAAATTCTCATTGAAGACGGGACGGGATATATCCGTCTTCAATGAAGACAGATCGAATTCTCTTTCACAAATGGACAAATGGGAGTGCAAGTGGGGATCCATTTAGCTCCTTACTTGCTCTCCCACTTGTCTACTTATGAGAGAGAATCCAACCCGTTTACAATTAAAACGGATATACCCGCCTTCAATAAAACCAACTGAAAAAGAAATGGTATAGGAAGGGCTCGATGGCTCATGGAGTCGTGGTATTGGTACGCTGAGTCGCTGAGATATTATTTGTGGTCCTCATCATGTGGGCACGTTTGCAGTGTCACATTATCACTCTCACGCTGCCACCTGTCTTCTGCTTCCCATTCCTTACCGTCCCTTTGATCTCCTTCTACCGACCAATTAAGTTCTACTGTTCTATGCGCATATGTGTAAAGCGTAAGTTTCGTTTAAAACGGATATTATTCATTTTAAGTTTAAGAATAGTCGAATATTAATATACTACCACTACCGGATGTTAGTAATAAAGACAAGTCTTTTAATATTATAGCAAATCACCCTTATAAATTTGGTATTATGTACAATTAAACCCCTTAACTTATCAATTTAGCTAATCAACCTCATAGGTTTCTCTCAATGTGTAATTAATCACATCTTTTATTTTTAAGAATGAAATTTATTAAATTAAATATATTACTATTATTAAAAGTCAATATTATTGATCAAATATATATCCTAAAATTTTTATTTATTAGAAAGCATGTTCAAATGTGTTTTACAATAACTTATACTTATTTTGGTGAAAAATATTCACAATACTAGTACGTTTAGTAAGGTCACGGTGACAAATTACATAACTAAATTTTTGCTTAAATTAAATTTATTTCACTTTTTTTTTTGCTAAATATATAGAAATATATTGTATTTAATTTTCAATTGATTTAATTAAAAATGTTTTTATAATAGAGAATAAGAAATTTTAGTTAAAAGAGGTAGAAATTTTGATTTGTACTTAATTGCACTTGTTTATGAAACTTATGGGGCTAATTTGCTACAAGTTAAATTTAAGGACTTGATTTACACATAGTGCATAAGTTATGGAGGTGATTTGCTACATCCCCGTTTCCTTGGCAAATAAGTGAGGTGCAAATTGACTAAATATTTTCTCAATTTCCAAAAATAAAATAGAGGTTTATTACTTTCAAACGGTTTAACTCTTGGGCCGATTAGATTGGTTGTAAATTTACATAAAAATGAAAAGGTTAATTAGGGAGAATGAAATATACTATAATAGTCCTTGTGAAAGGAAATTGACAACAAATAAATGGAGTTGACCCTATACCGTGCAAATTATTATCTAAGACCGTTTAAAAGTGTATAAAAGTTGTTTTGTATCGTACAAGTACCTCTTACTTTTGGTAGTCGCTACAATGAAATGAGGAATTGTAGTTACTTATGATCTTGTTTGATAGTCCATATATAACAGAATAGTAATTGTATAATTGTAAGTTTACCCTAGAAATCGATCGAGTAGTAAACCTCTAAAAGCATACTCGCCTATGTTCATATATAGTGGATGCAAGAGGTGAGTTTGTGAAATACGTCTAGATATATATATACCGATTTACATATATTTCATAAGTTAAGTATATAAAAATTTAGAACAGCTAAAACATGAACTTTACATTGGTTCTTAGAAGACACACGTAATAAGTTGCAAGCAACGTCTTTTCAACAATGTATATTTATACACAAATTCTCATTTGTGACGGACACTATCCGTCGCAAGCTTAAGACGGATACCATATTCTCTCACAAAATACCCATCAAGGGTGAGTGGAGAAGCACATGGGGGGTGCCCACCTTGTCCCCTCTACCCATTTCTTCTCACAAAATACCCGTCGCAAGATCCGATCCGTCGCAAGCAAGACCTACTGATATTTATATGTGTATCTTGTAATTGATTTGATTAACACGTACAACCCACAACCTCTAAACATCGTGTTTACAAGTTATAACTCGTATAAAACTCATCAAGTTTTTGGTTCAAACCCACTAAGACCGATTTTGTGAAGGTTATTTATAACAACCTAATTAACACTATATCTTACTTTTCCGTTCAATCAATCAGTTACATTAAATGTAACTCACATGTATAACGTATTCCGCAAATCTCTATATATATACATCAAATGACCGGAATTATCAACTTATCATTGTAAATATACAATTGTTTTTTAGTGTGCACTAGGTAAAACATCAGTTCATAGAATATACATTTGATGTTCGACAATTTGATGTAGTTTTTAAGCTTTATAATAAAGTTTATGAATATTGTTTTGAAATTGTTAGGATGGTATATGGAACAACTATTGTCTTTAGGGAAGATAAGAATGTTCGAGTCAAGTTGAAATGAGTAATGAAAATGTTTCATCAACTAGTGTAATAAACAAACAAGAACCCGAGTTGATCAGTGATTATGCAAGTGTTGAGGATAGATTTTGAATTATCCACCCACAACCTTACGCGGACGTTAAAGACGTTGGACATTTCACATATAGTCAGATACGGTCTTATGCTTGCTGGAAAAACAATGGATGATATTTTAACAACGAACAACTTATAGAACTCCTCAATCCATGTCTTGAGAATCGACAGTTGACAATTTTAAAGAAATCGGATTTGTTTCGGAAATCATTGAACATTTCTATAGATACCTTGCCAATCTCTTCTAAAACTACATGTTCAATTAACCCTACAAAATCCAAATCAAGTCTCGTGAACGACTACAACAAACAAGAATCTGAGATGATCAGTGACTGCACAAATGCCGAAGATAGATTTTGATGTATCCGTCCACAATCTTGCGTGGACTTTATAGTCGTTGGACATTTCACATCTAATTGGATACTGTCTTATGTTTGATGGAAAAATTGTGGATGATATTTTAACAACGAACAACTTCCAGAATTTTCCAATCCAAGCCTTAACTATTGCCAATTGACAACACTAAAGAAAACCGTTTTTTTTCTTTCAAAATCATTGAACATTTATATATACCTTATAGTAGGCCAAACTCTTCTTAAACTACATGTTCAATCAATCCTACAAAATACAAATCAAGACTCAAGAACGAGTACAACATATAAACATTACTGTATGAGTAGTAGATTTCACCACGTCACATCTAATCAACCACCATATAAAATGACGAAAATACCCTTACATAAGTCCAACACTTCAACTGTAATGACTCGTGAGTCATGACACCTTTACTAAGTCGGCTACCGGCCCACCCTCCTCACCAGCTCACGGAAAACCATCCCAATCTCAATCCCTCCATTTATTTCCTCAACTTTCTAATTTCTCAAACCCTAATTCAAAAAAATCCCCAATTTCCACTCAATTAACTCATAAAATGCCCTATTTAGTACTATAATAATAATAATTATATTAATTATTATTTGCTTTATTGTTGTTGTTGGAAAATGGGGTGTTTTGTGTCAACGCAGAAAGAAACGGGAGTTGGAAATAGACGGCGACCAAGTAATATAGGTGAAGTATCGGTATTTGTACCGGGGTTTCGGGTTCCGAAACCAGTTGATTTCTCTCAATGTCTTGGGGAACAAGTGGCTAAATGTGCTGTAGAACGATTGTCTGCACTTCGGACACAAATTGTTGTTATGGTTGGTCATGAGGCTCTTCATGTTACTCGGTCTCGGCGTAAATCAATTACGCAACACGGTTAGTTAGTTAGTTAGTCCGTCTCAATCATTTGTTTACGTTTGATTAAAATAGCTCGTAAAGAAGAAAAATGTACTATGTAGTTAGTTAGTTAGTTAGTCTGTCTGTCTCAATCATTTGTTTAACCGTGATTAAGATAGCTCATAAAGAAGAAAAGTTAAGTAGTTGATTAGTTACTTAGTCCGTCTCAATCATTTGTTTACATTTGATTAAAATACCTTCTAAAGAAGAAAAGTTAGTAGTTAGTCAATTAGTTATTCAGTCCGTCTCAATTATTTGTTTACCATTGATTAAAATAGTTCGTGAAGGAGAAAATGTAGGTAGTTAGTCAGTTAGTTACTCAGTCCATTCCTTTATTTACCTTTGATTAAAATACCTGTAGATAAGAAAAATGTGGTTAGTTAGTCGTCTCACTCTTACTTAGGCCATGTTCTTTCGGACTTAATTTCAGCTCATTTCAGTTCAGCTTAGTTTTATCTAATTCAATTCAGTTCAGCTTTAGTTAGTTATGTTCCGTTCATCTCTTCACAAAATAACTCTTACTTCGTCTCCATTCACTTCAGCTCTATTCTCCATTCAGTTGAGCTCAACTCCATTCAGTTGAGCTCAACTCCATTCAGTTGAGTTCAATTCAGCTGAACTTCATTAAATTCAATTCATCTCGTTTCAGCTGAAAAGAACATGGCCTAATTTGTTTACTTTTGATTAAAATAAACCTTTGATTATAATATCTCTCGTGACGGAGGGAATAATTTACTATTGTCGTGATTAGCTGTGGTTTTGTGTAGGGGGTTCTACATTGACGGATCTTCAACAAGTTCTTGAAGATTACTTGCCTGTTCTCCTCGGATTAGTTAAAGATGGTACTTGTATAATTTTGCTCAAGCTCAATATTTGTACGTGTTGTTATCCAACCCACATTTTTCGATGTTGTTTGATTGAATATACTGGTTTCTGTTTAGGAAGTCCGTTGCAACATAAAGTACAATTTTGTTGGGTCAATCAAGAAGATGCGGCAGAGGTGAGGCTCGAAAGTCTGAATTTGTTTGCAATCGTTTTGTTTCGTAAAACAATGTGACCTGTTTAAGCTTAAGAGACCTTGATGAATAGTTTAGGAAAACAAAGCTACTTGAATACTTGATGTTAGTTTCTAATTAGAGTAATGGAATGTGTGTGGCGAAATAGACTTGTCAAGTTTACGATAATGTCACCACGGATGTCCAAGAAAAAATCAAGGATTGTTATAAGCGGCATAGGGAGGGAGTACAATTGAGGATACACTATCTTTTTCTTGTAGCAGTGACACGTCATGAAACATGAAATCACGAATAATCGACCCTACACGTTTGTGCTATCAGTTCTGCTTGTTGATTGACTACTTTTACGGTTCAGATGATTATCGTGTCAGATTTAGGATAGCGCTTGATTTTGGTTTTGCTGTCTGTTTTACAGGAAACAGTTGTGACAAATGCTTGGTACGAAGTATTGTCTGTCCTGCATCTGATGGCAATGTTATCGCTATCACAAGCCAACATTTTACTTCTTCCCAGAATATCTACTGACGGTTATCAACCGAAGGTTACTGATGGTAGGCATACCCCTTGTACTCAAGCCTCTAGAAAACTGTCTTATTTTTTAGATCGTCCCATTTTGTCCTCTAAGATGTTCAATTAATTTGATGCATGTTTTGGATGTTTAATTACTCGCTTAAGCTGATGAGTAAACTGTCTAATATTCCGTATAAGATGATATAGAGCCGAAAAACTATAGGTTGCATAACATTCAGGATGTTAGATTCTTTTTGCAAAAAATGTGAAGATAATCGGTTATTTTAGCTTAAATTAGGCCGTAGGTAGATTGGGCATAGAGCTGATCTTCTTGAAGTGTGAGTTCATTGTATACATTTGAGTGAAAGTGTTGGATCTTTTTTTTTTTTTTTTTTCTCTGATAGCATTATTACCCCACACCTCGAAAGATTCTTCTGGTTCAAACAATTTTAAAATAGGGTCATGTACTCATGTGTAGGCAGCTTCTCCCAGTTATTGAAACCAAGACGACCGTTGCTACCTCTTGTTTGCGGATTCAATTTTTTTCTTCAGTGCACCGTTAGCATCCATCTTGCAGCTGTACCTATTGTACAGTTTTCTTAGATATTTCTTACTTCTAGAATGATGAGTTTGAAGACACCAATTAATGTTTAAGAGTCCAAATCTTCTATGAGCTCCTACCGGCTACCGCATAATAGAATTATTGTAACTTTGAGAACACGAGTTAGCTCAAGTGGTAAGAGCTCTCTTACCCCAAACATTAAGTTGGGGGTTCATTTGAACCAAAAAAAAAGAATTATCGTTAACTAGCATTGTGGGGAAGATCTTTGATAAGAATAACAGATGGGACCTATCACCTACTTCCAATAAGAAGTCCAGAGAGATAAACACGTGTTTCCTTATGATACCACTACTTTGTTTGAGGAACCCAACTTAGTTAAAAAGCAAGCCTCTAGTGCACTTAAGACCCTTAAGTCTCATGGTTATTGAGGTAATAACCCAAATGCCTCGGTGCTGCTTATAGATGCAGCATAGCTAGCTATATACACATACACTACTATGCAATTTCCATACTTTTCCTTTTAGTTCTTGTAAATGCCCTTCTCGTTACGACATTATGCCTATCTTTTAAAATCCAAAGGAAGGGTTTTGTTGTGCAAAATTATATTTTGAAAATACAATTTTGTTTGCAAAAGCAATGCGCCTCGTGCCTATGTAGCAGAAGAAAGTGTGATGTCAATGCTCTCATAGTACTTGCTCTAACTGTGACGACTCTTTCTTAGCTTAGGACAATAGTGACCATAACTGTAAACGCGATCAGTACCACATTTGTTTTTAGCAAGTTTCCCATTTAACTCACTAGCACAGGGAATTAGTAACAAGATCACTGAATACATCAAATGTACGCTGTTTTAAAATTGGGTTTTAAAGTTGAACAATTTTTACCTACTGGTTCAACAAACACAGAGAGCAGGCGAGCTTCTGTCGAGATCTTCTTGAAGGCAGCGGGATACCTTGATTGTGCAATCCGTCACGTGTTTCCACAGCTTTCAGTAGAGATAAGGTAAGGCTTTTAAATTTAAAATTGACCCGTGTTCTTATGTATGTCATGGTATTGTATATTGTCATGTTGCTGATGTTATATATCACTTGCTCTTTGTAGAAGAAGCTTGCCAGTAGATCTGTCCGAAGGAGTTATACGGGCTCTTTCGCTGCAGGCACTTGGACAGGTAGTGAAGTCTCTGTATTCCTACTCTCTTGTGTGAAGCAATGCTTCCGCTTTAGTGGAAGTTCAAACATACTTTTCTTATGAGATACAGTAATTGTTACTTGTATCACATAACCTCAGCACTTAATATAGGACTATTTTGTCGTGTATGCGATACACTCGGTCTTACTATTCTCTCTAGTAATAATGCTTTCTTGTGGTAGTTCCTTATGGTGGTCTATGTTAGACAGACTGACAAATTATATCTGAGGCCTAAGGCTTTGGCCGTCGTACACATTAAGCAATTTTATGTACCCTCATATTCCACTATGTTGGTAGTGTAGGGTGTAGATATCCAACTTGGCTTAGCGATTGACAGTGCCAAAGCAACGCTTGCTGTAAAGCGAAGACTTGCATGTGAAATGGTGAAATACTGGCAACAGGTAAATTACTACATATTGATATATACTTTGCTGTTGTCCTACTAATATTTTGGTGTATGTGGTACTAGAACTACTTTTGCTGTCCCTGCAGTGAAGTTTAAACCTTCTATTAGTCGCTTTGACAATTTCATTTAGTTAAACTGTATTTATGTACTTATTCTTTTTACAGTGTTTTGGAAGTTCATTCCTAACATTAGGCCTTATTGCTGGTAACCTTGAAAAATCGTTAGAAAAGCAGCCGGTGTAAACCTAGGTTTATTCCACGACAAAAATGCCCAATGTATTTCGTGTAAATGTAATTACGATACCTTTACAAGTATATGATACCTTGGCCCACTGAAAGGAGCTAGAAACAATCCTTTTCCAAAAATGATCAAGAGAGTATTCTAATCTCTGAAAACAAACGGTAGTTCAGCTCTAACTAAATGAATTTCTACTTCATTATGTCATGAATTTCTTGTCTATAGAAGCTAGTCACATTATATAGCTTCTCACACTGACCCCAGATATTCATATCAGATTCTGATATCCACGCATGACTTATGTACCTGATATTGGTCCTTCTTAGTTACGTAGTCCTTGCAAACATCATTCATCAAACTGTTTGTGTGTTTCTAAGTTCTCATTACTCATAGGTTAGTCCTAAATAGCTTTGAATATGCTGTCGTATGCTGGTGCTGATACCAACTTTTTGCAGGCACAAGATAATATAATGAATCAACCGCTAACTAATGGTTGGGGTGAAAAGCACCAGCTTTTCATTAAGTGGAAATATACGGAAGCAAAGGTATGTCATGATTTCTTTCTCGTTTTCCCTTTTGTATCTGTTCTGTGTGAATTTTTTTACAGATTACCCTGCCATACTGAGGCAGTATTTATATTGTTATTGTTGTTGTTATCTCTGTCCTCTATTATTTTTCTTCTTGTTTTAGTGTGTCATGGGCTCATGGCCTATTTCTATAATTACTACTCCGTATGATGTTTTTTGTAACAAATACCCCCTCTGCTCCAAAGTGTTTTTTCCCCTTTACTTTTAGCACAGTCGTTGAACAACTCATTATCAATAAATAGAATATAGTTATCGGACCCCAATTCATCTTAGCTCATTCAATTATTAACCCATTACCACCAGGGCACCTGTCCACAAGTAGTACCACTACTAGGCCGCCACACAACCAGAGAAGTTAGTCGGCGAACGTGATGGTGTAGTCTTTACGGGGGGGTTAAGGTGAGGACAAGCAAAAAGGGGAGGAAGGTCAGAACCAGTTTTATGTATGGGGAGGAAGGTCTAGGAGAGAGAGGGGATGTCGACGTTGGGTATGCGTCGCTTGTGGTCGAAATGGTTGCTGAACCTGGTGTCCAGTGGGGATGCGGAGGGAGGTTTTAGAAGGTCAATGAAATAAGTGGGAAAGGAGGAAGGTTGGTGAGGGGATATGTTTGATCACCGACAAGAGGAGAGAAGGGTGATCTTAAAATAGTGAAAGCAATGGCTAGACGGTGGTCGCTGGAGTGGATAGATGAAGGTGGTGGCTGATGAAGGATAGTCACTGGCAAGGAGAAGGGAAGGAGGTCGCTGAAGTTGGTAGGTAAAGGATTGGCTAGTAGAGGCGGTGGCTGATGAGGAGGAGAGAGGGTGGTGGATTAGTTGTTAATGGGTAAGCTAGTTGATTTAATATGAGGAATCATCAATATGCTTATAATTTGTAATCATTGGCTACCTCTCTATCAGAAAATCAGACGAGGATGTTTTATAATATACTGATAAATGGTACTAGGAGGAAGCGTTGTGTACTTCATAAGTATGCTGTATCAAGGAGCTTCCCATACGTAAAACAGCCAATGTTGTCATGATAATGGACTAACTTCAATGTTTTGGAGGCAAGCTCTTGACAGACTTTTCTTATTCTTTTTTCTTTCTTGAGGGGAGGGGGACGGGTAAGTCTATGTGACTACGTGGGAGATTTCGTTTGTATCTTTTGTAGATAATATATATTGGCTAAGACTGGCCTATAAGAGGACAAGAGCTTTAAGCTTTTATCTGATTTTTCAGCTTGGAGCTTTAAAGTTTCCTCCACACTGTCCTACCATGTGACCATCTTGCCCAAAGATGTAGCATATTGCATAATATTTTATCCTTTTCTTGTTTTCGCCATTTTTTGTTATCTAAAAACAGTAAAGATGTCTTAGCCCGTTGATTAAGAGTAGTAGCGTAAGGAAGTACTAGGAGCATTAGGCATTTAGGCCGCATGGTCAAAATTTAAATCCTACTTTCACTTGTATTCTTCTGCCCTGTGGCTCCTCTGACAAAAAAAGTACTCGTATTACTTAACAATAATATTCTATGTTACTGATATAAATGGAAGAAAAACTTTATTCCAGGCTGCTGCTTACTATTATCATGGTATCATTTTGGATGAGGGCAACACCGAGAAATCTCATGGGATGGCAATTGCCTCATTACAAGCAGCTGATGAGTATCTTAAAGAGTGTAAAAAAGCAGGTGAAGCATTTAACATGGCCCCTCCTCAGTCAAGGTATACTCTTAAAAGTGTATTCTTATGTTTATTTCCCTTCCGAGCTCCAACCTTTTTGTGCTGAAATTTTTTAATACACGCTGTCAATATGATTTAAACCCAAGTGAACTAAGCTTTCTACGTGTCTTAAGTAAATTCTCAAAAAGCGAATAGTTCGGTGCAAGTAGATGCTTTGGACATTGCTCAAGTGTAGTAGGCACTGCATAAGTGCTGTCAAAGTGTCAGTAAGAATTGTATCCATGTTGGGTGAAAATTGATTTTAAAATGCGTACAACGGAAATGGAGCAGAAGTCATCACATATAGATTGCTAAAACTTTAAACAATAAGCATGTTTTAAAGCTGCTAGCCGGGTTATGGATATATGGATAATGACCGGAAAGGAAGGAGAGGGAAATAAATGGGGGCTAGGGGAAGGAAAGAGAAGATCGGAAAGAGAAGTAAGAAGTGGCATTTGGATAGCAGAAGAACAAGAGGCAATAATAGGAAAAACCCTATGCGGTTCAAAATTACTAATAATGATATTGCACGTTATGGATGGCTGTGAGAAAGCTGCAAGAAAGCCAAAAGGCAAAAGGTCAGTTTGTGTGAGAGAAGATCAGATCACTGTGGTGGTAGAGAAGGTCGCCTTAATGATACTTATTATACTCCCCTAGTCCATACTTTTTTTTTCCTTATTTGCTTACAACTGGGGAATACTTTGGTTACTCATGGAGGCGGAAGGATTTAATCATTCTGACGGTTTCTAATGAAATTGAAAATAAGCTACCTCCATTTTACCCTCCCTCCTTTTCAGTGTAAGACTTTTGAGGTCTGTAAGACACTTTGACCATATTCTTTTGCATTTATAGTATAATTTTTTGTTTAAAACATAAAAATATTTCCTTTCATGTAAATACTTTACCATATTTATTTATTTATATTTTTGTTTGTTTTGTTTTTCAACATATTTACGATCAAACTTTGTAAACTTTGACCCCTTAAAGTCAAACCGGAAGATTACACTCATTATAGCAATCGTGAGGGAGTCTTGTAGAATAAGTATGGTGTAGTGCACTGATGGGATGATGCATTAACCTAATTGTTGCCTATTTCCATTTTAAATTGAGCCACTCAGTATTCCTTTTGTTTGGCATTGGAAGATAGGATAAAGAAAAGTAGCTCATTGAATTTGTTTCCTTTATGCTATGAAGAAGCAGATCATAGTGGTAATATTTATCAAGGTCTAATGGAGTGAGTGTATCTAGAACGTATGTAAAGCTGCATTCTGTATATTGTATGCGTGCATGTATTGGAGGGCTCTTTAAGTGCAGTTGATAAGTGGACTTGGATTTAGGGATTGTTTGGAGGGGGGGATTTGGGGGCAAAGGAAGGGGAGGGGGAGCAAGGGAAATATAATCCCTAGTTTGGTTAGCAAATGAGGGTGAAGGGATATGGAAGGGGAGGAATTTGGAGGGATCCGTCTTCCCTTCTCCAGGGCAAATCAAATCTCTCCACCATAGGGAAGATTTGGAGGGAAATTGTATCCAAACAACCGTACTCTATTCCCCTTCCCCTTCTCTTCCCCTCCACCCCCTACCCTCCTTTTCCCTCCAACTTGCCTATCCAAACAAGGCCTTAATGGCAATGATAATTCAAATATTCCAGTTTTCTGATTTTTTAGTACGCAACTTACATATTTTAAAGAGCCTAACAAATTCTTGTTTTTCTTCTTAGATGGATTTAGTCCTTTTACACATGTTATGTATGCTATTATTATATCTCTGAACTCTGAAGTTTGACGAATGAAGTTCAATCTCAGATGGAGAACGAGGTTCTTAAATTAGATGCGCCCTATTTTATTTATCCTTAATTGATAGAGGACATCGTTTAAAGATTACCAAAGGGATGACACCTATATACAAACAGAGAGTTGGATGATTAAGCTATAAAGCTATCAGGAGTCATCTAATCTATTTAGAGAAAAAAAAGAAGTTTATTTTATTCTTAATTGATAGTGGACAGCGTTTAAAGATTACCAAAGGGATGACACCTATATACAAACAGAGAGTTGGATGATTAAGCTCTCAAGCTACCAGGAGTCATCTTATCTATTTAGACAAGAAAAAAGAAGTTGGGGTGACAGTGAAACATTTGACTCCCATTATACAATTAACACTGCTGGATTTGGTCTCGTCACACTTACAGGAAATATTATAAAAAACAATGACGATGTCTTTGAAACCAAGTGATCATGTTTACTCATTCCTTTGCCAAGGGTTCGAGTCTTCAAAATGATACCTTCATTGGTGTTGTGAAGTTCCTTCTCTGATACTATGTACTTCTTAAGTTCTATTGATAATGTCATATGTGCACATTGAATTTGGCACTTTCCTGAGATTTCAGCGGTTATCTTAATCTGCTGTTTCTTATGCAGAAATCCACCGTTATGGGGAACCATGAAGTATCTTTCTGACAAAATCCCTAAAGATACATCCAGCAAGGTGCGGATCAATCGGGATTTGTATACATATGAAAAGTAAGTGATACATGCAGTATAAAATTATGCACTATATACAATCATAGTAGCATAAAGTCATGGCATCATTGTCTTACTGTCTCCGTTTGTGTTTTTCTTCTTTTGAAGTGGTAAATTGTTTATAAGAGGTTATTTGATTTTGCAAAAACATTATCTACAAATTTTTTTCTCTTTTGCCTTTTCTTTGGCCTGCAACTTTACACTTCACTAAAATGTATTTTCTGTAGATAAATGCTCGTCTTTTGAGTTTTAATGATGTTTTCCCATGAAAGCAAACCAGGCTAAGTTAAGGAAAGACAAAGATCAAGGTTACAATTCAAATTCCAGTCCCATTTTTTTCCTTTTAAGTTCTTTAGAATTTCTACTCATCAATAATGTATGAGAGATCCAGTTTTACCGATATCCAATTGCACTGTGTTTCATGATTTAGCATTTGAAAAAAATGTTGCATCTTATTAGCTCTAGTGTAGTAGCCAATGGGGAGCACTAGTGAAACATCTTATATATAGGCATTTGCCGATCTATGCGTAGTAATATGAGGCATCGGGACACCATACCTCATAATTTTTGGTATAATGGTGACTTAGAAATTTCAACAGGAACACATAGAATAAAAGTTACAGGTCATCCGTCACTGTTTAGGCATAACATTTGCCGCGACTTGCAGAATCATGGAGACAGCACCAACTTTACCAGATTTCGCCTTAGCCCTTAAGCCTGATGAGTATCAATTACCTACTGTGCATCCTTGTTGGAACGAAGACAGTGCAAAGATTGGGCAACAAGGCCATCTCTAGAATCACAATCAGGAACGAAGCAGTATTTGCCACTGAAAGACCAGACCTGTTGGTACCTGAATACTTGGACGCTAAAACTTGGTCCAATTGTATCCTCGTTTGTTGTATACTTGTACATGTATGATGTAACAAAGACATACAGTTCTTACGTCCATTGCCTCTTCAAAAGTATATGGCTTTCAGGACCAAGTTTCCAAATTCAATGTTCACGGCAGAGTTGTTTGATTGTATAAATATTGCAAAATGTTCAGTTTTTTCTGTCAATAATATAAAATAATAAAAAAAAATGTCACAATGAACGCATTTTGGTTTCTTTCGTTGTATTTGTGAACAAAATACTTATTTCAACCCATTTATATTGTTCTCATCTCTGACTTTAGATAATCTACTTTTCAACTTTTTTATTTTATTTGACGATTTATTCCCAATGTTAAAGTCATGGTCATTATAATATACTATAGGGGATGACAATTGCTAATTTGCTATAAGCCATTAAAGTAATGCTCATTGATAAGAGTTAAAAGTGTTTCCGACTACGAGGTGAATACTATTTTAAGTAAAAGTTCAAGAACGAGTTTGTGAATATTTTCACATAATAATTACATTATACTCCGTATATAGTACGTTTTGATTCTTAAAGTACTACTATATGAGGATAGCATTGATCAACAATTTATAGTTATTGACGACATTAAATTTTTCATTGTGGTGATTTTAATTTTACAGATCAAGAACCTTAATGCTTCCAAATTTTAAATAATCATCAAGGGTTGATATTGTCTTCAACCATGATTATTTTGGCGAATATTAATACTCTGTAAACAAAAGTTTTAAGACGACAAAATCAAAACCTAGACCGTTTATAACTTATATAAGGTACACACAATAATTTTTTTTGTCTCTCGAACATTGGGATTTTTAAAAAGGGAAATTTACCACCGATAATCACAAGATTCAACATTCTTTCATTTTTAATCCTAAGTTTTAATCACCCCAAAAATATAAGAATTGTGCATCTTGTGTTATGTCTTTATATCCAAACCTAATGGTGTTAATTTTCGTTAAAAAAGCTACACTAAATTTCAAACTTAGACTAACTCAAGCTTATTTTTTAGGGTTGAAACTAATCAATTCAACATAAAATGGTTTTGAGCCAAAAATTATTCGAAAAAAATGTCATGTTAAACGAATTAGAATAAACACAAAAGTTATTATGGCCTAAATTTGGTTAAAAGTTATCTTATATTGTTCTGATTTGTTCTAAATTGATTTTGACTTTTTTTAACTGAAATTTAGTTGATAATTTTTTACAAAAAAACTATCATTTTTAAGCTTGGGTCCTCAAATAAAATTGTCAGGCTAAACTTAGAATTAATTTGGAAAGACTAAAACTCGAGATGAAAAATAGAAGAATATTGAAACTTGAGATTACTAGTGTTAAATTTTCAGTTTAAAAATGTGTTATTTATCCTTTTCTATTTCTAAGGGAAGATTCTCGGAGAAGACACCTTGCAATCCGACCTCTTTGAAAGTTTCAATTACACAACTTTCCCGCATAAAACCTTCTATTATTATATCCTAACTCCACTATTATCACTCCCCCAAATCATAAACCCTAATCCTTCAAATTTGAAAAAAATCCCCAAATTTCATCCCCAATTTCCACTCCATTTCAACTCAAATCACTCATTATCCAAAAATGTCGTCAAAATTTCCGGACGAAATCAACGAAATGGAAGAAGAAACGATACTAAAAAAACGAGCAAGAAGAGTAAGCTTCGCGGAAACAACCGCCGTTCATTTCTTCAATCGAGACGATGAATCGGAATCGACACCGGAAAATGCTTCGAATGAAGGGTTGAATTCTAGCAATGGGAAGCTCAGTAGGACTGAGAGTGATGAGATAATGGAATTGCTTCAAAGTAGTAGTAGTAGTAGTAGTGATGGTGATTCAGATGGTGATGATGATGATGTTGATGCTGTAATCAATAGCGCGTTTCTTCGGCCTATGGAATCGCCTTCGTCTGGTAGTCGTTTCGGTTCTGCTACTTCTAATGATGGTAATCCTTTATTTTCAAGATTTTTTCAAGGTTAAGTTATTGGTTTGATTTTTACTAGTATAGATATATTAGACTGTTGATTTGTCGATGTTCGCCTGTTCGCCTGTTTGGGCTAGTTTTGTGAAGAAAGGATGTAGTTTTCGTAAATGTGGGTTAATTGGCGAATGTTGATGAAGTAGTTATTATCCCAAACTAAACAAACCCTTATTGTAAGTAGGAGAACCGTGATCAATCGAAAAATCAGCTTGATGAGCTATCTAATTATCTGTGTTTGATCGTAGTGTAAGAAATAGAAAATGTTCTTTATTGTACAATAAGAACTAATGAGTGGTGTTTGAGCTAACATCGATGCACAAGTTCATCCTTTCGAGTTTAAAGTACTCCCTTTGTCCCAGTGAATAGTTTACACTTGCTTTATCTTGTGAGGAGGACTTAAAGCAAGTGTAAACTATTGATTGGGACCGAGGGAGTAGTAAAGTGACTGGAACGGAGTGACAATTGATCGGTGTTTGTTCAAAGACTTATTGGGGTTGTTCTACGACTGGCGTTGATATGTAAGAAGACAGTTATCTGGTCCTTTTGGCTTAAAAGCTGTATTTGATTAGTTGATGTGTCTTGCCCTGTGTTATATCATTTGATGAGCATGTCCGAGTGATATATGTGTCCCTAGCTGCATTACTAATAATCATGGTGTCATGTGTAGGCTAAATGAAACTAGACTTTAGAGCTGGACATTAAATTTCGCCGACACTATGTGGCTATTGCTTGTTCACATTGAAGTTCGGTCTGTTAGTGTGTGTGAATCGCTAGCTGTTTTGTCATTATTCGCTCATCTGTTTTACTTAACTAGATTAGTTTTACGTCCGACATTATTCTAATTTCATTTTTGAGTTCTTCAATCTTCGCAGAGGATAACTTTTTCGGGCCTGTATCGGCAGAATTCATTAAACCTGGACGGTTGTCAGATTCTGCTATATCAGATGATAACCACGAAGTTACTATGGATTCAACTGCTTTTTCTATGAACTATCGCAGTCTAGCCAGATCAGATTCTGGAGGAGAATTTAAAACGCCAACAGGGGTTCGAGTACCTTTTGGCGAGAGAACACCCGGGGGAACTTCCACTGAAGCTAGTCTAAGTGATTTGATGGTATTGACTGGAGCCGGAAATCGCATCTCTCCTTCTTCTTTGCCTGTTAATAAAGTTAACGACAGTGGCAATTCCGATGATATGAGTCTCGTGGGGACGCACCACCACAAGTATGATTATGGACAACTGCCTCCTGAATTGGATGTTTTACTGGCTGAAGGCAACGAGAATGCGGAAGCTATTTCTCTTATTGGTGATATTGAATATTCAAACTCCATGCGTGCATTGAATCCAAAGCGTAGTCATGATTTAAGTGGGTGTGATAATTTTGATCAAACTGACAGCAGAGATGCAGGTTCTGTCCATAGAAATGATTTTGTAAATATATCCGCTGAGGCAGTTTCTGCAGATCTTTTGAATGTTGAGAAAAGAAATGGTGACATTTTTGATGCTACTCTCGGTGAGGCAACTCAAAGTCATTCAAACGAAGTGGATGGCGGTCCAGGTTCTGTGACCCCAATTAATGAACATATTCAAGCTACTTTTCTTCAGATACATGTAAGAGTCTCTTTATGATCACGTAAGGGCATGCATATCAATGAACATATAGAAGTTCAGAGCTTATCAGCCACAAAAAAAAGGTTGTGGACTCTTGGATTTTAGTTCATGAGATGAACTTCTAAAAAAAAACCCAAAAAAAACTAGTTAGACGATCAACATGTTGTCGGGAGTTGTGGTGGCTTGTGTGTCTAGCTCATGACTCACCAGTTAATTACAACCACAACCAAGTATATTATCGATTGAATAGTTAGTTTTCTTGAAATTGTTCTCAAGTACTATGAAAACATCAATGTGCATTCAACTATAGAGTTCATCATGAGTACTTATGGTGCTTAAAGTTCCTTTTTTCCCTGTTTATTGAACCTATATCTAAGATTTTGTGGAACTTGAGGCGTGATGTGTGTTTTAGATATGTGCATGTGCATGCATGCACACACCACATCAAATTTGCATTTAAGTGACACTGAAAAAAATATGTACTCCCCTTTTCTTCCCCAAGTATCTAAAATTTGAATAATAGGCTTTGAACGGCCTTTTTTATTATATGAAAGTGTGACCCACGATAGATCCTGTATAATGCATTATGATGGGCCATTGGGCCATATAGCCTTACTTGCGCAATGAAGTGATCAACATTACTAGCAGGAAGATGCACGGCTGATGAATGTTTTTTTTTTTTTTTTGCTTTGGCAGTTTTATAATTCTTCCTTACCCTGCATGGCAGACGATTCATTAAGGGCATCACAATAATCTTGATGATGTTGCTAATGCTCATAGTTATAGGGACATTTTCAGTTCATTGTCTTCTTTACTTTTATCGTTTTCTAGTAAAGTTGAGCATGATTTCTCTTTGCCCACCACAGTCTTGTGATTTGTTCGTGCACTGTCCATTTCTTTTGTGATATCAGGATATTCCATTGGAGAAGGATAGCAATGATAGGATAGGTTCTAATCCTGGCTCAATATCCTCATTACTTTCTAAACGTAGGCAGATATTTAAGGATCCGTATGGCTTAGAAAATGCTCTACTGAATTCACCTCTGGGTGATAAGGTATTTCATGTTAGAGGAACTCAAAACCGTGCTTGGAGTACTTCAGTTTTTGTAAAAAGCGTTTCAAGACTCAAAAGGCTTGAAACTTCGTTTCTTTCTGCTTCGAAGTTTGAGGGAAATGCTTCAAGATTAAGAGTTCATGGATTATCACCAAGATATTTGGAAAGAGATGTATCCTTTACTCGCTTTGATGCCCCTGTTGCTTGCTTGGATGTGCGTTTTGCTGAGTCTGATGGACAATTCAAAAGGGAAAGTGAGAGAGATACCTATGACTCGAAAAATACAGGAATAGTGCAGTCTGAAAGTTGTATTGAAGTCGAGAAAGATGAAGAATCCTTGTGCTTGCGTAAAAGTTCACCGTCTCCAAAAACTTCTGCGAAACGTCTTGTTGTTTCTTTTTCAACAGCTTCTCTAGAAACAGGGTCATTGAATTGCAAGGCAAAAGACAGCCATGAATCTGAACCGGAAACACCTGCTATAAAAACTGTACAATCTATGCAAAGTGATGCCTCTTTGTTAGATATCACATTCAATGATTCGAAAGACAGTATCAACACTGTTATGGTTGGTGATATTATTTGTTCGCCTGCAAGTGGAGTCATAAACAAGGTGTCAGCGTCTCCACTTTATGAAGGAAGTCCTTTCATGTTCAGTGTAGATCGTCAGGGTCTGAAAGAGGGAGATGGTTTAGCTTCTACTGTCGAAAATTATAGTAGTTTGCTTGTTGAGAAAAAAAATAAATCAAAGCTGTCTTCATGTGACATCGATCATCAGTTGAATAACCCTGCTAGGCCTGATTTGAAGGATAAAGTGTTGAAATCTCACAATGTAATCAGCTCGAATAATGATGTTGAAACTGGGGGGACATTAACTTCCTCCACTAAAAATGTTCTAGTGCAGAGAATGCAATCTATTCCTGGTTGTACTCTAAGTTCAGATACTAGATCAGATGAGCTGCCAGTTCAGGTCATATTTAGTAACCTTAAATTGTCTAATAGTGCAATTTTATTTTTTTAAAATATATGCCTGGAAAAGTCTGATTTGTCTAGGTCATATTTTTGCTGTCGTTTTTTTTCTTTTTTTTTCGTACTCTGTTCTTTGTCTCAGTTATACATTTTTTGTTTGCTCATCTTTTTATCCACACCTTTCTCATGTCTGTATTATTCTTTTGGCCTTGTGATACAAAATATAGGAGTAATATGGACCAACTCAAAATGATTAAAACTCTTTTTTTCTTCATTTGCATGTAATAGATTTACCCCTTTACCAGTTATGGGTTTCTTGGAAACACCCGTTATGCTATTGCAAGGAAAAGGCGCCTATGAGCCCCTGTATCTATCTGTGTGCGAATGCCTTTTTATAAGCAATGGTGATGATAATGATATCTATGGCTCATGTTTCCTTCGTTTCAAATGTCTCCCCCTTTTTTTTCTTGCCTGCCTTTTTTCTATTTTATTTATATTTCCTGAATGCTCCCTCATTGCGGTTCATGTAGCCAAATCAAATTATTTAGGGATTAAGCTATGTTTATGATGTGCTGTAGATGTCTGGGATTGTGCTGAATGGTGATATTACTGTTACATCTGGTCTTGGAAAGCACCATGTTGTTTGATATTCCAATTAAGACACTGTCATAAATGATACATCTACATTGTCTAGTGCTCCTTTCCACTGATGATTTGATGGAACAGGTGCTTGATAATCCTACAGAGAAGCAGGATTGCACCATGACACTAAATGTTACATGTGACTTGAGAGATAAAGCAGAAGTGAACTTTTTAGAAGGACAATGTGATGCACCTCTTGATAAGCTAATTAGCAAATACAATGAAGATTCTCAACTCTTACTGGAGTCATCTGATATTTGTGCCAGTGATGGCCCTTTGAGTCATAAAAGGAAATTATTTGATGAGATTCAAGATGATGATGATGATGATCACGACTTGTTACCGCGTAAGCCGAAGTTATGCAAAGATCAGAAGAACTTTGAGGAAGAGCACAAGGGGTTTCATTGTATTGAAAGCGATTTAGCATCAAGAGATTGGGCTGATGTAATGCTATACTTTCAATTGGTTTTACCTTATATAGCTACCTGAAGCAAATATCTGTAGATTTTTTTTTGGTATCTACTCATAAATTTACTATTCACCTTGTAGGTATTTACAAGCTTCTGTGGAGTGACAAAACAGCTGCTTATTCCTATAAGTGACATGTTCGATGTGGCACTGGCATGTACTCTTCTGAGGCAATTTGCTATCATTTGATTGACTATTGTTAACATTATCCAATTGTTGACTGCTGCTGGCCATGAAATTCTGTCATCTACTAAAACATTCACCTCTTATCCTTCCAGGTTGCAAAGCTGGATGATATTTTGGTCCACCTGGACAAGCTGAAAAGTTATGAGCTTCTTCATCATGAAGTAGGGTCTCAAGTCTGTTGTTTCTGTAAAAGTTGTTTATTGTTCTTTCAGCAAGAGCATAGTAACTTGATAAAATGTGGTTAAAACTTGAATGTCTATATTGTAACACGTTGCTCTATCGTATTCTGCAGAAATCACTGGAATCAGCACACTTCTTTCGTAGCAAAAGGTAATGTGGTGAGGTGAAACATTTGAATTTCTGCTCTTCAGATTTGGACGTGACCTCATATGCTAATTTTTGTAGAGTGGCCGATACGAAATTGCTACTTTATAAAACTGTGTATCAAAAAGCCAAATTGCAGTTAGCACGTCTCAAGAGGGACAAATTATTGGTATAATTGTTAATCCTCTCTTTTCTGCTATCTCACTTGACGTCATTCTTATCGATTAGATCTAACTTATCTTGCTTAATTGCAAATTCTTGGTGTGCAGGACCAAGCTTCTAGAATGAAGTCTAAAGTTGACGAATCAGAGAAGTTATTGTCAAGTTGTGATCTCAATGGTAAACAAAGTGAAATAGGCCAAATTGGTTGCTTGCAACTAGAACGCCATTGTACTGATACCGATGACCAAAGTTCGGTATATTTCTATACTGTTCTCTCCTTGAACTCTATTTGTTTTAGATAGTCTTTTGTTTTGAGCTTCTCATAAATCTTAACAAAGATTGGCACCGACTGTCCTACTGTAAGTTAGAAGCAAACACACAGTTTTCCGAACATTTTGATTTATTCCACTACACAGACTAACCTAATTAATAGTTCACTTCTTTTGGTTTCATTGGAAAAATGGCCACTTTGCCTATTTGCATTCTATGAATTAAAGCATTTCAGTGTACCTATTTGGCTACATTTTCCACAAATTATTGTTAGCTATGTTTCTAATTATAAATTTTAGGTTTGACTGATACCTGGCTCTTAGCTGATGCTAAGGGTTGTTGGAAACATGCCCTGTGTTATTGAAGGGGCATAGAACTTTACTTTTGAACCTTCTTATCCTGCCTGGCAAAAGTTTCTTTGGTGGCATTGTATTTTTCGTTGTATCAGGTGTTTGAAATTATGACTTTTGGAACTATTGTCTTCCTCTAAATGAAGTGACAGATTCAGAGTGATATGACATGAACCTTTCTGTCTTAGAGTATCTTCAAA
The DNA here is from genome assembly GCA_022085475.1 of Heliosperma pusillum. Taxonomy (NCBI): domain Eukaryota; kingdom Viridiplantae; phylum Streptophyta; class Magnoliopsida; order Caryophyllales; family Caryophyllaceae; genus Heliosperma; species Heliosperma pusillum. The sequence continues at coordinate 267,405 of JAIUZE010066097.1, forward strand.
AATAAAATAGAAAACCACTTAAAGGGTGTGACGATTTAAGTGTACAATGAAGATTTGTAGTCACGTAACCATGAGTACTCCAGCCTGTTTTTTCACCAGTTCCTGAACATTAAACACTCCTGATGTAGATCCTCATTGATTTTCTCCGGCCTCCACTTCATCGGTCTGATAATTTCTTCTGAATCTTTGAATATTGAAGTTTTATCCAAAACCAATCTGAACCCAACCCCATCCACCTGCAAATCAGCCCCAACAACTATCCACCCATTCTCAGCCACCACCAAGCCAACCCTTACAACCACCAAACCAGCCGCTACAACTGGAACCTAGCACAAAGCTGCCGAACTCTCTCCTCGCCACCGACATCACTGAAAAGGCCATCAGAAACTCTCAGCCACTTTTAAAAACTCATCCTTACCCCTGAAAACCCTAAATCCAAGGTTGTTGAAGGTGGGGAAAAGGAATATCGAGGTGGTTGTTTTGTGACTGGTGTGAGTTTAGGTGGTTGAGTTCGTTTTGAGTGGAGGTGCCGGTGTTGACAGTGGGGTTAAGGTGTTTTTGTGGGTAGTTGAGCGTGTTTCTCGGGGATGGGAGGGGGTGTCGGTGGTGGTGATGAGGTGGGTTAATACTGGGGAAGGTTGTGGAGGTGAAGGAGCTGGATAGAGGAGATAATGAAGGGTTGAAGGCTTAGGGCTGAGGTTTTGAGTGGGATTGGGGTATTTTGGTCTATCCATACACAATTGTATGTCCAAATAAGGAAATAGGGATGATAGTATGCCTCAGTCAGTAAGGAAATAGGAAAGGTAAGTTAGAATAGAGGGAGTATAATGAAGAGATTGAGAGTGAAACTGCTGCAAGTGTGGTGCTTTAATAAAATGTCGGCTGCAACTCCGATTCGTGATCGAGTTATCTTCAAGGTTGGCGTGACCATATTTTATGGTGGTATTGGCTTGCGTGTATACCATAAAGGTCGAGATCAGGCTGCGGTAGATTGTCAGCTCAAATCTCAAGCTGAGTGCCAATTTAAATATTCAATGGCTGTAACTCTGTAAGCCTGAAGCTGTCTTGTACAGTGTATTTGTCCATGGTGCTAGGAAAAATATATTTAGCTATGTGCTTTAGTTGAGGAAGAACACTCTATTTTTGTGAAGGATAATTGGACCTTTGTCTTCAATCTCTAGTGCTTGGGACTCTGAAGTTATTTCTGTGTCCATGGGAATTTTTATCTTAGACGAAGTACTCAAAGATTCATAAAGATGAATGTATTTGTCTCCGTATGTAGTTGGAGAAGTTATAATTAGTGCTTTATGTCAATTTTGTGACAGACGGCCTCAAAGTTTGGTTGATCTAAAGTAGGTCTATTTTTGTTGATTTCCTTGTTTTGGGTTTGTGATTTGATACTAGCAATTGAATTTTGATAAATTAATGTCAGCTAAAGCTATTTTTAGTACTGACAAATGCTGCCTGGCTGCATTTTGGGGATGTCTTTGCACAAATGCACAATTATCAAACTAAATTTCTGGATCTCCTCTGACGCACATCTGCACTTTGTCGTACTTGTGTAGTTATCCATTTCTATTGCTGAATACTCTATTCCTTCTTGTCTTTGTTGTTTAGGTTTGTGCCGAATTATGTTCACTAAGAACGGAGTTTGAAGACTCAGAAAGTAAAATAAGGAAGATAAACAAATCCTTTTATTCCTATATCAAAGACATGAAAGAGTTAACCAGTACGGAAACAGCTACATATGTGAAAAGTTCTCTCAAGAAAATGGTTGCATGTCAATCACTTCTGTCAAAAATGCAGGTTTCATTTGTCCTATTTCTTTCTTTGTGACAGATTAATTACTTGTATTGAATCTCCCTGAAAAAGCTGCTTGTGTCACATTTGCAGTCATGCAAAGTTGAGAGACTGGACGCCAAACACGGGCAACCAAATATTATGTTTGACCACGGTGGTTTCTTGTTACAGAGGTTTGCTCAATTTTATCATTACCTATTATCTGGAGCTGGTTAATTAAGTTTATTAAAGAGAGACACTTTATCAAATGAGCTTTTTGCTTCATTGCATATATTGCAGTTTCATCACGAAGTCTACTTCTACCTCCGGTTTATTAATTACTAATAAATTGAACAAGGAAAAAATATATAAGGTGAATTTTTTCTTTTCTGAACTTTAATTGCCTTTTGTTACCCACATTTTTGCCATCATTCTTCTGCTCATTTTTGAGTGGTCACATCAATACTTCTTTTTGAGGGTCAGATGTTCATCAATGATATGGATGTGTACGCTGCTTTTTCTTTTGCTTTGAGTGGTGATATGCAACTCACATATCAGGGCTTGAGGACTATCGCTGAACAAACACAAGTAAGTGTGTGCACTGAGCTTTTTTCAAGCATGGTGTTAAAATCTGCTAGTTACATGTGTAACAAATTTCATTCCCTTTGTGTCATTTTCCACTATTTATGTAAAACCACATATTTTGGCCACATCAATCAAGATTTCAGAATTTCACTTATTTCTGTACTTCCGCGTCTTAATGTATACTACCATCCACTATTTTGAGGGAAAACAAAATACTGGTAAACATGTGTATTTGCAATGTTATACGTATTTGTGAAAAAGAGGTCGATATACCATGCCCCTCAATGCCTCATGGGTGTGAGACACGTGGCCTTGTCAATATCGGTGCCACACCTTCTAAATCTAAGCATTGGCAAAAGGTAGAAGTAGCGAATGTAACGTCATCATATAGAAAAAACCAGGCCAACCATGTGTGTAGGGCAACCGATTATAGAATCTTTCAGCTAGTGGTATTGGACAATTGGTAATATGAAAGATGTTGTGATATGCTGCTTGAATCCTTTCTGAAGCAAGAATATCCCTTATTTTTAATTACACTGACTCGTTAGTAGTAATAATTACACCATAACTCTTATAAATGGTGTCATTATGCTGTTCTTTTGTGCAGAAAACTGTTTCACGTTTGCATATACTTCTTGATGTTATGGAAGAAGTTCAGCTAGCAATGATGGAGCTTAAAAATTTGTCATGGTCAAGATTTTGTCAGCCGTCAGGTATTCACTTTTTTTGTTCATTTTCAGGTCTTGGCTTCTGCATCTGTTGCTGTCTAGGGTGTCGTCAAGGTTTTGCAATGAATGGCCTGAACACTGTAACTGACACTCTGACAGGCTAGTGTGAATAGTGGTGCAAATCTAAAGTTGAAAGTTAAAACCAATGTATAATGTGAGTGGAGGCAAAAACCGTGAGGGATGTTACACCAAATATAAAAAATCCAATTAACTATCTATTGCTGAAATACCCCACGTTGTAGTTAAAGTAGGTGCAGCCTCAGAGCGCGTAGGTGCAGCCTAGGAGCGCGTAGGTGTGAGTGTAACTGTGTAAGTGCAACTCTCAAGGCGCACAATGTGCACAAGAGGCTCCCAAGAGCACAAGGCACGTACAAGACTCGATCAAAAAATCTGAAAATATTAACATCTTATTTCTATCTTAAATCTGAAAATTTGGATATCTAGACCACGGAAATTTGGATCATGTATCCACATCGAAAATCCATTTTCTTGCAAACACTTGGCCATCACCCTCTTTCTTTTTATTCCTATTCTATCCGTTCCACTCATCTCATTCTGAGAACATGGTCGTCTTTACTTATTTCCTTATCTCAAGGTCATGATTGGGATAAATACGCCATCATCAAAATTGCTACAGGTGATGCATCACCTCCTCAACCCAAAAACCACTTCTAAATTCAGTCTAGCGTCCTTGTAGAAAGACACTTTTTCACTTTGGAGTCTTGTTGGGGATTTTAACTCACGTAAAAAGATTCAATGGTACTCCCTCCAATCCAGACCAAAGGTTACACTTCCCTTCCCTTATCTGGACAATCCAAACCAAACTACCCACTACATGTCATTCCAATCCAGACCAAAGATTCAATGTCGTCTATCGCTTATAAATTTCACTCCCCTGTTGTCTTTTTAAGCTGGAATGCTGCTTATGCTTTCCTCTTATTGAATGAGTTAACTTTTCCTTCTAGGCTTAAGCGTGAGCAACTATGAGAACCAACTCTTTTTTTGGTGTGTACTCTTATGCTCAATGTAGCTCACTAAAGTGGCTGCGCTTCTTTCTCTTGTGAAGTAGCGGTCCTTCGATGCAGTTCTTGACGCACTTTTCTTCTTGGGTCATTCGGAAACAACCTCTTTGTGTTGCTAGCACAAGGGTAAGGCTGCGCTCCTCCAATCCCCCTTACCTCGCAATGTGCGGGAGCCATCAAGGCACTGGGGTAATGTTGTTGATTTACTCTTCTGCTCAAAACTGTGCTAATTATAAAAGGGTCTGGTTATTATTTTGCAGCTGGAAAACTTGATCTGCAATTGTGCTTCACTGACTTCAGAAGCGGAGCAAGAGTGACTTTGACACTTGATATCACCTGTTTGAATCGGTAAATATATCGAACATTTGCACACACTTAATCTGAGTTCCAACTTGATGCATGTAGCATTGTAGCCATGTAGGCATAAGAGTAATGTCCTCGTCATCCTCGTCATTCTAAATCATCATACTTAGGTCAAATTAGTGCTTATCAGTCTAAATTCTTACAAAGTTGTTTTTGATTGACAACATCTGCGAACTGTGTAAAGAAAACTGTTGACATCCCATTAGTGACTGTCGATAACGTGCTGTGTTTTTACTCATTTTTTCACAAAGTAGCTTTATAGCTTAAGAGAGATTCCATTCCGTAGCTCCATTGTTCGTATAGTTCTGAAAAATATTTAATATAAGAACACTTTGGAACTTAAGTGATCATTACATATTTCCGGTAATCCTTTGATGCCAATAGTGGCCTTTTAGGGTGTAATCATTTTATAATATTAGTCAAACAGTTTATCAACAATGATTCTTTTTATATAGATACAGACCATTTTTATGCTCGCCCATGGTTTATAATGTCAGTAACTATTTTATCTTTTATACACAGAACGATTGTTTTTTTTTTCCTGTGAAAACTAGACTTTTAGTAAAAGCTGGATTCATGGTAGCAGTGATCAATGGTGACTTATGGCTCATTTTTCATGATTTTTCATGCAGGGGTGTCTACCCTTCACAAATCCTGCCTTATGAGGTGCAAGGAATGACAGCTAGAAATCAGGACATATTTGAGTCTCTGGTAGAAGATATTCGGACTTCTGTTCAAGGTGTTAGATCTGGTTTCATGAGGATAATCAGTATTTGCCGTTGTGTTTCAAGAATGATTGAAACTGGTGGAATGACCAAGGCGGCGGATACACATTAATACATGCTGGAAACGTTTTGGACTGATATTATGTAACTGTGTAAGTTACTCCTTTGTATATCCACTCGTAGATTCATCCACCTAAGAGTGGTTATGCTGTAGATCTTTGTCGAAAGAATGATAAGCTGTTAACCTGTTTTTTGTTAACGTTGCTGTCATTCGTGCTTAGCATAGAATTTTTGTGTAAAAAAAACAACGGTGCTTCGATGTTGACGGTTTTGAACTCAGCCATAACTCATAAGTACATGTCAATGACTTTATCAGCCAAGCTAAGTGCATGTCACATGATGTATGATAACACTATTTTAGCTGTTTTATGTTTCTTTGTTACTCTAACTCAACTGCGAGTGTCAGACATGACATAGCGTCTCGTGTCATGTCGGACACTTGATGATCGGACACGCGACCAAAGAAAAGTGTATGAGTAACAAAAACCTAACTGAGTGGATGAGCTCTTGTAGATCCGAATAAATATGTTGATGCCTAACTGTGAAAGTATGAATATAGCATCTACTATATACTAATCCAGAAACATTTGAAGGGTTGAAAATAAGGAATTAAAAAAGATAATGGGTCCCACATCTTTTGCAAAATATTTATTTCCTCTCTTTCATAGTTGTTCTATTTCATAATTGCTCATATAAAACCATACATTAACAATTAATGGCATGAAAAAATTTAATAGAATTGTTTGTCACATAAAGTTAGGTACTGAACAAAAAATCAAGCAATTTGGGAAAAAAAATAGGATTATTACTAGAAAAGAAATCATTAAGAAATTAATTTTATAAAAAAAATCAAATATCAAAAAAATATAAGGGGTCACATAAATACAAATATAATTAGGGAAATATTTTTTTTTAGAAAAATCATATAGAATTAAAAAAAAAACTGAATAAGAGTACTATACTAATATCTCTCTTCTATAAAAATTAACATATTAAGAATAATGAAAAAATGGTAAATTTCAATTGACAGGATAATAGATGTAGAAATCTTCAAATCTAATATTAAAAATAATGAAAAAATTGTATCAATTAATCGTGAATCACGAATAAAAATGAATATCAATTTTTAATTTAAATTGATTAAATGAATATTGGAAAAAAGATTGCATCTAGAAATAATTTAATTAGACTTAACAAAAAAACTCTTGAATAAAAAATCATGAATCAAACAATGCATAATTATGATGATAAAAATAATAGATTTAGCTAAAATTAATGTAAACAATACTTTAATTATCCAAAAAAAAAATCATGATAAAGTTAAAATATACTTGCAAATTAAAGCTCTATTACTTACAAAAGCACAAATCAATTAGTAGATGACTTTAAATATCATGTAATCACCAAATTGACATGATACAACTTCAAAACATAGTGAACATTTTTTTTCTTTGAAAAGACAACAATTTTGACACTTGAGAAGTGAGTTTGAAAAGGAGCTCATCTTATCTTCAATATATATTATGCTAACGAGTGAACGGGATGGATATTTGGTGGAGAAAACGAGTTTTAATAATTTATTTGAAAGATCTGGAAATAATTTGGTGAGGTGGTTGTAAGCCTGTAAATGAGATTGAGACTTGAGAGGAAGAGCCCTAGAGGAGCAGCTACCAGCTTACCATATGCATTTGGGACTAGGGTTTGTTTTTTATGCGGTGGACTCTTGGTTAGGAATAGATCATCAAACTTTTATAAGTATATATTTGAGATGGGCTTTATAAGTCTACTTACTTTATGCAGTTGGGTCCACCAAAAGCAGCCCGATTTGTTGGCTTAAAACATACGGTTGGTCTTGCTTAAGACGGGGCGACCCGTCTTATTTCTTTAGACGAGTCAAGCCCCCTCACAAAAGAACAAGTGGAGTGAAACAATAAGACGGGTCACCCCGTTGAAAAAAGAATTTGTGTAAAACATACTATAAAGTACGAGTATAGTTAAATAAGCACAAGGTAAAAATTTTACACTCTACATCCCGGCATTTGTTTATCTTTACTTTTGACACAAAACCAATAATGGGTAGATAATCATTTATGGTTCTACTTATTAGTAATAGTCATCTGAGTGAGTCAAAGTAATTATAAAATAACCTTCCTAATATAGAAACATAAACAAATGAATGACACCTTAAAATGAAAGATGTAAACAAAAGATCGAGACTAAGATAGGGCAATAATATCTAGCTCACTTTTTGTGAAAGTGAATTCAAGCATTCCATATATTATATGAGGACCTTGATTTGTCAAACTGATCGAGCAAATGAAGTCATTGGTAAGGTTAAAAGACGAATCGTGCCAAATACAAATTAAGTCACACAGGTCACATGCCGGTTAGGGCCAAATTACGATAAATTGTGATGATTCAACCTTTTATTTTATTTTCCATACTAATCGTTTCTCATATACCATTAAATTTAACATTTGAATATATTCAATGTATATCTTTGTCATCGGCTTCGTGTTTGGTAAAAGGGAAAATATGACCAAATGAAAAATAATCCCTCTGTTTTTTATATGTGACTTTCTCACATTTTGAGACACTCACTTATCTCTTCAATATATAAAATTAAATATTATATGTATACTCATATGAAAGAGCTTTTCGTAAGGAATTTAATGGTATCATTTTTATAATTTTAAAACAACTATATTTTTCGAAATGTTAAAGTCAAAGGTTTACATCGAAAAAGCAAAACGCCATATATAAAAAAAACGGAGGGAGTAAATGAACAAGGGAAGATATTTACAAAAGCGATATTAGGATCAAACTTCTTAAACACAAATAGTTTCAAAGTAAAAACTCATGACTGAACAATGGGCATGATTTTGCCACCAAAAGCAAACGAGCATTGCACAAATATTAAGAAACATTAGGTTTGTTATATTGATTTTTTCTTATTAATTTTATATTACATGAAATTATAAGGGCACACGTTAAAAAAACGTTTCTATATCATAAAACATTTAAAGCAAATCTATGCAGGTTGCATGGTCAATTTTATTTTATTTTAAAACAAACCCGTGCATTTTTTGCACGGGTATAAAACTAGTGTTGACTATTGGGAAAATTAAGTTTATTTTGTTAGTTTGAGTTTGAATATAGCCAACTCCATCATAAATACAAGATATAGCAATCACACATCCACACACACTTAAAAAAGGGATATTCTCTTATGCCCTCTTAGGCCCTGTTCTTTTGGGCTGAATGTGAGCTGAACTGAACTGAACTGAACTTATAGGAGCTGAACTGAACTTATTGGAGCTGAACTGAACTGAACTGAACTTATAGGAGCTGAACTGAACTTATAGGAGCTGAACTGAACTGAACTTATAGGAGCTGAACTGAACTGAACTTATAAGAGCTGAACTGAACTAACAAGAGCTGAACTGAACTTATAGGAGCTGAACTGAACTGAACTGAACTGAACTAAACTTATAGGATCTTAACTTTTCTGAACTTAATTTTACTTAATTGAATAGAATTTATAAAATCTAAAATTTACTAAACTGAACTTTATTACATAAGGTAAGATAATAACATAATTCCAATTTATATACATTGGTTTGTTCAAATAGATTACTACGTTGACATCATCTTTATCTGTATCTTTATCTTTTGGAAAGTACTGTCATAAAAAAAAGTATACTCTAAAACATAAGGTAAGATAATAACATAATTCCGATTTATGTACATTGGTTTGTTCAAATAGATTACTACGTTTACATTACGCTAAAAAAATAAATGACATATTACATCGTTTTCTAACCATCTATTTCCATATTATCAACTTCCTCATCACTTTCTTCTTTATCTTCACTATCTCTCGTAACAACGAATCTATTGCCTCGCCAAATGTTTTTTACTATCTTGTTTCGTACCTTTAACATGGTTTTTTCCGCTTATCATCAAACATGCACAAATCTACTGTTCCTTGAATATTCACATCATGTTGTATAATAGGTATTCCAAGAGTATGCATCTTTATAAAATTATGGAGTGTGAATGTATAAAACAATAATAGACATTTGATATTTTTGTGACATTCGGGGCATATTTTTTAACACTCACCTTTTTTTCAATTGACCAAATGTCATTCCACTAATTAATGTCAAATGTTTTTATATCGGTTTTCATAAATAATATATTCCGTATAACTTTTCTTAACTTAATTTGTAAGAATTGAATTTTTCTGAACTGAACTTATAAGAGCTGAACTGAACTGAACTGAACTTATAGGAGCTGAACTGAACTGAACTTATAAGAGCTGAACTGAACTGAACTTATAGGAGCTGAACTGAACTTATAGGAGCTGAACTGAACTGAACTGAACTTATAGGAGCTGGACTGAACTTATAGGAGCTGAACTGAACTTAAAGGGCTGAGTTTAAGTCCAAAAGAACAGGGCCTTAGTCTTGCACATTTTGGAAACTTTTTAGGTCTTCAATCCTAAAGACTATTTATAACAAACATGCTTAAAGGCTTTTGTGTAGTGTTCTTACCACATATGCTTTAGACCTGATCATGGGCCTGGCCGGCTCGGGTTTGGGCCGGGTCGTGGCATAAAATTAAGCCCAAGTGTGCGGGTCGGGTCGGGTCGGGCCATATGTGTGGGCCTATTTTATTGGCCCAAACCCGGCCCATGCGGGCTTAAAGCGGGCTTCGGGCCAATTCGGGCCTATAATATTTACTCTTCAAATGACTTTAGAAATCTCATTATGTAACTAGATACTCTGTCATCGAAAAATTTCATACAAAATTATGTGATTTGATCGGTATTGTCAATGTAAGGAGTATGAATGTAGTTGAACAAATGAATTAGTGAAATGTGCATGTAGTCACGTACGTAGTATTGTTACATAATTTTTCAACAAATGAACGTAAGCTAACATGATAAACTAGTGAAATATGCATGTATAATACTGTTTGAATATTACTAATTTTCACAAATGAAATTTTCTGCCTATCATCATAAGAAATTATTAATTTGAAGTTAGAGATAAGAAGAAGACAAAGGGAGTGGCCAATGATTAATTAAATGCAAAATTTTCAGCAGTCAATATTCCTAACGTACTTAAGTACTATGCTCGTTACGGTGTTGTACAATTTTTTTATGAATTGAATATGTTCTTTGGCTAAAAAATATAAGTTTGTCATATTAATACATGCAAACAAAGTACTACGGAGTACTAAATGACAATTGATTTGTTAAATCTAATAAACGTTTGATTATGTTCGGGTCGGGCCGGGCTAAAATTCGGGCCTTAGGGTCGGCCCGAACCCGGCCCAATTATTTGATTCGGGCCATGGGCTTCGGGCCATGGCCTTTTTCGGGCCTAAAATCAAGGCCCAGGCCCTAGTAAAAATCGGGCTGGGCCGGGTCGGGCTAGCGGGCCTGGGCCATTTGATCAGCTCTAATATGCTTCTATGGAAGTAGTTACATTTTGTTATTGCGGTTTTTCTAACATAAGGGCACATGTTAATAACCTTAATATGACAATTAATAACATATTTTCTCTAATTATGGCAAAATTGAGTTTATACTTGAATATCCCATGAAAATATGTTGTTAATCTTACTATATTTAGGTTATTAACATGTGTCTTAAGGGCACACGTTAGAAAAACCGTTACTGTTATAATACAATAATCAATCTCTTTTGAACACTTAACTAACATATATATATAAATCATAATCTATCATCTTTCATAATATTGTTAGTACAAGTATCATGGAATAAATCCATAATACTCCGTAGATACTACTGTGATATCTTGTTACGATGAAAATATGACAAATTTAAATTTATTTTATTTTATCTTCAAATGGTTACAAAATTATTTTTAATCTTTATATTTTTGTTTTATACAGAGTACGTATGATTTGTCAAGTCATTTTAATAACGTGCGAATGTGCGATTAACCTAATATAGAAATACTCACTACTATCATCAATAATACTTGTTTAACAAAAAAAATCCACATAGCATCCACCATTTTATATGGATGATCACGCCACTAAAAATAACAGAATATTTTTCTCCACTTTTTTTTATGTTTAACTTAAATCAACGAGTTAATTAATACTCATAAAATAAGTAACATAATTTAAAAAAAAAAAAAAAACAAGTGACTAAAAAGTACTCCTATTTGTGATTTCATGAGAGAAAGAATTATACATATAAGGTATTAGCTCATACTTATGAATAAGAGTTTATATATGCTCCCTCTTACTTTTGTGACAAAGATTAAGGAGAAGGGAGGGGACAATTTATGGGTAGAAACATTGGATGATATGTGGACAATAACCCCTTGGTGATCAAATAACTCATTAGAAGTATGCCTAATATAAAAAAGGTAAACAAATAAATGAGACACGCAAAAATGAAAATGGTAAATAAATGACCAGGACGGAGTGATTATATTGTTTGAACTTTTTAAAGTTTATAAATTTTATTTAAATCTTATGTGTGACGTTTTTTGAGTTTTATTATTATTTGTTGAGCTTAACGTTCAAATGAATGAACTCATTAACTATAAAGCGAAACTCATAATTTTTAATACAAAATCGAAAACTACACCGTGTGTGATAATGCATCAAATACATAATCCGCTTAATATGATTTCGCTCTGTCTCAATAATCCGTCATTTCACTCCGTCACAATAATCCGTCTTCAATGAAGATCTGAACAAGTGACATTATTTCATTGTCCGAAACTTCAATAGACATTCCAGTCGTCTTTAGTCTCTTCTCATACTTCATTCCTCGAAACTCAAGCACATGAAATATTGAGATGATGAGGTTAACATCTTCCAAGTTTACCAAAATATCTCTACTCCTCGTCGCAGCTACCGGCGCTTCTGCCGCCGCATATTCCGGCGGTTTTCCGACGCATTTTTCCGACGATGTTACGGCTCCTTTTTCAACCGTCGCACGCTCTTCCTACACCATTTTTACCGTCAGTTTACTCCTTCTTTCACCTCCATTAAATTTTTGTTCTAATTTGTCATTTCATTGAATTTCTTCGTTGTTTGTATGTAGATTGCTTCAACTGTTGCTGATTACAAGTATTCTTTGCGCGGTTTATCTAAGGATTCCGATGTTTATCGCCGAACAATTGCGGAGGTAGTTCGTTATTTTCGCTATTTTGATTGTTGAATTTCGTTAGTTTTGTACTTATTACTTCGTAATTCTTATATGAGACGGTCTCGCGATTCTTATACGAAGTATTAGTTATTCTCACTATTCTATTGATGAACAAGTGCGGAGGTAGTTCGCAATTGTGATATATTAGAATTCGTCGGTTTTGACGGTTTATAGTTCACTAATTCTTGTATAAGACGTTTTTGTTAGTGTTGGTGATGGATGAAACTTATGATCGTATTCACTTAGTTTACGAGTTTATGTTTTAAGAAAATAAAAACAACATTTTAACTTCTTCGAATTTAGTATTAATTTCAATTGTTTTTTGTAAAAAAAAAACTTGTGTGTTTGTGTTATTGTATCTGAGAAAACAATTTTCACCGCGTTGAAATGTTCAGATTAATTCTAATTTTGCAAGGCACATTCAATGGAGTTAATGTTGGTAGTGGATGAAAGTTAGGGTTGTATTCACTTACTTTAAACTTTACGACTTTATGTTTGAGAAAATACATAGAGCACGTTTAGTCGTTTACATGTGCTGTAAATGTAGTCACATTGCTATGAAGTATGATCACGTTCACTTTAGTTACTGTGCGTTTATGGTTCACTAATTCTTATATGAACGGTCTCATAATAATAAGCTTATGGAGTTAATGTTGTTAATGGATGCAACTTGTGGTTATATTCACTTAGTTTTCGAGTTATTGTAGTCTTACCGCAGTGATAGTAACTATAGTACTCCGTATGTTTTAAAGTCCAGAAATGAAATTTCTTTCCGTAAATCATCTGATTTAAGGGAGTTGTATTCACAACATTGCATTCTGGAGGGAAATATACTTTAAAGTTCAAGTTGAATTTTCATACTAGCTGTGAGAAATATTCCGATTATGTGTTGATTTTCTAAGATTATCAGGAAAGGTCATCTAAGGTTATCGAAGTTTTTACAAAGTCGAGGTCGAGTATGATCAATCAATTTGTGGTGGCTCTTTTCTGTGTCAAATACAGGTTCATTTGCGATCTGCAAAGAAAATTTTGAAATTGTGCGAAGTCAACAAAGGTTTTTATGTGAAAGCTGGTCAGTTTGCTGCTTCCTCGAGGCAGATCCCAACGGAATATATGGCGACGCTTTCTGTTTTACAGGATCAGGTATATATTCAATTTAATTGATGTCTTGTTTTGTTTTAAATGCTTCTGCGAAATGGCTGACCTAATCTCTGATGACTTTTAGTTGCTAACTTACTGTTGATATGCAGGCAGTTCCATGCGATTTCAGGTTAATAAAGGAAGTTATCCGTAGAAACCTGGGTAAAGATTGCGCTGATATGTGAGTTTAGAAAATCATTTTAGTAGATTTCCTGTAAAAGATGTCGAACTGACAGATTGGATGATGTCAAATGGTTAAGTGATTACATTTTGTGCTGTGAATAAAACTGCAATGTCAAAACCGGGCTTGTAGTTAACCTTGTACAGTTGTACATTGTGAATTGGCTAGTTTGGCTCTTGCGAACTTTACAAACCCAACTCATGTCTTGTTCAGTAGTTGTTCTCACGTTCGTCGTCAGTTTGCCTCGGACCTTGAAACTTCTGGAAATATTGTGCTATCAGTTTATACTGCTTTATAAGCTTTTTTCATAAATATCCACTGATGACATTCAGATTTCTGAGTTTCGATGAGCGACCAATTGCAGCAGCATCTATTGCTCAAGTTCATCGTGCTGTCTTGAAAAGCCACGAAGAAGTTGCTGTGAAGGTCAGTTTAGTTTCTTTATGATACTAGTTTCATGGTCCATTACATCATTAATCTGGGGATATCACAAATTTCGTATAGTCAGTAGTTTAACTGTTGATTACTCTACATCTCTGATTTTATTTTGTAGAGTAAATGTAACCAAAACACAACAATCTTTTTCTTTATTAAAGTAGTTCTAATTGTTGATTGACTTGATTCTACATATGTGTGATATGCTACAATTTTATAGGGTCAATGGCTGCTAAACAGAAATCTTATTGTTGAGTTTTTCTTCATTTACTATTAACGTGAAAAATGGGAAGTTCCCGTGGTACTCCCAAGATTCTTCCCCCCACTATGATGTCCCTATTACTTTTGAGCACAATGTTTTAGAAAAAAAAGAATATGTGGTTCTTATGTAAGGAAAGATATGTGGGTTAAGAGACAGGGTAATATTAGTCATACATTTTGTCACAAAGGGAAGAGGAACATCTTAGTAAAACAGCCGAAAATGGAAAGCGGGAAGATCAAAGTGAAAAGGAGGGCGTAATAAAAAATGATTTTTGTATAAGTATACATAATTTTACACGAAACTCTCTAAAATGATGAAATGAATGAAAAATTAGAATAAATACATATATGAATACTTGTTTTTTTTTTAATGTGCCACTAAGGTCATACTTTATAGGCACTCAAAAGGGAAAGTTTGACAATTAATTTCTTATTGGAAAATGAAAAAGTGATTGTATACTTTTATTTTACATAAATGATTTCTTAAACTTTCCTTTTAAGTACCTTTAACATGTGCCTTTAGGGCACACATTAGAAAATCCGATTTTATATCTTATATATTTTAAATTAAAAGATATATTACAAATAAATATTTCTCAGTGTGTATTAACCCTTTGTTTGGATTCAGAGGAATTCGGAGGGAAAGGGAGGGGAGGGATTTGAAGGAAGACAACGTCCTTTGTTTGGATAGCAAATAGAGGTGGATGGATTTGGAGAAGAGAGGAAAATGGATCCCTCATTTCCCACCTCCAAGGCATATTTTTTTTTCCCGATTTTGGGAAAAACTCTCTCGCTCCATTCTCCCTCTCCTACCGTTCCTCTTTTCCCCTCCCCTCCCTTTCTTTCTAATTTTTATGGCCAAACGAAGGTTTAGTGTTTGAAGCTGAATTGAACAAATTTAACATGATGAAACATGAATAAAAGGGTATTATAGGTAGGAAAAGTTAAGAGGGGTACCATGGAAAAATGTCAAGCCTCATGGGTACCAGTGTATCACAAGAATTTTCCGTTAACTTTTTTTTCTATTTCTTTGGTCATGAACATCTCTATGTTGTCCACTTCATATCATGTATCCTCATATTAGGTTAGTAACAGAAACATATTATTAAATGGTGTAATTGTAAATTACAAGTCCTTGATAAATGATAACCATGTTTTGCTTTCTCACATAGTCACATGGTATTTATTTTAAGAATATTACTGTTGTGTCAACAGGTTCAATACCCTGGCTTGGAGCGACTGATGGAGTTAGACATGACAACCATGTCTTTTGTCGCAGAATTTGTTGCTTGGGTACGGAGACTGAACTATGCTGCATGTTAGGACGTCTTTATAGATAGAAAAGCATACTTTTACAGAAACAGTTTAGTTAAAATTTCCCAGGCGATGAATTCTGTATCTATCAAAAATCCTTTTTTTTTTCCATTCCTCTGTTACCCGCTGTTGATAGGAGCATCTTGTACATTGGGGTAATGTTGTTGGCGTCTTTTTTTCATAATTTTTTTATACCTGTCGAGCTGTCATCCTACTTATCCGCTTCAGGCATGTTCATTTCAAAAGCCTGTCTGCCCTTTATCTGCTTTGTCATACTCTCCACATTGTAGGATGTTTAATCAGTTTCACTTTTGTTCTCTTTCAGTTTGTATATCTGTAACCAGTGGTGGAGCTAGGGGGGGCTAGCAGGGGCGGTCGCCCCCCCTGGCGGTTGAAATTTTCGAAGTTTTTAGCGAAATTTTTCAAAAATTTTTAAAAGTACCTTATGAAAATAGTTGTTCGCCCCCCCTAAAATTTTTCGCCCCCCCTAAATTTAAATCCTGGCTCCGCCACTGTCTGTAACTTATTTAATTCTTCAATTTCAGCTTTTTCCCGAGTATAGATTTGGATGGATTCTATCGGGGTTTAAGGAGTCTATATCTGCTGAACTTGGTTAGTATCATATGCTCATGTGTATAACTTTATATAAATTGTATTTCTTCACTACCAGTCTTTTAACTGGGCTGCTACTACTATGCATACATGACATCAAGATTTCTTTTTTCAGTTTGTGGTGAACAACTTTACATCATTACGCTTATGTTCCTTTAATTAATTACATTTCACCCACTCTTAGTTGGTGTATGTTGATTATCAAGTTTGAAGCTGGATTAGTCGATATATTCTAGCTAAACTGCTATCCATATAACATTTATCCAAACGCAGGATTTAATTTCTTTTATTAAGATAAGCATGGCGATTGAAGCAATTTTCATTGCTAAGGATAAATAAGCATAGGGATACGGGTTCATTCCATGTTTTTCTGTAAGAGTTCAATGTTTAGTTAACTGTTTTCATATTCTCGTGCTTTGAGTAATACCTTCTTTCATCATCTTGTTTTGACATGCTCTTAAATGTCATTTTGAAGAATCCCTTTCTTTTCTTCTGCTTTTGTGTGTCTCGGGCGAGGGGTGTGAATTACAAGCATAGGGATAAGGGCTCATCCCCACGTCAGTCTTTAGAGTTTCATCACTTTCATGTTTATTGTTGAACTATTTTCATTTCTTGTATCCAGCTCCAAAGAGATTATAATGTTTTGCTTACACTTTTAGTCATCATCTTGTTTTAATATGGTTTTAAATGTGATTCTGATTAATGTCTTCAGCTTCTTTTTTTTGTTTCTGTGCCTTGGGGAATGGGGTTGGGGTATGTCCTGAGTTTGGTAACACTCTCTCAAAACATGTAATAAATTTTCATTAAATTTGAAAATGCGTGATGGTTAGTAAATCAGTTTTTTGTGACATCGATCATTTAGACATGGGTAGAGAGAAGGGGGATTCTGGTCGTGAAGAATTGAAGCTATATCTTCTCTCCTATATTTTGGGGTGTTAATTGTTAAACTATTGCAGTGGATTTTATATTTAATCTTCGTTTTTCTTTGGAGCTTCTGAAGATTTCGTACAGGAAGCTAGAAATTCTGAAAGAACCGCCAACAATTTTATGAGCAACAAGAACGTTAAGATCCCTCCAGTTTTTTGGGCAAGAATCTGACTGTATCATGTCATAGCTGTTCAATTTAAACTGATTTTTTTTAGCATCTTGAAGTTCAGTTATTGGTAATTGGCTAAATGCATAAGGTCTGTGACCTAACCTAGGTATCACTCTATGTATACAGGATTTGACAACAAGACAGGTTTTGACCATGCAGTTTTGTTCCGGTCATAAGGTATTTACTGGTTTAACTCTTTCATGGGAATCCAATGCTGTTCGCTTGGGTTACTTTTGCTGCACATCTATTCTCTTGTATTTCTGTTATTGAAGATGTCAAATTCAGCCCATATAGAACTGTGACAGAGTGGCTTTTTATCCACTATCTTTAGCTTATCATAGTCTGTGTTCAGCCCTTCACCGCTATTGCCTTTAGCCAATGTAAAAAAAGCAAGACAAAAAAGTAAAGGCATTTCATTAATGGACCTGAGAATACTAAGGTGTATGATTCGCCTTTCTTGTTTTGGCTACTGTGCTCGCATTATTTCTTTTTACAAACAAGTTTGAGGTTCTTAATCGCCAAATATAGTATATCAGCTTCAACGAGAACGCCTAATATAGAACCATGAGGCAATTCAGACCAAACACTGTTAATGAGCTCCCTTGTGAACTAGAGTTGCCTACTATAACCTCAAGTAGTCAAGTGTCATCATTGGTTTCTGTTTTGGCTCAGTGCGTCAGTTTGAGATTAAAAAAATACTTTGAAATCTTGTTAGCTGTGTTAACCTTATGCCTTACGGTGAAGATGGGTGCTTTCTTAAATGATAGCTGTCTTTTGTCCATTGGAAGGTGTTAAGCCAAAAACCTTTGTTTAGCCTCATAAATCCCGTGACTTCTTTCAACTAAAATGGATTTGTACTAGCATTTTGTTTGTGCTTAAAATGGAATTTTGCTATTTGCTCTTACTATTCCATTTTAACTTGTTACGCTCAGATCAAGTGTTTTAGATTTCAGGTTGATGATTTGGAATCTTTGAAGAAATCAGGAATCGATGCACATAAGGTGCTCTCATATCCTTCCTTGTTTGCCATCTCACCATTCAGATTGATACGAGCATTTCTTAAAACCTGAAGTGAACTCAACAATCTAGAATATAAAATCATTATATGTTTCCAAGCTCAATGGTAACGTAATTACTTTGGGTGGAGAATCTATTCTGTAAATTCTTCTTGTTGACTGAGTTCTTGTCTTCTGACTAGACACAGCAAGATTGTATAAAAAAATTCTGGTGTACTCTCTTTACATATTGTAATTGAGCTTTTGCTCTTTGGTGTGGGTTTAGGTTGCAAAAGCCTTGGTGGAAGTTTTTGCGAAAATGATCTTTGTCCATGGCTTTGTGCATGGCGATCCACATCCTGGAAACATTTTAGTTTCTTTGAATGGTCCTAAAGGTTTTTCATTGGGTATGTTATCTGACTATCTCTCTTATCTGCTTGTAATTTTTCTTAATTACCACCAACTCAAACCATGATCAACTCTTACAGTACTTTTGGATCATGGAATGTACAAAGAATTGAATGAAGGATTTAGAAAAAAATACTGTTTGCTGTGGAAGGCAATGATTCTTCAGAATGTTAATGAAATACAACATGTCGGAGAATATTTTGGTATCAACAGCTACGCTAGGTACTTACCACTCATATTTACTGGGAGACTAATCAACAGGTAACCTGTTTTCTGGTAATTTTCCTTTTTGTTTTCAAACGCTTGTTTGTGAACTCTATGAGTTGATAAACGAGTATTTTAATGCTGTACTACAGAAAATCGAAAAGTCCAATTTTGCTGGGTGTACATGATTTTAATATTTTGGAGCATTATGCTTCAGTACGTCATCATATGCCTTCTTTAGATCAAATAATAACACATTGTGATCCTTTTTAATAGTCTGACAGCTCTTCGTAAGCTGTGTCCGAAAACCTCAATCATCTATCTTCCGGAGATAAATGTGTTCACTCTTCTCCTTTACCTTTGATCCACCATCTAAGGCCAAAGATTCATATTTGGCATTTATTTTACCGATAGTTAGGCACAATCTCTTACATATATGCTCGTATGCAAAGAGAGATTTTTCCTCTGTCCGAGTGGCGTGTGCTAACTATGCGTTTGTTGTTGGTGGTGGTGGTCATTTAGACCGGCAATTAAATGACCACTCAACAATTTGCAAATATGACCATACATTAACCTTTATTTCCTCATACCCAAGTGAATCTCTTGGGTTTTAATCTTTTACACAAGTAAGCCTCCAGACCCCTCGTGTTACAGACGTCCTCCATTTGATATTACTTGTTATATTTTATGGGTTACTGAATTCTGCTATAAAATGGTCTTATACTGGAATTTGTTTAAATGTTTCTTCTTTTCTTTTTAATTATTTTATTTGATACGGAGTATTTTTCTTTAGATTTTGAGTTATTTACTCGTTCACTAATGTCAACATTATACAGATAGCACATAGATTCTTAGCAACTTTTATGTGCTCTCCATCAATAAACACACTCTTTATTCGCAGTAAAACAACTCTAGGGAAAGAAATGACTGTTGAAGAGAGAAAAAATGTCAAGGAAGAACTCAAGGTTCTCACAATGGGGGACATATCTTCATTCATGGAATCTCTGCCACCTGATCTTCTAACTATACTGCGTACTGAGTAAGATTAAGACGGCTCTGCTTTCTAATTGATAGATACCTAGACACAACGGCGCAGTAACGTTTACGCTTTTTTTTCTTTACTATGTCAGTGGAATACTTAGATCCATACTCAGCAAATTGAGCGCATCTCCAAGTGTTCGACTTCTGACATATGCTAAATATGCCGTACAAGGTCTTTCTGTGAAACAAGATGCAAAATCAGGTAAAATTAGAGGCCTGCTAATTCTTATTCTGGTGATTTGCTGTATGTCAGTTTTAATCTTCATCTCGCAATTGGTCATCTCGGCCTAATTGCAGTTTAATTTGTTGCGCCATGAATGTGGGAGATGCCACCTTTAAATTGTTGTCACGGTGATCGTCAAAATCTGTACACCTCAGTTTAGATGTTGTCATTATGAAGACTTGATATTATGCCTGTCTCCAAAGTACAAACAACAGGCAAAAATTTCCTTTACCGTCATGCTCAATTTATTTGGTCATCGGTTTTGGTTTCATTTTCAGGTTCCATACTGGATCGTTTCATCTCAGATATCAGGAGTAGGCTTAGTTATTTTCAAGTTAAATGCGTCCTCGGTAAGTCCATGCACTACTATAGCAAATCGACTTAAAGCCTGTGGAAAAAATTGTACCTGATATAAACACGATTATTATACCTCGCAGGCGTAATTGGACTGCTTTCATGGATAAACGACGTCAAAGATTTATATAGAAAGAGCTTTAGTAGACTTGGTTTTCACTGCTAGATATCTAAAACTTCCTCTGGCAACTCAATGATTGATGGGTAGTAGGTGAATTGACACGCCACAGCTAGTATCGAGGATCGGTGGTGGTCCTACCTTTGGTGGTCCTTGGCAAATGCAAAGCAGCAGTTTTCGAGCTAAAATAGCATTATGAGATGGCTACAAAGGGACTAGAGAATATAGTCATATACCGTACATGGCCAAACTCTAAGGTGTGGATCTATGTTGTGATGCATAGGCTTGTTAATTGTTTGGAACTATAAATATGAAAAATAGCAAATACGAACTCCCTTCTAGACTACCCAGTCACGAGTCTTCTGCAATCTTCCTCCATATTTACTACCATGAAATTACTACAAAGTTCCTATCCAATCTGATTATGCTTAAATAATTTATCCATTTTTTTATAGATCAATAGTCAACTTGAAGTCGTAAGATCAGAATTTCGTTACTAAGGGTCATTTGGTTGCATATAGAAAATGCACTTCTATATGAATTTTCACTTCACATGATTTTGCATTTCAAGTGAATTAGAAAAACTTGTTTGGTTGCATGTAGGAATTCCCACTTACCTAGGGGGTTAGGTAAGCAGTCAAGCAGCTCACCATTTTTACAACATATGAATTAGAGTACCTATGTTATTCAAGGGACAGTCAAACAACCCCTCATATTACAAATGGTGGGAGAACAATAGAACAAGTTCTGGTGAGAAAATTGAAGCAAGAAATGACTCATTCAGGGGAATAGGTAATCCGTAAATAAAAATATCTTGAAATAGAACTATTGGGAAAAAAATATAAAAACAAGTTATTTAAGAAAAGTTGATTTCAAAAGGAGTTATTAATGGGTGCATTATTGAACTAGTTTATGCTTTATTTTTCACAATTTCGTCGCCTTTGGATATTTAAAGGACATTTTCCATTCCCTGGATAGGGTTTATTTGACATGGGACTAGAGATAATTACCAACTTGCCGAAGCATCATAAAAATTGATCCTCAGTTAAATTACCCCTCTTAAGACTCAGATCAACACAACGGTCATCGAAAGCTAAACAACATGAAGAAAATATAACCCCAAAGTATGTCATTTAAACCATGTTTGTGAAGGTGAAACCCTCCGCAAATAAATCAACTGAAAAGACTGTAGCGATGCCACAATGCCAACAGAAAATACAATAAACTCAAACGCATAAGCCAGGAAACCAACGGCTCATAAATTAACCGAATGTGTGTAGCGAACTCAGATGTTGGCTAATATATAGAAAATGAATATTAACTACGCCTTCCACAGTTCCACCTCATCAGAGCTTGCTTTTTGCAAACCTGCATTTGGCAACAACTATTGGTCAATGAACACAATCAGGCAAATATAATCTAAACTAATCCAGCGTTACATGGGGTGAAGGGGGTATTGTCCAACAAAATTTTGTAGCCATAAAGACATGGATGCAACACACTAAGGGGGTAAGAGAATAGGGAGGAGCCAGGGTTGCTTGTAGTTGGGTTGGGTGTTTAGGGTGGGGCTGGGGGAGATCTACGCGGACTGTGGATATGGAGTGGAAGGGTGTCACCAGCGTGGGGTGGCAGAGTGAGAGGCCTTGATGCCAGTGGGTTGGTGAAGGTGTTGATGGTGAGTGGGTGTCGGCGGCTATGTTGCTTGGACTCGGGTTAGAAGTATTCGACACGTGTGCCTGTCAAAGTATCGGATTCGTCTATTTTATGAAAATGTTCATGTTTTTGGTCTAAAATAAAGTGTCGTATTCGACACGGGTGCCTGTCCAAGTATCGGATTCGTCTATTTTATGAAAATGTTCATGTTTTTGGTCTAAAATAAAGTGTCCGAGAGTCATACCATGTCTGTGTGTCGAGTGCGACACGGGTACAGAAGGTAATTTGAATTTTGAAGAGTCAGAGCAACATCAGCAGTTAAAGTGGTGGATGTACTTAATTTGGGGAAAAGGGCAAAGGAAAATGGGCTAAACAAATAAGGGAATGGGGTTATTCAATTCCCTTTTCCGTTCAAATAGCCAGCCCCCTAATCAAGCGTCCCCTCAATGATAATAGGAAATATTGTTCAATAGATCACACGACAATTTTTACAGTGTATCTCCTAGACCACTAAAGTCAAATGAGAAAAATAAATTTGTGAAGGTAATATCAAAGAGAAACAGAAGTAGATAAGAACAAAGAGTCTTCCTTGCATAGTTGCATGAGAAAGAAAAAAGCTTGCACTCACAAATAGACTCACAGCCTTGTTTTAAGATCAGCGGCTACAGCGTCTATGAACTCTTCTGTGTTCAGATATTGGTCTCTTGCAAGCCTAAATCGTTCATAAAACCTCCATTAGTTCGTCATATGTTCGGAAAGGAAATACAGGAAATTTAGAGGGATGTAACTCACTTTGATCCATGGATAATAAGAGCAAGATCCTTGGTCATCTTCCCAGATTCGACAACTCCAATACAAGCTGCTTCCAATTTCTCTGTGAACTCCAAGAGTTTCTCATCGTTATCCAACTTAGCCCTGTCGAATAGGTTGACTATTAGAATCAAGTTATTGAGTTGATTACTCAGATTTTTTTACTAGTTTAGAAGTATCCAACACAGGTGCATGTCCAGCCGTTCAGGCAAGTGACTCAAATATTTTTTTGAAAATTCACCATGACCAAATGTTGAGTGAGAGACATGGGTACATGAGGTATTATGAAAAGTCCGAGTAACAAACAATGGAACTAAAGAGAATGTGAGAAAATTTTAGGCATGCCTGTGAGCAAGCCCTCGGGTCCAAGCAAAGATTGAGGCAATGCTGTTGGTGCTAGTTTCACCTCCCTTCTGGTGAACTCTGAAATGGCGTGTTACTGTGCCATGGGCAGCTTCAGCTTCGATTGTCTTACCATCAGGGCAAATCTGAACAAGTGAGTATGTAAGCAGATGAGAAGCTGACTAGAAAAAAATGCTCATCTTTTTTATTACCCTTCTCTCATAACACAGGAGGTATGAAGTTGATATGGCTATCTTAGGCATTTTAAACATGGTTATGGTAATCATATATAAGTTGAATGTAGAACTTCTGGTACACAAAGTTGATCATCATGTCCTTTGAAAGTGAAATACTCACCCAAGTTTTTATAGCAGGATGGATATATACAGTCTAACTTGGTAACTTACCCACTTTCCTACCTGATTTTAACTGTCTAATGTTGTTAGGATCGGGATTCTACTTTGGATAGATGGAGTAGATAGAAATATAGGATCGAATCGGTTGAATTGGATCGTAGGATAGTAAGATCCTACAAACTTGCTAAATACTCCATATAATTTTTTATTTGCTAAAAAACATACTATTCAAGAACAAAACACTTTTTTTATTAATATATATACTTACCTATAAAATATTGATAATTAATCATTTTAGTATCATTGTATGAACAACTTTCTACGACTTATTCGGATTTTGGGTTTTACAATGCCAATTTTAAAAATATATATTGATATTTTTACTATAGAACCGGATCGTGGGATCCTATATCTATAATTTTTCAAATGAATAGGATCGTAAGATCCACGATCGACCAAGCTTTTTTAGATCGTAAATCGTAGATCGAATCGGGATAACGATAACAATGTTAACTATCTCCTATTACCCATTGCAAATCCCAAAAATAAAAATCTATGGTAGAATCAAATAATCAAATAAAGTTGAAAAGATTATTTATATTGAGGAGGAACTGATGTTCAAGTTAAACTCCGTACACATGTAAGCAACTTGAGCAAAATATTGTTCTAACAAAGCGCTTTAGGTCCTTGTTGTTACGAGGGATTTACCCAAAAAAAATCTAGACCATTCAAAAATATTGATCGTGTTATTCAGTCTGCATGCATTTAAATGTGTTTTTCGGCACAAATTGTAATATTATCTTGTAGACAATCCATTTAAAGAGTTAAATGCCAGGTTTTAAGCACATACCAATACTGAAGTCATCAATCCAAGAGAGCCAAATCCTACAGTGATGTAAAATGCAACATTAGCCAAAGGGCATTAAATAGTTTTTAAAATCAGAAAAAATTACTACTTTGTCAGTCAAATAAGCTATTACGTGTTTTTGACATATTTACTAATGACAATACCAGTCACCAGTAATGCAAAATAATAGACAGACCTTGGGCTAGAAAATCACTCTGAACATCTCCATCATAGTTCTTGCATGCCCATACGTAACCTCCTTCACTCTTGAGAGCATAAGCAACCATGTCATCAATGAGACGGTGCTCGTACCTAGCATTTTAATAAAAATCATCAAATAAAACTGAAGCTAAAACCACAACATTTTTCTAGTTCCAGGACTCCCAGCACACACCAAATTCCAGCTTCTTCATATTTAGTCTTCCACTTGCTTTCATAAACTTCTTGAAAGATATCCTTGAATCTTTACAAAACAAGCAAAATGGGAGTTAGATACTAAGTATGTACCTATTCTATACCATTTTTGCATAAACCCTATCTCTTACATTTACAAATATCTTTTTTCAAAGCTCTTACCAAATGTCAATTTTAGGCTAGATAAAAAGACATTTTTTGGCGGCTATCGTCATGAATTGTCTTTCCTTCTAACCAAAAGTCAGTAATGAGCAAAAATAAAGATCTTTCATGATTGATAAGTCAATGAAAATTGTCGCTTTTTAGGCAAAAAAAAGACTTTTGGTAGGAAGTAAAAACTTTGGAGAAAATCTTTATGAAAGGTAGAAGTTTTTAAAAACATTGTAATAGGTAGGAGTTTGGAAAAAGTAGTAAATAAGAGGTGTCGTTTATCAATTAACACTATTTACTCCAAAAAATGGGGAAATAATCATACCTTCCATCGTATTTCTTAAGAATAGTGTTTTTTGTGCTGAGATAAAGAGGCCACTTTTTATCGTAAGCCATGTTCATTGAAGCTTCGGCAAATGAAGCAATTGACTGCAAGACGACAAATGTATAGAGGAAAATAAGACGCAGAGCCCTCAAGAACAAAAAAGCACAAGTATAAGAAAAAAATTACATAAATTGAAAAATCAATAAGCAAAAATCGATAAGCTAATGACACTAAAGAACGCAATTTAGGGTTTAAACCTCATCAGTGTTGTACATGGACAAAGCTACACCTCCATTTCCAGTGAAGTTGTAAACCTCCAAATCTGTTGTCTCATCCTTTCCTTCTGGAACTGTAATGGAAAAAAAAGGATTCGGGATCAAAAGATGTAACACTGAAATTGTAATGGATGAAATAACAAGAAAATGCTGAATGATTTTTTCAATAATTATCACATTCATTGATCCACAAGCAAGCAGCAGCATATATGAGGGTACGGGCGAAAGACAGAAGTGTGCAGATGTTTACAAGTAAATTATTATATAGAACTTGTAGGATTCAGATGTATATATGATGTACATTCATTTAGATCCAAATATACAGTTCTCACCATGAAGAAGTTGTGGAAATTCAAAGGGATTCCTTCTCCAGAAAAGAAAAAATTCATTTATGGAGTAGAGGGGCGATCCAGCTAGACCTGGCAATGGTTAATTCGGGTTGGTCATTTGGGTCACTTTGGGTCCGGTCACTTTCGGGTCTATCAAGCCAAGCTTTTTGGGTTTCGAGCCAATCTTATGGGGTCAAGTCAGCTTCGTCAAGTCTAGATCCAGCGCAACTTCATACATTAGTCATTTGCTAATGGCATCAAGGGAAAGCTTTATAAGCGTGGGTGTAAAGAGGGGCTAATGGACTATAAACATTAGCGATGAAAGATAACAGGAAGAAACTATACAACTACTAAATAAAATGACTAACCAAATACTAGTTTGAGTTTTCCGGCTCCTTTAATGACAAGATCGGTTGCTCTGTACTGATCTCCAAAAGCATGTCTTCCAATACATATGGGCTTTGTCCAACCTGGAACAAGCCTAGGAACATTTTTACACATAATGGGTTCTCTGAAGACGGTGCCTGTAACATATTTTACCAACAGAAACCATCAACGTGAATCATCTGAGAAAGCATTCAAAGATTACTTACATACATTTACAATATCTCAAGCAATGTATACCAACCGTTTAAAATATTTCTGATTGTCCCGTTTGGACTTCTCCACATGCTCTTCAGCTTAAATTCTTCCATACGTGCTTCATCTGCGAGACATACGCAATATTAAGAACAGGAAGTTGAACAGGAGTAGCAAGCTTAACTTGATAAGAAAATATGTGAATCAGCAGCAACCTGGTGTGATTGTTGCACACTTGATCGCCACATTGTACCTGCAGAATAAGATGTCGAGGTATTTAATACGTATTTCTCCTGAGCAATAACATACCGTGCTCCTATTTTCTTAAACTTCCAGATCGATCAACGACAGCCATGTACAAAATAACTTAATAACTTAAATTGAAAAAATAGATTAGAGCAGAAGCATCTAAAAGGGTAAATGCTTCACAAAAAAATGCCACGCAACGTACTTGAGAGTTGCTTCGGCACTTTCAACAGTAACTTTGTCATCAGTGGCATCACGGTGGGGAAGACCAAGATCGAAATACTTGATGTCTAATTCCAAAAACGGGAAGATTAGCTGCATGGGTGGTCAACATCACAGCATTTGAGAACATGTATTTCTAGAAGTACAATGATTGCATATAAGCAGCAAAACTCACCTTGTCCTTAATCATTTGCCAGATCACACGAGTCATTTCATCGCCTGAAAAGGAGAAATTTGGGAACCGTTATGAAATAGTTTATCCTATTGTTTTACCAAATAGAGCACACATGCAAAGCAAGCAAAAATGAATACACATGAAAAAGATATAAACTAAAGGCGCATTTGCCTTCTAAGCCAATGATTAATGTTCTACAAACACGAGCTACAATTCATTCATTATCCTCATGTTGCTCAGTAATAGACGCCGCCTATCAGATTTTTCGTATTGAAATAGAGGAGAAACAGCTGACAAATGATAAACAAGAAAATGTACTAGCATATGGAAATTCCTTACAAAAACTAAAGATGGAAAAGATGCTAACATAAAGATAAGGAAACCCACAACATCAGCAGTTTAAAGACTTTAAACACGAAGCCACGATCTCGATTCTCAAATTTGTAAATAACTTTATTTATGCACAACTGCTGAGTTTCCACTAGTTAAATCCATCAAATATATCATTCGCTAAATCCAAATTTAACCATCAACACAACACCAAGTTGTTTATAACCATCAACACAACACCAAGTTGTTTATCTGCATTCTAACCAGCAAAAAGCAGTTAATGATATATCACCATCCATGTACTGACAAATTATTCATTTTCCTTCCAACTTGATTGATACAGATAAATGTAATCACTATCACCCGAACCACATATGTTAATGCATTCGACCTACCCATGCCTCAAAACCTCAACAATATCATCCTCAACTGGATCCACAAACCCATATTCAAATCATATCTTCATCCCATAAAAGATAACTGTTCATTTTAGGCTAAAACTTGACTATGCCTCATGTTTATCTATAATTGTTGTTTTAGATTTAATAAAATACTGGCATCCAATTATCTACACCAAATAAGTTTGATCATCAAAAATCATTGATCTTTAAAAATCTCTCTGAAAAGCAGCGTACAATTGACCCCCTCAGCTATTCAATAACAAAATAATCATCAACATATCCGCCATTAAACATACCCAATTCAAGAACACAACAAATCGATCAAACCAATGATTGTCCCACACATGTAAGACTTTCCATACTAAAATCATCCTCAAGTTAGGTGTAAGCTCCCTCAACGATCCAATAACAAAACAATCATCAATAAATCCGCCATCAAATCTACTCATTTTACCACTACAACTAATTGGTGACACCACTGCTCATCCAACAAACATTGAAAACATTCCATACTAAATCATCCTCAAGTTAGTAATAAGGCAGCGTACATTCTCCTCCCTCAACGATCAAACTACAAAACAATCATCAACCCAATTATCCATCAAATCTACTCATTTCAACACCAAAGTAAATCGACGAAACCAGTGATCATCCAACAAAACTCTAAAACTTTCAACTAAATGTTCGATGATCCAATAACGAAATAATCATCTATAAATCCACCATCAAATCTACTCATTTCGACACCAGAACCAATCAACAAAACCAATGATCATCCAACACACATCCAAAATATTTCAACTAAGGCTGTGTACATTCACCTCCCTCGACGATCCAAAAAACAAAACAATCATCAACAAATCCGCCATTAAATCTACTCGATTTAACACTAGAACAAATCGATGAAACCACTGATCATCAAACTAACATCTAAAACATTTCACTACTAAATCATCACCAACTTAGTCGTAAGGCACCATACATTCGACGATTCAATCACGAAACAATCATCGATAAATCCGCCATTAAATATAATCATATCAACACCAAAACAAATCTACGAAACCAGTGATCATCCAACAACATTTCATACTAAATCACAAAAACAAACAAATCAAATCAAATCTTCAATTTCAACCAAAACCTAATTCACAGATCTAAATCAAACACTACTAGCATCAAAATAAAACAATTAAAAATTAAATTAACAAAAAAGATCGAAATCGATAAGAGAAGCGTGTATTACCGTCCATCTCAACGATGGGATTGGCAACCTTGATCTTATCGAAAGCCATGGCGGATTGAAGAGAGAGAAAGTGAAGGTAAAGCGCCGCAAAAATTGATGGAGAAAACAATGAATGTAATTGCAAAGAGAGTAATTGAGTGTTTGTGTGAATGTTTGTTTATATAAATAGTCGGGAGGGAGTGAAGAGTAGGTGGGCGTTGGAGTGCGCACTAGTGTTTGACGCAACTCGGATTTTTCAAATCGATAAAATCTTATGTGAGACCGTCTCATAGTCTCTACTCTCTCGTAGTCTCATATACAGATTAGTAACGTGAGTTATATGAAATATTCGTTAATTATAGGAGTACTTCCTATAGAAAAATGAAATTAGGAAAGAAAGAAATTTAAACTTATAGAATTTTTTTTAAAAAAACTTTTACGGGTCTTACCGTGTGAGCTCACGTGATAGTTATTGACATACATTAATACATGTTGTGAATATATAGTCGATAATTATATAATACTTCGTATCTTGTAAAATTTTAGAATTCGAGAAACGAAGAATTTAAAATTAAAAAAAAAATCGCTTTGTAAGTTATACTATATGACAAGTGGGAGTAAGTTTGGTTTAATACGCCTCTATGTATAGGTCATGTTCTTTTCGGCTGAAACGAGTTGTACTGAATTAAATGAAGTCGAGCTTAATTGAAATAAATTGAATGGAGCCAAGCTGAAGTTAATGAAATTGAAATAAAAGTTAATTTTCTAAAAACATAAACTGAGTACAACTCGCTAAAATTAACTCAACTAAACTAAATAAAATAAATTAAAATAAAATAAGCTGAAATTAAGCCGAAAAGAGTGGCGGTAAATTTGTGTCGATGGTTTCTTAATTTTAATGATGGATGTTGGTGCAAATGTGCGTCATGGTCTCATGGACAAAGGGGGGTTTTTGAAAAGTGGGCTTTTTCAATAGGCAATTATCGTGGGACAAGCCGTCAATTTGGAAATTATATTTCAAAGTGTAGGGTCTATTTTTCATGTTTATCCAATGTCATTTAAGAAATGTATGGTACTTGATTGGATAAGTTGATTTTTGTTGTTAGTTGTTAGAGGTTTGTCTTAGTCCTTGCCTCCAAGTAGTCATGGCTGCGGGCCGGGTCGGAACGGCCTCAAAGCGGGCCGGGTATGGCTGGTCTGACCCGGGGCAGGCTCGTGTAGGGGGCGGGCTTGGTCGGGGGGGCGATGGGGGAGTGACTCGGACCCGGGCCTGAGGGGGGCCTTGTTGTTTTTTCTTTCCTAAAAATGGTTGGCCGGGTTGGCAAAATGGAGCCCGGGCCCGGCCAGGGGGAGAGCGGGATGGAACGCCTGGCCATGGGACGGGTCAATTGTGGCCCGATGGGCGGGCCGGGCTGACCCGTTCTTTTTCCCCGTGTTTACCTCCAAGATGTAATGTAGTGAATCTTGGAAGAAATATGAGGCGTTGAAAGCAAAGATAATCCATGGTAAGTAGGGAAAATATGAGTTTATCATGACTATTACTCTCTATATTTCGGTTATTAGATATTTATTTTCTTTTAAGGGTATATTACTCAATCGTTTTTATTTTTATATTGAGATGCTAATACTTTATGTGGGTTATATGTCAGGTGCTCACAAATAAGATCTTACAACCAGATGTATATGAGTATGGTACATCTAATACCAATCTAATCAAACTTATATGAAATTTTTCCGAGCTTTTAAAAAATTTTAGTTACATTTTAGTTTTTTAGGTGTCAAAATTAAAATCTAAATGAGCTTATAGGTATTATTTTTGAGTTTTATTATAATACTTTGAGTTTAAAATTTATATAAAAACGCTCATATTCTTTTCAATAAAGCTTCGTAACATTTACCTATAAGCTCAACTTTTTTTATATAAAGCTCCAAATCTATGCTATTACTTGTATACAACTGGTTGTATAATCTACTATTTGTCATGTGCTAGTAAGTTTTGTGTTTTGTGTGGTCCAAATTCACCCATCCATTTTTTTTAATCTGTGCCCAAAGCGACAGATAACTGCTGGCCGGGATGGAGGGAGTATGATTTATAGGTTCATTGAGTTTTTTCGCAGGGTATAAACAGCGTGGATGATTTTAGTTTCGGTAAATTTTGCTTAAAACATATATTATCCGTTTTAAGTTTAAGATAAGTTAAATACTACCACATGATGATAATAAAGATAAAGTTTTGCTATTTTTGAGGCAGTAAGTGAAATGTTTAGTATGTATTTATCCCGTCTTAAACATAAGACGGATAATATCCGTTTTAAATGAGAATATGGAATATAATTTGATGTTTTTCTATAAAAGGAGAAACAACTTATTTCATACATTTAAACTGGCCATGTCAAATATAATTGGTAAGGGTTATGCTCATTCATGGACAAGATTTACTCAATCATGGACATAAATGACCACTTTACCCCTCTCATTTAAACATCAATGTTCATCCATTTTCCCCTTACTTTAGTTCTCCCTTTTATCTTCCTCTCTCCACCCCTCAACCACCACGTCCACCACCCTACCACTGGCCGGACCAGCCCATGCCACCGGCCAAATCTTCAATCACCAACAATACCCTCACCACAAACCCTAACCACTACCCCAAGCCGCCACTTTCTGCCATCTTAAAACCTTCTTTTAAAAAGTCTCAGCCAACCCAACCCCCCTCCCTAAGCTCTACCACCCATTTCCCACCAGCCTCCCCACCGCTCGTCCCTGGACCACCAGTGTCATCCTCCTCCGTCGCACCTACTCCGTCACCTCAACCAACGCAGCAACCCCTTCCCCTCTAAATCCCTAATATGTATAAAATAATCCTAAAATAATGTATAAATCCTAACTTTTAGGTTGATACAATAAAATGATGTTTAATTATTGAAAATAGAGTTACTAAACTTGATTTTTATTGTGTTTGGATCTATAATGGTTGAATTTGAGAGGTATAGGAAGAGAGAGATTATTTTTTTGTTTTCTTAAAAGAAAGGGTAGGTGTTGGAAAATTTATGAAAAATTGTCCATGAAAGAGTAAAACGTGTCCATGAATGAGCAACTACGATTGGTAATAGGACGAATTCCTTAGGCCGTATTTATTGGTGATATTTTCATATTCTTATCCCAATTAAAAGATTAATATCTCACTCATCCAAACTAATCCACAACATAATCTTCAATTTCTTTTTATTACTTTATAAACAACTATCAATGTCTCTCCTTTATGGCCACTTTTCTAGATGTTCCATGATCAAAGACAAACCTCTTATTCTTGAGTAGAGGTTAATAAGTTCGAATAAGAAAACTACAATTTTGTATACAGATTTGTGTTTGTGGTTGTGTGATAAACCCTCGCAGAAAACTCTTATGAGGTTTGTCTATCTTAAAAGAGGGGTTTGTTGTTAGAAAGTTGGGTGACGTGGCCTTAGACAAACCTCATTTAGAGTATGTCTATTGCTAATGCTCGTAGGAGGTAATATAATATTTTAAGGAAAGGGAGATATGAGAGAATGTGAGGTCAAAAGTTATCAAAATTATAAACAATACTCCCTTCTTTTACACATGTTATCGTAATATAATATTTACACATATCTACATTTGTTATACAAAGATCAACCATAAAAAAAGTTAATTTTAACGAATAATTATAATACTATATATAAGTGAATAAAACGATGCCTAAGTGTCACCTAAAATACCATGTATAAAAGTAAATAGGAGGAACATGTTTAAAAGGAGGGGGGCAGTGGGGTGCTATATTAATCGAAAAGGTGGAGAATTTTACAAATTTGTAATTTTAGAAAATGTGGAGACCTTTAAAGAAGTGGTGGGAATAAGTAACCTTACGTATTTCATTTAAATATTTTCATGTTGGCTTTTTTAGCCCATAAAGAGAGGTGGCTTTAAATAGTTGAGGTTGGTTTGCTATTTGCAAAATTTGCATGATCTCTTCAGCAACCTATTTCTTCAACCAAATTGCTCTAATTATTATTTTTGGGTTTTGAGTTGCCAACCTTGGTGATTTAGCCACCAATAAAAACAGTCATAATTAATGTATTAGTAAAATCATTTCTCATTTTGATCCTAATAAAAGTGCAAAAGTTAGCAATTAAATGCACGATTTAAATCATCATAGTCTATCACATATACATGAGTTCTAATACTATGTTAAATTCGTGAAAATTGGTGTTGGTCATGTCCTTAAAGAGGAGATAGACAGTAAGATTTCACCCTTAAAACTAATTTGGTGCAATATTGGTTGAAAATCTAAAAGTTGCGTTGCATTAGACTTTTACTCAAAGATGCGGGGTGTAAGGACCCGCAAAATCTGCGCGGGCGGTCCTTTCACTTCGACCCACTATATTTCTTCTATGCATTTATGTATTTTCGTTTCTTTTTTATGTTCAAGTAGTACTCCAATATTACTTCATGCATGTCGAATCTTGGAGTTAGATTTTATGTTTAAGATGCATTTTTGGGCGTTTAGAAATTGTATCGTTATTCTACACATGTAATGTTCCACACTACAAAGCTGATACTATACCCATGAGCACCTAGATTAACTGGCAAGCTAAGGGATTGTTCTAGCTTAACCAGAGGTCTCGGGTTCGAGCCCTGAGAATGCAATAGTGTTAAAACTAATTAGGGAGAGCTTTACCACCCTACTGGTCCTACCCGACTCGAATTCGGATTAAACGTAATGGTCTACACCATAAATAAAAAAAAAAAGATTGATGCTATCAAATAAGCCTTTATGGGTGGTACTAGTCAATCAATTTGATTCCCACCAAAAGCGTTATTATTTACGGCGATCCCTCACTAGTGCTTGAAGCTAAAGCTTGCATTCTTGTCGCGAGATTAGACAAAGGTGCGCTCCATGTTTTAGCTCAAAGTACCGGACAATGACATTTGCCATCAGAGCCCGGTCTCCACGACGAGTTGCCGCGATACGATGATATGAAATAAATAAAACCGAGTGGGAATAAAGGAAATACAAGGGCGGGGATGACGACCTTAAAGGCTTTGCTCAATGAGAAGCTTATGTATTTTGGAGAATCTCATGGTGAGCTTGAGGAATATTCGCCGAACCTTAGACGAGACGGTAAAGGGGCATGAGGCTTGTTTTGAAACTGCCGAAGTTCGATTTTGCGAAAGTGCATGGAGGAGATGTGATGCTCTCATGAAAAACTCGGACAACACGAGAACAAGTGTAATACCTTAATGAAAGTGGACGCATACGAGAATTTTGCTGAGCTTTTAAGGTGAAGCCGTCTACACCTCACAGGTATAGTGGGCGGGAGAGTTTAAAAAAAATTCACGTAGACCAAATGGTTTCCATGTCAAATATCATAGTTCTTTGATTCAGCATGTGAAACATGTTCAAAGCGCTTTGTTAACCAAACCCACAAATATGGGTGCTCTTTTGGCTTTTAAATCAATTTTTTAAAGTAATAACTTAAGAGTATCATACTAAACCAACCGATAAATCGGAAATTCAAATTTCCTAAGCCAACATACAAATTGTTAAGCTGAGCTAGAGATGGAAGTGGGCACGTGGGCCGGCCGACACGCCCCAACATGGTCCATGGCCTGCTATGACACGACATGGAGTTGACATGATCCATCACAACACGACACACTGTGGGCCACATGCCGTGCCTGGACCTCTATTTTTACAAAATCATTATGCGCAGGACCAACACGACAGAGGCTCGCATCAGGCATGGTGAGCTGGCCCAATGGTACGACACTTATTTACGCTTTTTTTTTATTTATGAAATAGTGAAAGTCAAGGTAGTGGGATGACACGAATGGGCGGGCCAAAATGACTAGAAAATTTGGGATTTGTCATTTTTGGATCGTCCTGACACACCCTCGGCCTAACTTTCACGCCTGGCTTTAAATGGAATGTGTAAGGATTTGCTAAAATGTTAAGTAGTTAACATGCCTAGTGTCACGGGTTGCACCATCTGGACACATGTGACGCATCCTTTCCCCCTTTTGGGTTTGAAACACTCTAGAATGATGTAGATAAATTCTAGTAGTTTCTAGAAAAGTCTAGAGGAGTCGGGAAAGTTCTAGATGGGTCTAGAATATTCTAAAGAGTCATAGAAGATTCCGGAAGTGTGTAGAACATTCCGGAATATTCTAGAAGAGTCTAGAAGGGTTTAGAATATTCTAGAAGAGTCTAGAAGGGTCTAGAATGTTCTTGAAGGGTCTAGAAGGGTCTAGAATGTTCTAGAACATTTTGTATATGGTAGATGTTTCTAGTAGTGTCTGGAACATTCCGGATGTTTCTGGGGTTGTGATGTCCAGAACATTCCAGAAGGTTCTGCTTCTAGAGTGTTCTATAGGAGTAGTATAAATAGGGGTGAGGGGCTTCATTTGCCAACAATCCTACCAAACACACACAAAACATTGTATCCAAGCCTTGTAATTCTTCTAAGCATTCAAGTGTAATATAAGTAACGTTACACACTTAGTCTCTACAACACTTATAATATTCCGCTGCGAAAAAGGGTTGCCTGGCTAAGCTTGCGACGGACTGCGAGTTAAGTGACACACGAGCTTGGTTTTCTAGTGTCAAAGTAACCAAGGCGTGACACTAGGCTCACGTACAATAAAAGCTCGTGCCTAACCCAATGTGTCTGGGTCGTGCCATGAACAAACATTTTGACATTCGAGCACGATACGACACGACCCATATTTTAGTCGTGTGTGCCCCCTTTGCCACATTTGGTCCTTGACACAGTAAACCGTCGCGAGCCACGGCCTTGCACACCCCACTTCCAACACTGAAATTGGACATGATAAACATGTTCAATTTCGTTCGAGGAAGTTATAAATAAACTGTGCTTTCGTTTAGCCAACAAAGTTACCGATCTCTATTGGACATTCTTATCTTACTCTTTTAGATGTGCTTTGAAAGTCAATGATCTCAACTTATCTCAATTATCCGAGAGGATGAGATAGTTTGGTCAATCCTAAAGAATCAATCTAATTTTCTTACTTTAAACCCAAAATCGGCTTGTATTCCAATCAGACCGATACCTCTCAAAGCTCTAGGGCCTCTACGGCTCTACCTCTACTAGTCCACTAAGTACCGACTACCGACAAGTGACAACTCTAACAACCTCACAACTACACTTTATTACGTAAGAAAAGGCAATAACCCCACTTCTCAATAATTTTCTTCTTGGAAAGATTAAAAAACACAAGAATCTAACGTTACTACACACAAACACAATGCAACCAATTTTGTTCAGTCACACATACTCAGTCTCAGACCACTGTCTTAGTCTTACTCTCACTCATTTTCTGTCCTTTCCAACAACACTCTTCCTCATTTCACTCCCTTTTTACTCCATTGTTACGATACCAATATATTGCAATATACCGTAATATTCCCTAACACGATATATACCGTAATATTCTCTAACACGAGTTAACTCATTTTGGTCAGTTTCTTTATTTTCTTCTTATTTTATCTGGGTTTGTTACATTGTCTACCTCACTTTTGTCTGTTATACCCAATTTAAATTTAACATTCCATGTAATTTTAATTGATTTTTGTTACTTTAAGTGAAAGATTTGTGTTCTGTTTAGATCTGTTAGATATACTTATTGTTGTTGGTAGATTAGTTACTTTAAATACACGCTCAATTTTTACCTGAAAAATATACATTTTTTTTTCTTTAGATTTCATTAACTTTGTAACATTTTTTAGCTGTTTTAGTTAAAAATTGTTAGTTGCATTATTTTGTTTCTGGGTTTTTGTTGAAGGGTTTGATTGAGCTCTCAAGATAAGTATACATTTTTCACTTAGATTTCATTAAATTTGTACCCATTTTCTAGCTGTTTTAGTAATGATTGTTACTTTTGTTAGTTGCATTATTTTGTTTTTGGGTTTTTGTAGAAGGGTTTGATTGAGGCTTCAAGAAAAGTACACATTTTTCACTTAGATTTCATTAAATTTGTACCCATTTTGTAGCTGTTTTAGTTAAGATTGTTAGTTGCATTATTTTGTTTATGGGTTTTTGTAGAAGAGTTTGATTGAGGTTTCCAGAATTAGTGGGTAGTTGTTGTTGATTGTAGACTTTTAGTGTTAATGTCACAGTAAACATTTTAAGGTTTTATTTGAAGGGGTCTCCAGAATTTTGATTTGGGTTTTTGATGTTTCATTTTGTGATGATTTCTCGGGTTTATAATTCTGATTAACGCGGAAATCTTGGGTACAATAGGGTTCAGTTATCTTGAAATGAAATGCATTCATGTCCTTTGTATTTTTGCTGTAATTAGTTGAAATTATCTTGTAATTGCTGATATTGGAAGGAATCCCATATCTATGGTTCTCAAATCAGATAGAGGGCAGTTTGGTCAAACAATGGTTTTAGGCATGAGGAACAAGAATAGGAGAGGGGCAAGTACACAGGTTGAGTATTTGGTCCATGTTCAAGAAATTAAGCCTTGGCCGCCAACACAGTCGTTGAAAACTGTGCGGTCTGTATTAATCCAATGGGAAAATGGGGAGCGCAATTTGGGGAGTACAAGTGTGGTGACTCCTTCCCTTGATGACGGGAAAATCGAGTTCAACGAGTCATTTAGACTTCCTGTCATGTTTTCGAGGGACATGTCTGTCAAAAATGGGGACACGGATGTATTTCACAAGAATTTGTTGGAGTTTAACTTGTATGAACCCCGAAGAGACAAGACAGCGAAAGGCCAATTGTTAGGGACTGCCATTGTAGACGTGGCTGATTACGGTATTGTCAAAGAGGTAACTAGTGTAGGGGTTCCCATAAACTGCACGAGGAGCTTCAGGAACTCGGCTCAACCAATATTGCATCTTAGACTTCAAGCCTATGACAAGGCTCGATCTAGCTCATCTTTGAGGGGTAGATTGGGTAAAGAAGGATCGTTGGACAAGAATGACGGTGATTCTGTTTCTGCACTAATGAACGAGGAGTATGCAGATGAAGCTGAAATTGGTTCCTTGACTGATGATGATTCGTCGTCACTCTCTTCAGTGACTGCATCGTCCATAGCTGAGTCCAATGGAACTTCACCTTTGCAGAATAAGGAGGTATTGTGATTGGTTTCTTTGATTTTATCATCATTTTTGTGCCATTTGGTCATATATGTGCTGAAAAGGTATTTTTTTTGTTATGACGTATCCTCACAAACAATGCAAGTGGTTATAGGGACACTGATTGCTTCAGATGCATGATAATTGCCTTGTTCCTGCAGTAAAAGCATAGTGCATTGGGGAGTTAGTATAGCCGTGAGCTCGTGAGGCGAATATACTATTTATTTATCTATAAATGTAACTGATAGCTTGCTTTATGTATGCTTTCTTTTCTATTTGATTTGCAGAATGGCTCAGGGAGGATGAAATCTCAAAATGTAAAGGATTACTCCCATAATTCTAATTCAAGCAGCCCAAAAAACGCGCCAAATCTGTCCAAGACCTCTGATTTGGTGACAGAATCAACACCAGTATATACATTTGATGCCAGGGTAGAATCTTCTACATCGCGCCAACTCAATGGAAATGGCCAAAACGTTGTGGAAGAAATTGCTCCAGAGCCCCGGTTTGATGAGGGTCTGACCGTCTTAGCAAATAAGGTAGTTCTAACGACTGCCCTTGAGAAGCTCGAGTTGGAAAATGATATTGAATATCAAATCTCTGAGGAGAAAGGGAAAAAGATTGAGCTGCCTCATAGAGTATCTAGTAGTACGGTTGCACCTGTAACTGATGCTGATGTGGCCGATGCAATAATAGAAGACGAGTATGGGGATGATGGGTACGTGGGGCAAATTTTGGATGAGCAAAGAAATTTTGTTGAAAGCATATCACCGATGGAATCTTTGTTAACTGCTGCGCAAAAACAAATCTTATCTGAGACTGACGAATTATTGATTGAGGAGAGACCGCGACCTGTGAAATCTGTTCGATCATCAGTTGAGCCCACTAAAACTAATGGTCAGGTGAAGCAGGAACCTAATAAAGCTTATAAAGCAGAAAAGCGAAGTGCCAGCTCAGATAACAAAACTCAGGAACTTGAGCAGAGAATAAAGGTTCTGGAGACGGAGTTGAGAGAAGTTGCTGCTATGGAAGTTGCTTTATATTCCATTGCCGCAGAACACGGAAGCTCTATTAATAAAGTTCATGCTCCAGCAAGGCGCCTCTGTAGACTTTATCTCCAAGCTAGCAATGGGATGAAGAGAACTACTGCAGCACAAAACACAATTTCTGGTTTGGTTGTGGTTGCAAAAGCTTGTGGAAATGATGTTCCAAGGTACGCTTTTGCTTGAAAGGCATTGTCGTGCAAAAGGAAATAAATCGCATTAGTTTTAGATGTTAGTGAGCTGTGCTATGAACAAAATGGATAATAAGGGCAGCCCACCATTAACTGAAAAAGATGTGCTGACCCCATGAGCTTTTATCTTATTTTTCCCGAATGCGGCATCTTTTAAGTGAGATTATTCAAACTTTCAAAGTACTGTGGAGTAGCATTTCAATACTATGATGCAGATGTATTCCGTACCGATCAAGTTGTTTGTGAGATGCAGACGTACCTTAGACTGCCGAGGAATTATGTTTTAGTAAATGCATGTTCAAGGATTCTCTTGGTCATTGATCTAGGTGTATCTACTGGATGGTGGGTCAACATTTGTACCTTTTGTACTGCTCTCTGTTGAAGGCGTGACTATTTTACCTTAATCGATCAAACGAGAAAAAGGTTAGACTAATGTATGGTAAACGCATGTTGAAGGATTCTCATGGTCATTTTACCCGTACCAATCTGCTACTAGAAGTCCGGATTATATAAATATCACTGATGCAATATGCCAGTCTCGCTCTGAAGACCATATTCCTTTCATGCGTTTTATCGTTTTTTATTTAATTTTTCAATGTACCTTTTTCCTGATGACTTTTTGCATTACAATGGTTGCAGGCTGACCTTCTGGCTGTCGAACTGTGTTGTACTCCGGGCCATTGTTAGTGAGGCTTTTGAGGAGGAGCAGTTGCCAGTATCTGGTGGCCCTTTTTCGGACAAGAATGGGACTGGTAAGGGAATGAATAAGGCATCACTGAAGTGGAAGGTCTCTTCTTTTGAGAAGCGTACTAACAGTAGTATAAATGGTAATTCTCAAGATTGGGGAAATCCGAATAAATTCATGTCTAATCTAGAAAAGCTCGAATCCTGGATCTTCTCGCGGATTGTTGAATCTGTTTGGTGGCAGGTTAACCTTCCTCATTTCATCTTATCTTTGTAATTTCGTACGCCCTCCTATTAGAAATTGTGAAATACCTTACGATTTCAACAATGGCACAATTAATAAGGAAAAAAAATTAAATCTTTGTGAAGCAAAGGGTTAGCTATTATGGTTGTAAGAGTGGTGACCCAATTGAATTGTTTTGATCATGCAACAGACTTTGACTCCGCACATGCAGTCCTCGGCAACTAAGATGGTTGATAAAGAGATGGATTCTAACAGCAAGAAAAAGTATAGGAGAGCATCCTCATCAGCTCACGAGGAACAGGTGAACCTATCATTAGAACTTTGGAAGAGGGCATTCAAGGATGCCTGTGAGCGGTTGTGTCCTGTTCGATCTGCAGGTCACGAGTGTGGCTGTCTGCCGGTGTTGGCTAAATTGGTTAGTCCATCTACCTTTATTCTTCGAGTTAGAGTGTTTGCCCGATACCGTAAATTGACCCCTATCAATCAATTATATTACATCGAGGTTGTTGTGGGTCTTGCTGTGTAGAACTATAGATTCGTTAGATTTTTGAAACATTCCATTTAGGAGTAGATCAGTCTAGTTATTTCTTGCTAGGAAACTTCCAAATGAATTTGTCAAGGAACCATCTCCTAGGATCGATTTTATACTCAACACTAAAAAAATCATGAATGTCCATTGAGCTTGAAGTGTGGACTGTGGATGCAACGGCGGGCCTTCCTCGGGTGCTTAATTACCCACTTTAGAAATGGGGGGCGGTGAGATTTGAACCCGTGACCTTTTAGTCATATGGCTTTGATACCATGTCAAGAACCCATCTCAACCAAAACCAAAAGCTTAAGCTGATGGTTGGAGTCCCAAGATCGATTTTATAACCAAATTGTAGATTCGTAACTCCTTTAGACTTCATTAGTTGATAGTCAAAATGCTCTACAATAGTCGCATATCATTAATAACCTCTCTTTTAACCAAGGACTCAATATTGCTCATATATAGTGATTCCTTTGATTTATATTTTGCTAGGAAACTGTTGGCGCTTCAATTTCCATTTGTGGGGAAAGCTTCTAAAATTGTCTAGATTATTGTACCGGACATACCAAAGTGGTCTAGGACATTCGAGAGTTGGCCTTAATACTCTAAAGCTTTGTAGATGTGTCTAGATAACTCTTGATGTTGAAGGTATCTTCAAAGATTTACCCTTGGATGTTTTATGTACTTTCTAGTTTTGGGTGAGTGTGCAAAACGTTAGGTGTATAACATTCTATATTACAGTGCTAGCTTTCGGTGCTAGGAGTTGAGGGTTTTGGACATGGGGTGGGTTGTTGAGGGTGGGATAAAGGATTTCGGGGTAGGATTGATTTTCGTGGTTAGAGAGAGTGTTTTTTATTTCTAAGGGTTGTGGTCGATCTTGATGGTGGGGGAAGAATTTTTTGTGGTTAGGGCTTGGTGAGACGAGTTTCCGGTGATGTGAAGCTATGGGTGTTGGTTGGGTGGGTGGAGATGCTTGGCTAGAAAAGAGAGAGATGAAAGGAGCAAGCCGGCAAGGGCGTAGCGTAAGGCTATTGTTGTAAATTTGTAACTGAGTTGTCTAAAACTTGCCTAAAAGGTAAGAAGGATGAGACGGCCCGAC
This sequence comes from Heliosperma pusillum, assembly GCA_022085475.1. Classification (NCBI taxonomy): domain Eukaryota; kingdom Viridiplantae; phylum Streptophyta; class Magnoliopsida; order Caryophyllales; family Caryophyllaceae; genus Heliosperma; species Heliosperma pusillum. The sequence continues at coordinate 309,843 of JAIUZE010066097.1, forward strand.
TGGAGAACGTAAAGAACTGGCCGAGACCGAGAGAGTAGTTGTATTGAGAGGCGACATTAGAAAAACATGGAGGATCCATTTTAATTGTGATGTATTTACTAGCAGATAGTTTGAGTTCTTGGCTACGATGCACAGTCTGCTAACAAGTTAAGGAAAATATTTCACGAGCCTTTTTTTTTTCTCTTGGTTGTATATATGCCCTAACTCTCGAAATGACTGCCAAATGCAGATAATGGAACAATGCGTGGCCAGGCTGGATGTAGCCATGCTTAATGCTCTCCTTCGGGAATCTTCTGAAGAAATCCCTACTGATCCTGTTTCCGACCCAATCAGTGATGCGCAGGTTCTGCCCATCCCAGCTGGAAAATCCAGCTTTGGTGCCGGTGCACAGCTTAAAAATGCAGTATGTGTATTTCTGCTTTACAGTGATTGCATCAGATTGCTGTTCTAGATAGCTCGATCTTTTGTTTCAAAATTTACTAAATTGATCGCAAACTAAGTTCTACTCCCTCAAATTTTCCTTAACCTTTTCTTTCCGGTTATTTTGGCAACTTCACAGTGATTTTTCACATTCGTTGTTATATGTTTTAATTTCTAATAACCTTACACAACTAATATCAAAAACAGATTGGAAACTGGTCTAGATTGTTGGCTGATCTATTCGGCATAGATGACGATGATGCCCCTGAAGATGGAATGATTGACGATGATGTTCTTTATAATCACGGATCATCCCTCAAATCATTCCATCTCCTTAAATCATTGAGTGACCTCATGATGCTTCCCAAGGACATGCTACTAAGTGCGTCAGTTAGGCAAGAGGTTTGTCCTCTAAAACTTGGATAATTGTCAAATTCTTGAAATTCTCCGTCGTCCTACACTATATGACTTTTTTGCAGGTATGTCCCACATTTAGCGCCGCCCTTATTAAAAGGGTCCTTGAGATATTTGTTCCTGATGAATTCTGCCCCGATCCAATCCCAGATGCTGTGTTTGATGCCTTGTATTCTGAGGTAAGTGTACGGAAGTTGCTCCTTTCATGGCGAGTAACAAACATCGACATCTGTATGAAGGCTTAGTTGATAATACTATTACTCTCTGCAGGTTATACAGGCTGACGGGGTAGACAAAATGGCGCAATTCCCATGCAGAGCACCATCAGTCGATTATTCTCCTCCGCCAGCATCTTCCTTGGTCAGTATAATGGGAGGAAGCTTCGGAACAGGTAGCGAATCGCAGTTTCGAAGAAGCGCTTCAGTTTGCAGAAGGTCAAACACTAGTGATGATGAGCTTGATGAACTGGAGTCGCCTTTGAACTCCATTCTTTCTCAGAGGAACAGTTTTGCTGCAGTTTCTCCTCATTTCAAATCGATGAAGAAAGCGGTGCATAATCACCAGAATAATGTTGTCAGATATCAACTCCTCCGTCAAGTTTGGAACAATGGGGTGGATTTGTGAAGATATTAATTAATGAAATAAATGTGGATAAATGTATAGTTATGTATATTGTAATGTAGTCATGTAGTAAATGTGTTTCTGGCTGATTACCAGAGAGCATTCAAAGAGACCATTTATCCAACGAACGTATGTTGTATGCTTCCCTATTTCTTAAAATCAGTAAATCTTCAATTCTCCATTTCAAAATTGTGTTTATGAATCATATTTATATACCCAAACAAATGATTGAGACGGAGAATGGTCCTACACACATTAGGGTAAATAGCTCCTAGTCTTGGCAAAAAAAATAAAATAAAAGACTCGACGGTTGACATTAATTAATCTTCATAAAAAGATTAGTTGATAAATTAATGAGCACTGAGCAGTGATACTCGTATGGCTTAAGGATTAAGTGGATTATTTTAGAGAATTGTTAAATCTCGTACACAATTCTACTTAATCCCGTACACTTTTATCCCTTATTCCAAGGGTCCTTGTTAATATTAAAAGAGATGACAAAATAAAGTTGAACATTAACTCAGAAAAGTATGCTTAAAAATATACATGGAACCCCCTTTCATTTTATACAATCTCATTTAATTGGAAATGTAGTGTAAATTTCTTTTTAAATGGTCTTCCTGTTAATTAAAACGGAGCAATTTAAAGAATAAAACAAATGTAGAAAATGCACTAAATAGAAGTGATTATTTTCATCAATAATTTCACTCCAAACCGCGAAGTATTTGATCATGGTACACTCACCCAAAAACATACACCATACATATAAGGCTATCACTACTTAATTAAGAGTGTTAATCTTTGAGATACACAAGTTTACAATACAAAACTGCTTTTAGAAATGGCCCCTACTAAATGGAAGTAGAAACCATTCTAAGAATTGGAGCTATATCAACTCCCAAACCCTCTAATTAGTTTGCATTATACCAAAAAATATCGCAAAATTTTCAAATCTTGTACTCGTAATAATAAAGCCGCGGCCATATTAGGCAGTTAATGTCTGGAAAGAAGATTTTATGTGCTGTAGCTGCAAAACAGATAAGAGGTCATGCCAGGTTTCGCCGAGCCCTTCATCTACCTCGAAATCCAGGAGCTTATTCTGTCTCCTATAGAAATCCTCGAGTAGTTTGCTCTAAACAAGGACAATATGGGGAAGATGTCAGACTTCATTTGAAGCAGTATAAATACATGTCTGTACAAATAGACGTGCAAGAAGTTTTTCCAAAATAACAATAATAATTTAGTAAATCCGCAGGCCCACATAGGCCTATAACAACAAATGAAATACGGTCAGCTAACCTAAATACACCTATTGAAGAAGAATCTTTCATCGTATGGGTGGTCATCTAAAAGTCTTGAATAGATACCTACAACAGTTTCACAAACATGCTGATATATCTCACACCTTCGGAATATTCGACAGATTCATCCGACATACAATCCTTGTAGAGTATATTTCATGATACTTTTAATGTCAATTATGTACCCCTTAAAAGACCGCAATATCAGTAATAGCAAAGGGGGTGGACAAAATCCAAATACTCCATAACAAACATGTGTGGCTTCTCAGCCCATTCCACCTGCTTTAGAGACAGGTGGTTCATAATTTAGCATTGCACGAATCCAAATATTAACAGTTTGCATATGCTAGCTAATTACGTATGAAGTTTTTGCGGCCAAGATCCTCTCTCACCACTCTCAAGTGTCTACTGATATGCAGCTTCTTTAAAGCTACTTAGATAGCAATGACACGTCATCCTTACATGCGACTGCAAATCGTCCCTTTATTATGTAAAAGAGGGCACATACTTGGATGTTAATCCACTTGTATATGGAAAATAACATGGAAAACACACATCCATATCTCTGACATTTCATTCAATATAATGTTTAGAAGCATAAACTTGGTTTGTGGTAGGGCAGGAAAGTTGCAAATACTGTGACCGCATATTGAAGCGAGAAACAGCAACCAACATTAAGCCACAGTTTTGGAATTTAAGACGAGTCAAGTCCGAACCCAATGTCCAAACCATTCTATGGACAATTATACTAGACAATACAGAAAAGCTGCAGGATTTCATAACAATTTGATTCAAGGAAAATAGCCAGTTAAAAGATACCTGCTCTGCATATGTGCGAAGCTTCTCTCGCTGAGCTGCTTCTGATGATAATGATTTCATTTGACTGCCTTGTGAATGAATATTCAGACCAGTCACCAGTTTCCTCTCCGCTTTAACAGTATTTTTGAAATTCAATACCAAATCAATGTCTACAATCTGGTCAAGAACTTCCTGCCATATACGCAAAACCCACAATAATTGGTGAGTAGAAATCACAATTGATCAAGTAATTAGAATTTAGTGAATCTTGAAATTATATTGTCCTCCTGTAATATAAGAAGAATTGATAAGGCAAGCTAAAATAAATTCATGACATTCAGGCATTGATGTAGTAAGAATTACTCTAGCAAAATGCCAAGTTCCTAAAAATATACTGAAGAGAAAAAACAGAAAGAGACCTCTGACAGTCTGATGTTTTCATATCTCAAGCAATTCGAAAGCAGTGGGAATCTATATTCAACATAAACGATATGAACGAGGGTGTTTCTGGGTTACCGTTTTGGCTAATAGGCATTTGAAGATACCAATAAGGAATTCATACTCAAAACAAGTGGTGTCTAGCTGTAAAGCTAGGCAAACAACTTTAAGCAGGGAATTGTTTTAAAAATGTGTTCTAAGAGGCCAGAGAACCATCACATCCAATAACATAACGAGAATGTTTGAAGTGAGCTTTCCGTATTTGTAACCCAAACTTATCAAATTAAGAGACAGGAGGTGAAATACACAAAATATAGTGCATGGAAACCCAAAGCTGATCAGTGCATGCAGGGCTAAATTACAATCAGCGAATATAAACATAACTTTACAGCTATGTAAGACTAGGATGTGTATGAACTCACAGCTTGCATCCGTGTTCTAGGGATACCATCCAGAATGAATCCAGATTCCCCTCTATAGTAACCTTCTTCCAGTCTCTTTGATAGCAAACCAAATATTATATCCTCCGGAACAAGCTTCCCTTGGCTCACAGCGTTCTTAATCTACATAAGAGATTAATGAGCCACAAATTAATCTCCAAATTTCAAAAGCAGAACTGCTAAAATTACGTCTATGCAATGATCAAGCGACAATGGTGTGAGGAACTTGAAAAACTGGAGATAAATACACGGACAAATGTTTTTCCATGATTCTCTGACTTACGTATTATACACATGTTTAACAGGATTAGAAAGACTTAAAGAGATTACACAATAGTCCCAGTTTATTGTTAGAAAGTGATAAAGGAATTAAAATCTGAAAGTAAAGTTTTTGTTTTCGCGGTGCCTAACCTAGAAGCGGACAACTAATGCATTCCACCTACTGAATTGAACTTTTACTTATAGCCATTTTATCATTAATTGATCGCTTTTTATCATGACATTTTTCTGTGTCTTAAATTAAGGCCGTCTTTAGGGAGGCTTGCTATGCCTCTCTAACCACATCAAACTAGTTCTATCTTAAAACCAATTGACGATCGGAGGAGTAACTCGGTAACTCCATCTTAGGAATACTTTTTTAAACTAATAAATACAATTCTAGATTTTGACCCCTTGGCAACATTATTACACACCAAAACAGAATCGTAAACAAATAACTGAACGAATAAAAATGAATTAAATAAACACCGTCTCTTGAAATTAACATTACAAAAACATTGAACAAAACACAAATATATACTCCTCCTATTCTCTAAGATTTTCCACATTTGCTTTAGAATTGGTGGTACTTTACCTTTGCTTTTGGCAAAGCAAAGAGACCAAAGAAAAAGTAGGGGACCATTTGCAATTAGTATGCTCTGTCACAATTTTGTGTCTCATTCTGTGTTGCACTCCTTTTATCTTCTGACACAACATCAACTATTGCAAGAATAAAATATGCAATATACGAGTATATATTAGTTGATGTGTTAGACTCTGTAGACCATTTGTGATTCCACTCAATTCATAGAAATTATTCTTAATATAGAATGAGACAGCTAAAATGGAAACGGTAAACAAACAAATGACATGGACGGAGGGACGGAGGGAGTATGTTTTATTATAACACAAATTATAGACAAATAAGGAAAGTAGAAAATCTTCGTGAATTTACCGTATTATAAAATGTGAAAAAGCAAAGGTAAACAAATAATCGAGACGGAACCAAATACAATACCTGCTGGTAAACAGAAGAATGAGGGTGAAGTTCCTGAAGAAGAAGAGAAGCCATAGAAATATGAGGAACATCTAGAAGCTTTGACAACTTATCAGCATAAACATGTTTTTTAGCACCAGGTTGACCAAGTACAACCCACTGTACACCTCTCTTATTCCTCGATCCTTGACTATCAACCGTCAGATCACCTCCTCTATTCCTGACCGTCCGATCAACGTAATAATCATCATCGTCGTCGTACTGGATCGCAGCTGCGGAGGATCCGAATAGTTTCGGGTGGGTCAGTGAGGTGTAGCGTAGTAATGATGGGGTTGCGCGTAGGGTAGTCAGGCGTAGTGCCATGACGGCAGGGTTGAGGAGAGAGAGAAAGAGGGTTTGGGGATGTTGGGTTTGGGAAGGTTTTATTGTGTGTGTGTGGTTTACGCGTGTTTGGTGGGGTTTGGAGGGGTGTGGGGGTGACACGTGTGTTTTTGACTTTTAATGTGGTGTGGGAATTGGGTGTGTACAAGTACAATGTAGGGACTTGGTCAGATTTATTTTTGAAAACAACATGGAAATGGTGGGTTTAAAAAAAAATAAAAAGGTATATGGCCCTGTTCTTTTGGGCTGAATGTGAGCTGAACTGAACTGAACTGAACTTATAGGAGCTGAACTGAACTTATTGGAGCTGAACTGAACTGAACTGAACTTATAGGAGCTGAACTGAACTGAACTTATAGGAGCTGAACTGAACTGAACTTATAAGAGCTGAACTGAACTTATAGGAGCTGAACTGAACTGAACTAAACTTATAGGATCTAAACTTTTCTGAACTTAATTTTACTTAATTGAATAAAATTTATAGAATCTAAAATTTACTAAACTGAACTTTATTACATAAGGTAAAATAATAACATAATTCCAATTTATATACATTGGTTTGTTCAAATAGATTACTACGTTGACATCATCTTTATCTGTATCTTTATCTTTTGGAAAGTACTGTCATAAAAAAAAGTATACTCTAAAACATAAGGTAAGATAATAACATAATTCCGATTTATGTACATTGGTTTGTTCAAATAGATTACTACGTTTACATTACGATAAAAAAAATAAATCACATATTACATCGTTTTCTAACCATCTATTTCCATATCATCATCTTCCTCATCACTTTCTTCTTTATCTTCACTATCACTCGTAACAACGAATTTATTCCCTCGCCAAATGTTTTTTACTATCTTGTTTCGTACCTTTAACATGGTTTTTTTTCCGCTTATCATCAAACATGCCCAAATCTACTGTTCCTTGAATATTCACGTCATGTTGTATAATAGGTATTCCAAGATTATGCATCCTTATAAAATTATGGAGTGTGAATGTATAAAACAATAATAGACATTTGATACTTTTGTGACATTCGGGGCATATTTTTTAACACCCACCATTTTTTCAAATGACCAAATGTCATTCCACTAATTAATGTCAAATGTTTTTATATCGGTTTTCATAAATAATCTATTCCGTATAACTTTTCTGAACTTAATTTGTAAGAATTGAATTTTTCTGAACTGAACTTATAAGAGCTGAACTGAACTGAACTGAACTTATAGGAACTGAACTGAACTGAACTTATAGGAGCTGAACTGAACTGAACTTATAGGAGCTGAACTGAACTTATAGGAGCTGAACTGAACTGAACTGAACTTATAGGAGCTGAACTGAACTTAAAGGGGTTGAGTTTAAGTCCAAAAAAACAGGGCCTATGTAGGGGCTAGGTCTCATTTTATACGGTAATTTTCGTCTGATCATTTTATTGTAAGATATAAATAGTCATATACGAGGTGTTTGAATTGAGAGTTTGCGATAAGTAAATTACTTTCAAAATTAGATAAATGGCACTTGGTCGAATGAAATTATTTCTTGAAAGTTGTAGCCCTGTTGAATTAAGAAGTAGTTGGGGCCGGTAAGGTGGACCGATCAGCGCGATCTAGGTTATTATGTACTGGATGCATTTTGGTCTTTGGGTCCATAGAAATATATTTACTGGTTTATGGTCTAGTTCAAATTTGAAAATAACCCTAATATACCCTTCTTAATTGATTCAGTTCGGTCCAAATCTGGAAAAACCATATCAAATGGTGCTTAGTTCGGTTTCTTGTCCGCTAAACACCCCTAATTATGTGAGGAGAATTTTATTTATAGGTGCGAGGTATAAACGGCAGCCGACAATGTCTTAGGTAAATTTATTTGAAAAAAAAGAAAAATTGCAAACCAAGGTAAATGTAATTTTTTCTCTAGAATGGTAATGATATGTATATCACGCTAGTTATAACATATAAATAAACTTGTTACTTGATTGATTTCAATTCTACTGTACCTCTTTGAAATATTGTACCCTTTCCTTTGTTAGTTTCAAACTAGATGCATCCTTTATGCAATTTTAGAGTGAACCAAACAAACAATAATATATACTATAGGGTTTTTCGCCGATGTATTGGTACGTATCTAATTTTATGTCGTGATTTGAAATAATTTAAAATTTTCAACCACAGGATCCTTAACTCTTTAAGGCCTTAATGTTAATGCTTCCTACACATCCCTCTATTATTTTGGTAGGTCAGTGTGCATTAATCCTTCTTAAAGTGGGTCACATAAATTACCTGTTTTCTTTAAGGGAAATGCGTATAGCTAAAAATTACTCCGTATTTACTAAGAAATCATGAAAATAGGGGGGAAAAGATTATACATCGGATATATTACCCTATACCCTTTTATTTTTTGAGCTTACATATATTTTTTTGGAGTATTTACAATTTACAAGTTATATAATAATTTTTTGATAGAAAAACTCAAATTTAATTTAATTTATAAGTATAGTTTTTGAGCAATATTGTAATTTTTTTATCTTAATATTTAAGTAAACATGCACAAAAAAATTATAATAAAAACTCACATTCTTTAAAATAAAACTCAACAAGTTTATCCTAAAACTCAAAAAGTACATAATTAGATGTATTACATCTGATGTATTACATTTACATGTATTACATCTGATGTATAATTAATGAGCTGTGAAAACAGTAGACAGAACAATTGTTATGTCAAGCTATTATTCAAAACTTCTACTTGCTTTTTAGATTACTACTTTTTTGTATGGATTATTACTAAGGTTATAATAATATTACTTCTTTTGCCGTATGTTATAAGGACACACGTTATAAAGCTAGAAATTAGAGAGTACAAAATTACTTCATTATCATAAAAATGAGTTTGTAGTCTTGTACATCTTAGCATGAGAGGTACTTAAAAATTATTATTTAGTTAGTTTCTTATTGTGTAACCTTCAAGAAATAGTAAATAAAAGGTTGTTATATCCTAAGATTACTGTAATACAGAGTAACGGTAATGTTTTGATCGAGCAAAATTATTTAAAAATAATTCAATGGTACGGAGTATATCACATGGGAAAAAAATACGTAACAATTACACTACATAATGAGTATAAACTAAGAATACATCAAAAAAGCCGATATTCAAACTATTTCTCCCAAAAAAAAAAAAATTTTTAATACAGAGTAATATCACAAATTCTCATTTGTGACGGGTCACTTTCCGTCACAAGCTTGTGACGGGTCGAATCCCTCTCACAAGCTTGCAAGTGGGAGGGTAAGTGGAAAACCATTGATTTCCCACTTGTGAGCGGGATACGACCCGTCACAAGTTGTGACAAATAGTTTCGTCACAAGCAAGACTAATTGGAGTAATATATGATTTAAAAATTGCGCAATAATAGTGAAACCGAAACCATGATCAAGGATGAATAAAAGACATTGTAGATATGACTAAAAGCATTAGAGGTTGATGAGGACGGGGACGAAGAAGAAGGTGAAGAAGAAGAAGGCGAAGGCGAAGGCGGTGATGAAGATGATGTTGAAGAAGGCAACGATGAAGATGAAGATGAAGACGGAGATGGAGATGAAGATGAAGACGGAGATGAAGGTGAAGGTGAGGGTGGCGAAGAAGATGGGGGTGATGAATCAGCAGCAACAACATTAACCATAAGCTTCATTCCTGCAATACAATGGCCAGAAGTTCCACAAGTAAAATATCTAGTCCCAACTTTGTCTAGTTTAACCACATTGCTTCCTCCATTGAAGGAATTAGCTGCGTTGTTAATGTCACATTTCTTGTATTCACTCTCGCTTCCTAACTCCACTACATCGTGTATTCCAGTAGCGTACTTGAACACTGTAAGGAGAAAATTAAATTAAAAATAGTCACTAATTAATTAACATATATAATGAATCCTTGCATGCAAACGGGTCAGGCCACACCCAAACGGAGGTGAGACGGTCCACTTTACAACACAAGGGAGGTTCCATCCTAAAACCAATTGGCAATAGGAGGAGTAGCCCACTTGGTTATAAAGTGATAACATTACTCTTTCTTCAACAATGTGGGACAACTCACATGTGAGTTTTATATTCCAACAAGTTTAATTAACGGTTTTCTTTTAAAATTGTGTCCTAAAACATAATAAATCCTTGCCTAGTTGCATGCGTATAGTTTAACGGATTTTTCTAACATGTGCTGTTAATAATCTGATTAGAGAAAATTTATTGAAAATATTTTACTAATTAAGGTAAATATGAGTTTGTATATCAATTTTTTATGATATAATCTCAACAATTCTCTTAGATCACATGTTAGAAAAACCGGTAAACTAATTGTAATTACTTCTACTGTAATGTTGTTTTGTGCCCAATTGATTTTTCGACTATAAATTACCAAACTTTGACCGCAATATTTAGAGACTATGATTTTATAAAACATTCTTGACATAATAATACACATACTTATTACTTTTAATAGTAACGATCTATGTTTTAAAGCGCTTAAAGTTTATCGACAAAAATTGTAAGTTTTTGAAAGATAGAATAATACCGAGAGTATCACCAACTTTGAACGTTTGCGATTTAGCCCAAGTATCATAATCAGTGGACTCATCCCAACCTGGACTTCCTCCTACCTCATGTTGCTTAGCAGATGCTAATTGTATGATCAAAACCACAAGAACAATTATCGAAAACGTCGTCGTTTTCGTAATTTCCATGCTTGATATATATACGTTGATGGCTTGTCACTCGCTTCTCTATAATTTTCTGTATAGTTTTGCAATGACACTGGCTTGAATTCGCTTAAGAAGTTGGACAATTAGTGAAGCTATTAATACAGTTCGAACTATGACACGTACGTATGTACACATTTGAGCCTTGTAAGGCACAGTTTGCTGGTGAATGCTTAACTTTAAAGAGAAGGGACCGACGTTATGATTTTGCTTAGTAATTAAATGACTAATTCGAGTAACAATAATGGTGACACCAAACCATCGTTACTGACTACTGCCCCTCCATTTTAGTGAATGAGATATTCGTCGATATGTACGACCTATTTCAGTGAATGAGATATTCGTCGAACATGTACGACGTGGAATTGAATTGTAAGCGGAACCGGGAAATTTTACGTAATTGCTAAATAGTAAATACCGCACCCAATTTTACTATATACAGAATACTACACATTTTATCTTTTTGTCCATCAATACCCCGTCCTCCTCAGTCCTCAGTCCTCAGTCCTCACCATTCATGACCACCACCATAACATCCCGAGTCCCGACCCTAACCAGTAACCAACTAACCACCCATCCTCCAGCTGGCCCATCCTCCTCACCATTCATATGTAATCGTTTTTTTTTTTAACACCTTTTGGTTATTTAATAGAGGCGTACAACATGAAGAGCCAAAATATGTAAATGTGCTAACATATAATGGATTATTAAGCACGTCTTTTATCAAGTGTCTTAGTGCTTAAAAAATTCATTAATCGATATAATAATCAATCAGTATCACAAATCTTTCAGATTGAGGATATATACAAGATTATTTAAAAGGGTTTTAAGAGGGTATTTACGACCTCAAAGTGTCTTGAAGGCATCGTGATCACCACGCCCTCGCCCCTTTTATGGCCACGAGACTCTTCATATTCGGTGAAGTAACTCATCAATTCCGTTCCACCATCATCCTCCACACGAACCTCCACCCCAGCCTCCTCTTTTCAGAAGAAAAAAAAACATTAACTAACTTGACAAAGACATTGTCTCGGCTTAGAGAAGCATTTAGAACCCCAACATTAGGGTATACTACACCAATACACAAATTGTTTGTTTATGACGGACATCAACGCCTGCAATTTAAAACGGGTCAAATAGATGGAGGACGACTTCTGCAGTTGGGTATCGACTAGTAGGAGGGTGCTTGGCTTGACTAGTAGACACAAAAATGCCTATAAACTAGCAAAACGTTTGTCCCACCGATGCATTTAGGTATAATTTAAGTCAATTTTAATTGTTTGAAACTTGAGACAGATATACTTATTTTAAGAGAGAGCAACTAATAGTCTAATACTAACTATATATCTCTCACATAAACCACATATTATTGTTTTAACTAGCATATCCTCCTTAAACTAAAACACTTCAAATGAGAAATTGAACAAAACAAAATGTCAAGGATTAATTAAAAGAAAATGAGTTCATATATCCAAATTGGATGTTATTTTAATTCTTTTTTTGATCTTGAAACGAAGGTAAGATGAGTTTATAGGTAAAAGGAGCATATCTTAGACTTGCCCTCAGGCCTGACCAACCCTGGGGCCGAGTCCATGTTATGGCTGCTCGTGTGAACCGCCATGCAGCCTGCTTTGAGCCAAAGACCTCTATGGCGGTTGAAAGCCCGAGTCATGCCAACCCGCATGATGAAACACGCTCGTTTAAGGCCTGGTTAGAGTTACTCGGCAAAACTGACCCGATTCGATAAGGTTGGCTCGAGACCCGAATGTGACTCAGAAAGTGTGACTCGAGCTTGAGCCGAAAGACCCGATATGGCCTGACCCATAATGACTCGACTTAAAGTGACTCGAAGTGACCCAAACTACCCGAAATGACTTATTTTAAGGAAAATCCTAACCCAAACGACCCAAACCAATAACCAAACTCAAATTTGACCCGATAATTATTGACCTGAAATTGGCTCGATTTGATGTCACCCGACCCAAACCTGACCTGAATGACCAATTTACCATGTCTAATATTTAGAGGTGTTGGATGCACCACGGGCCTGGGCCCGCATGTTGCAACCCTACAACTTTCGAAGAGTTGGAACTCTTGGAAGTTGGAAGTAGAAGAAGACTAAAACACTATAGTTGAAAGCATCATATGATTTGCAACATAGCATAAACGGATCTCCATTCTCGACTCCACACAACACAACACCATCACGACCACCATATGTTCCATCCATACAATTCCCGTCGCACCATTCTATAATCAATCTCCCTACTACTAAATACTAATCCCTCAAACAACATCAATTTACCAAATTATTACTATTATTAAATTATAATAATAATGCCGGAATCAACGACGTCAATAGACTATGTAATGGAAAAAGCATCGGGCCCACATTTTTCCGGTCTCCGTATTGACGGTCATCTTTCTTCCCCAACGACGTCGTCTTCGCCTCGTTATTCTTCCGCTACTGCCACTCCTTTTTCCTCTTCTTTCACTCCTCCTGATCCTAAATTCCCAAAACACCCCTTCGTTATAGGTCCTTCCTAAACCCTAATTTACATTAATTTTATTTATTACTTGCTTATTTTATTACTTAATTAGGTTAATTAAGTTAATTAATTTAATTGATTGATTTTACAGGTGTTTCTGGAGGTACGGCGTCGGGTAAGACGACTGTTTGTGATATGATTATTCAACAGCTTCATGATCATCGTGTTGTGCTTGTTAATCAGGTAAAAAAAAGTAAATTTTTATAAAAATATTTTTTTAGTGTAATTACTGCTAAAAAATTACTATATTTGATTAAGTATTTGTAGCTGAAAGTACCGGAAATTTGGTTATTATTGAGAGTAATTAAATTAAATTTGGTTGTATTTTGAAATGTATCTTCATGCAATTTTACTGTGCTAATTTATGTTACTTCAACACTTCGCTTAGGTGTTAGGGTATCGTCTGACCGTCTTATGTATCCGACACGACTTGCAAAAACACGGGTCGGAGATACTTGACTGTCAATTATTACTAGTCTTAAATAAGAGCAAGAAGAGAATGGATAATGAGAAAAAAGATGTAGTAAGAAAGGGTGGCCATAACGTCATTAAGAATTAATGAATTATACTGTGCCAAGTGGTGGAGCTAGGGGGGCTAGGAGCGGAACTTGCCTACTTAGAGGATGAAAATTCGAAATCTTGTTAAAATTTTCTTTTTTTGAGTTTTACTTTGAATCATTACTTGTTCGCCCTCGTTAAAGCCTAAAAGTTATCAATCCCACTAAGTCTAAATTTTGGCTCCACCACTCATTTTGTGGCACTCATTTTTATGCTTATGTTAGATAAATCGATTGATTAGTAATCTCACAAAGGGAGTGGCACAAGCAATTTAACCTTTGGCGTTATCATTCTTCACAATGACACACTTTAAGAACACTGGTAATAGGATTAGTTGATGAGTTTTTTAGGCTGTATAATGTCTTTTTCGTTTATTTTTTCTATTGATTTTTGTTTGATTTTTTTTTGTCAGGACTCGTTTTATCGTGGATTGACAGCTGAGGAGTTAGAACGTGCTACTGAGTATAATTTCGACCATCCTGGTATGTGGAATGTAGCTTACCTTGCATCATTCTATAGCACTTCATGGGTTTTAGTGATGAGTGGATGACTGGTGTGGTTTATTGTAGATGCTTTCGACACTGAGCAATTGCTCGAGTGTGCTGAGAAGTTGCGTGCGGGACAGTCTGTTCAAGTTCCCATTTATGATTTTAAGACACATCAAAGGCGAACTGATACATTTAGACAGGTACATTGATCAAGGCTATGTTACTCAAACTCTTCTTATTCCCTCACGTACCCAGGCCCGATACTCGCATGGGTATACCACTTGGACACCTTATTTGAAGGCAAAATAGGCAAATATTTCATGAAAAAAACCGAGTCAGATCCTTCTAAACGATCTAAGTAATATAGGATGAAGGAGTACTTAAATCTTAGAAAATGTTATCTTATAATGAGAGTGTCTCTTATACTTGCAAGTTTGTTTAGATACTAGCTTTATTTCATTATGTACATCTATGTTGGAGTCTCTAATTAATTGCCCATATTATGAAGTTGATTACTCCAAATAGTAGATTGGACGTGACTGTCCAAGATTGTAGTATATATTACCCTTGAATAAAAAAATTGGTGGCTTTTAATTTATCTAGTTATTTTGTCTGATATTTAGAGATGTACATGGTTATAAATGTAGGTGTTTTTTTTTTCGCAGCAATTTTTTAGGATACGTTAAGGAACTTTCAGATATAGTTGATGTTTGGATGTTATAGCTGATATTTTTACACATGTGGCCAATACTTGGGTGCTGTTTGAGATCATGGTCTGTCCTCAGCTGATATATAATCGAGACAACCTGCAGTAGACTAACTAATACGGCCGATATCACCAATACAAATTAAGCCAATGTATTTTGTCCTTTTTTCTGTACCAGTATGGCATAGTACGCTATAATGCTTCATGAATATTACCACGATGGTGTAATACCATGATGTATTACTTAAGTCACTCAAGGCATTGAAGCTTTCAAGTCCTATTCTTGCTTTTAGTTCAACTAATATCTGTTTATATATAGGTAAATGCATCTGATGTCATAATTTTGGAAGGGATTCTTGTCTTCCATGATTCACGAGTCCGTGATTTGATGAATATGAAGATATTTGTGGATACAGGTAGGTACTTCATGTTGTTAATTCTCTGTTAGTTCAAGCTGAATTTTATCCTATGCCTGGCATATTCAGTCTTCCTTAATATTGGAGACTCTTAACGGTTCCTTCTTGTGAACTACATTTACTCTTAGATGCTGATGTGAGGCTTGCACGTAGAATCACTCGTGACACTTTAGAAAGGGGTAGAGATCTGAACTCTGTCCTTGAGCAGGCAAGGCCTCTTCGCATATCCTACTTTTGTTAATGTCTTTAATATTTACCAGTAATCTAGTAATTTTTGGCTATAGCAGGTGATTATCATTTGGTGGATGTTTTTTTACTTCATTTTTTATGCTGGCATTTGAATGCGTAATGGTGGATGTCTGTGGTAATAATGCAAAGTATCCACCAAATGAATATCTGCTTTGATTGTCAAAAAATTGAACTCTTGTTTCTAAAATGTTACATTCTTGCAGTATGCTAAGTTTGTCAAGCCTGCTTTCGATGACTTTGTTCATCCGTCAAAGAAGTATGCCGATGTGATCATACCTAGGGGAGGTGATAATCATGTTGCTATTGATCTGATTGTTCAGCATATACGCACAAAGCTGGGTCAGCATGATCTTTGCCAAATATATCCTAATGTTTATGTCATTCAGTCAACCTTCCAGGTATGCTGACACTTTGTCGCTTTACTGTGTATTCTCATGAATTGCAATTTCAGTATTGGATTTCTTGAAAGCCTGAGTACCCAGGCGCCAGATCCCAGTTCTTGCTCTTCTTTCCTTTTCAGTCCAACGAGAGTTCATCAAAGAAACTCAGCTTTTCTGATTATAACTTCCCTTTATTTTCTCTTATTTCTTCTCATTGGATAAAATGGAATGGAGGGATTTGTTTTCTCTCAAGCTAGTGATTTTGTAAGATTGATTCTAACAGGCTTTTGTCAAGTTAGTGTGTACCTGGAAATTGTTGGGGGTATCCTTCATGTAAAAAGCGAGATACTTGTGAGTTGTGACATGTTTCAATGCATGATTCAAAATAAGTTTCCTTCTTTAGGACCAGGAACCAGGGTACCTTATTTACACGTGTCAGTGTTCATTTCTAACTACAGTTGGGACTATTTAGTAATCATGACTTCGGAAAATATGCCTTTTTGTGTCTATTTAGTGTGCGTGTGTGTGCGCGCGAGCGTGTGCGTGTGTCTCGCGTCTTCCGTTCATACATCTCTAGTCACCCCGTTATTCGTTCTCCTGCGGTTATCCTGCTCTTTCGTTGCTCAGGTCCATTGTGCTTGTGATGTAAACAAAACTGAGTCGTTGATGATGCTACAGGGAGATGAGTGAACAATAGTTTGTTTTTAATTGATGTGGTAGTTAAAAAGATTTCCTTCATACTGCTTCTGATATAACATGTCACAGATTAGGGGCATGCATACTCTGATTCGAGACCGGGACATATCGAAGCATGATTTTGTTTTCTATTCGGATCGGCTTATACGTTTGGTAAGCTAATTTTTCCCTATCTGCTGAAACATGCTAGAAACTAGTTATTCCTAATTTGAATCTCTGTAGTGAAGAAACTTTTTCTTTCCAGGTTGTAGAGCATGGTCTTGGCCATTTGCCATTCACTGAAAAACAAGTAGTGACTCCCACAGGTACTTCCTTCCATCCAAATGACTTCTTATACATTTCTTACTCGTGTCTGTTTCATCTAATCCATGTTTGCGATATGTATGAGGCCACGTACTGAAACCTTTTATGATGCAGAAATATGTTGCATTGAATTAAGTACTAAGTATTAACACTAAATACAGAGTATGCAGTTATTTTGTCGTGAGTGAGTTCTTGTAGTGCTTTTTTTTCTAGGTAATAAGGGCATCGGCAATGGATGACTTGGACCAAATGGTCTTTATTAAGGAGCTTCTTGGAAACGAAAATAACCAAACCATTGATGACCACTTTTTATATTGGAGTAGCTTCTTAAAAGTTGTGTTAGTGGGTTTTGGAATGGAAACGTAGGAAGAATGAAGGGTCTATTTAAAATATGTTTCAAGGTTTTTCCATGGATAGTGCATGTTTTTAAGAGTCACGATATTTGGAGTGATGATGTGTCATCCTGCAGGCTCAGTATATACAGGGGTTGATTTCTGCAAGAAATTGTGCGGTGTATCCATTGTTAGAAGGTAAGTTTGCTACTTTGCTACTTGTTACACTGGCGCGGTCAACGTCCCATTTTATCAGGCCTATTTTTGTATCGGTCATTTATGCTCTACTAGCTTATTATGGCCATTTGTTGGCCGTATTTGAGAAATATTAGCAGCCTATCATAGTGTTATTGCAGATTTTTAAAACCAATTGCAGCTAAAAAAGATGTTTAAGTCCGCAAGAATGCGTTCAAAAGTTTTCTACATCATGAAATGCATCCACCATATTTCTAGTAGAGTAATAACATAATAGTTTCAACGATACCATTTGATATATGATGTTCCTGTTGGTTGTCACTCAATACTTTACGTCTGAATTAAATAGCTTTTAACATTAAATTTTAGTGATCCTTTTGTGGAGTTTATCCTTCTATACCCAGCTGTTTTCTCTCTACACAATGTTGATGGGTCCATGAATTCAATTGTTTTTGCAAGTACAGTGGGGAAAGCATGGAAAATGCTCTCCGTGCCTGTTGTAAAGGAATAAAAATCGGAAAGATTCTAATCCATCGGGATGGAGACAATGGGAAGCAGGTCATTTTTATACTTTGTGAACTGATTTTAGGTCAAGTTTCTCTGTCATTTCTTCCGTGATTCTTACAGCAGACTTAACATGTTAATACAGCTTATATATGAAAAACTTCCCAAGGATATTGATGAAAGACATGTTTTGCTTCTGGATCCGGTCCTCGCAACAGGTAATTTTATATTTTACTCATTCAATGCAATCATTATACTAAAATGCTAAGATAAAAGACGTTTTTTTTTCTTTTTTGGTGAAGGTAACTCTGCTTGCCAAGCAATTGAATTGCTTATCCAGAAAGGAGTCCCTGAAGCCCACATTATTTTCCTGAACCTAATCTCAGTAAGTTTATCTCCAATTCATTAAGCAATATATGTCCATTATATTATTCAAAATAAGCAAATGATGGAAGGTATCATCTTTGTTTTTTAGGCACCGGAAGGCGTCCATTGTGTGTGCCAACGGTTTCCATCTTTGAAGATTGTCACGTCTGAGATTGATGTCGCATTGAACGAAGAGTATCGAGTCATACCAGGTTTGGGAGAGTTTGGTGATCGTTATTTTGGCACCGATGATGATTGAAGAACATGGGTGATTGAAGAACTTAGGAACTTTGGTGTGATTAATCATTGAATAGTAAATTAATAAGCTATGAGCTGAATTCTTTGGATTTCACCACTGTACTTATTGCTCATTGTCGAGTTGTACATTAATGGTACACTCGGACATTTAGTTTAAGCGACGGGCATGATTTGCATAAAAGGCCGAGTTTAGCCTAGATATTCCACATGCCCTCATTCCGATAATTCATGATTTATAATCTAAATTCATTCAAATTCATTCCGGATTATCGAGTTTGTTGACGTTGATAAACAATGTCGTCGAATTTCTAAATTTATAATCTAGATCAACATATTATGTTGTAACATATCACGAGTAAACCCTTTTGTTGATACTTAATATTGTTTGACAATTAATACTATTGGTAAATCACTAAAAATTGAGAACATTAAGTAACACAGCAAACTACACAACCATCTCTGCCTCCATTCCGGCGGTATTGTGTTTGTTAATGTTGATGAACAATGTCTTCGATTATATTATTTGACAAATTAATACAGTACAAATGAGAGAACATCGAAACACTAACTACACATCTCAGTGCCCAAGACGAAGATTTATAGCCCTTTGTGCCATTGCCCTCAAATTATCTCTGGCCATGCTCGACCCTCTGTAAATCGTCATGAACTCTTCCCTTTGCAACCTCAATGCCAATGCTGCATCTTCATCTTGTGTTGCGACGCCTCTTCCTCTATCTCTCGGCCTGTCTTCTCTTCTGCTAAAATTAGTAGTATCCTCCCTTCTAGAGCCGACTGCCCTTAATCTTCTTGTGACCCGTGAACTAATCTCTGATTGTTTGGTCGGTTCAGGTTTTTTATTTTCAGTCTCTCGACTGTTGAGCCCTTCTGTGGCTTTCCTCGCCTCGACTTCTACAGGGAATAGAAGTTGTATGGTATTCCAAAGGACTGTGTTTATAGTGCATGATCTCCCATTGCTGAAAAAAAACACATTTTTTTCAGAAATATGCCTTGTACTAATTAGTACAGGAGCGATTTTATCGTCAGTAGGGTTACCTGATGAGCTGCCTGCATTTAGGACATCTTTTTCCACATTTATCAGCAGCATTTTTCAAGCATTTCTTGCAAAAACTGCAACCGCAAACAGGTTAGATGAATTCGATTTTGAGGTCATAGCAATGGGATACGAATGGGCTACGATAAATTACCTGTGTCCACAAGGAGTAGTACTTGGTTCGAAGCAAATGTCCAAGCAAATCTGAACATTCAAACCCGATTTCCAAATTAGTTTAAAAAAACTTTATTTTCCCGGGTTTGGGTAAAGTTAGAGAGTTACTGTATTTGGAAGAGGTTCTTACAGCACATGAAAGTTCTTCTCTAAGACGATCTACACATGTAAGTGTCGTAGAACTCGAGCTAGCAGAAGAACTACCTTGTTTCGCTTTGCATTCATCTGTTTTAACCTTTTCCTGCAAATCAATTTTTGCGCATTCAGCCTTCGTTTCTTTCCCTGTCAAACAGAAGCCCAATCAGACACGAATTTGGTGAACACTCTACAAGTTGAAATCTCTAGAATAGCTAGTGTGAAAAACCGTCTCAACCAAAATTCTAAAATGATGGTCGAGGCACAATCAGTGGTTTGTTTCATACCGTTTTCAGGTTTTTGTTGAACTCTTCCAATTTTATGAGGCAATTCACTTTTAGAGCATTCTTCCCTCTTTTCATTTCTTGTCAAAACATTTCCTGTCGAAAAATGAATAGTGAAATGTTAAAATTACATTAAAACATAAATATATGGGTCGAGTTGTAGACATAAATTCCACTTTTACAACAATTAAAGCACACCTAAATAAATGAAAATATATTATTTCTAAGACACAATCAAAGGAACACCACAGCAATTTAATTTTCGGAAATTGTTGATATTTATGAATGTTATATCAGTTGCTTTAAATTAAACGGGAATCCTTCCTCATTAATATCCCATTTCATTTATTTTCAATTTCATGCATTCCCATCATAATTCATAAACAACACCCTCAGTGGCGGAACCAGAATCTACAATTAGAAGGCGGGAATTTTGGGGATCAACAAATTTATGCTACTGTTAACCAGGGAAAAAAAAAGACGATATTTTTATTATAAAAAAAATACCTTTATCAATGCTATTGGTAGATTCATCTTCGTCGAGATTGAGAACTGCAATAGACATCGAAACTGGGCTTCTACGACGTGCCCTCCGCTTCCTGATGACCCATCAACACACACGCGAAAGCCCATTAACAACATCACACAAAACACCATGAAAAAAAACAAATAAATAAAAAGGGCACTTAATTGAGTTGACTGATTACCTTCTTGAACTTGAAGGAGGAGATTTGAACTGCAAATCAGAACGTTTCTTGTTCTTGGCATCTCGTTCGGGTGTATCTTCGACGATGAGACTAGCAAGCATAAGTGCTTCTTCATCCCAACCAGCCATTGCTGCTACTGATTTAAACCCTGGACTGATCATTCTGATGCTTTTTTTTTTCTCTTTGTTTTCTTGATTTTTTGATGTTTTTTCGGGTTGTTTTCGGGGATTTTTTTAATGGGTTGTTGCTGTTTTGAGGATTTATGTTGGTTTTGTGTGGAGTTCTTGAGTTTTTGGGAGAGAAGTAGAGGAATTGAAGAAGTTTGAAATGTTGAATCGTTTAGTGCAAGACTGATTTGTGCAACGGTCGAATTTTGGGGGTAGGTTATTTTGGTGAGTTGTCCAACGGTCGAATTTTGATTAGTGATTTTATTAAAAAAAAAAAAAAAGGTTTGGATTTGTAAAAAGTAGAGTGCAAATTATCCTTTGATTTTCCCTTTATGGTAAGGTCACAATGAATGAGATTGTTTTATAATGGTCGGGTTACATTTCATTTATTGCTATCATTAAATGAGGTGCATAAGCTATTATAAGGTCGTTGTACACCGTATAACAGTCTTACATGATTCGAAGTACTATTGTTTCTCACATATTCTTCTTGTTTTAAACAATATGGGAATATAGAGTATGTGAACAATCTAATCCTGAATTTGTATAATTGTAACTGATCATTTTTTGAATTTTTAACGATTTTGAGATTTGTTAACAATGACTTACATTCCAAGTAAGTTATTTGGTCGCACTTCTCCTCCATTCCAATGAATCGTTGGACTTTGTTTCACATCAGTATCGCTATCACACGGGCTTATTGTCTCCAATTCTCGTATCATGTTAGTCTTGTCGTGGTATGTCCGAACTTTCCATTTCCTACCACATCTCGTTAAAATGATCTAAATTCTTCACCGAAGAGTTATCTTAAATTCTTCACCGAAGTAACTCGATATAAAAAAAAAACTACTGAGTGCTACTGGTACAA
The DNA here is from genome assembly GCA_022085475.1 of Heliosperma pusillum. NCBI lineage: Eukaryota > Viridiplantae > Streptophyta > Magnoliopsida > Caryophyllales > Caryophyllaceae > Heliosperma > Heliosperma pusillum. The sequence goes on from JAIUZE010066097.1 coordinate 332,050, forward strand.
TTATTTTAGTTTATCTTGTGAATGTGATATTTGCTTTGATAGTGAATTTAAGGCCAAAGTGCATATATAGATCAAGTACCAAATTGTATTTTAGCCCGTAATAGCACACAAGGGACACAAAACTATTCATTTCTCCAATTGTGTTCATACAGATCCATGCGAAGGTTGTTGGTAGCAACCAAATCTTCTGTTCTTATAATACAAGGAGACGACTAGACAATCCGTATCGCATTTATACGAAATCATCAATAAACTACACTTAATGCCACAAAAAAATTCCATGCCTTCGCCCAATTATCAAGCTCTTCCATCAAGGAGGGCCTGTGTCCTCCCTGCATTGCTCTAATGGTGAAGGAAGAAGTAGTTTAAGCCTGCTTTTATACCTCTCGATACGCCGCAACCGTTCTTCCCTCAATCTGTAGATTAATCATAATACCACTTAGAAAAAAAAAATTACTTCAATATACGTGATCCGAATTCACAGAATCAAGACACATGACAGCATCAGTTCAAAGACAAGAACAGTGGCGAAATAAGAAGGATTAAGAGGGCGGGTGCGCGGGTGGTCGTCCCCGTTGAACGATGAAAATTTTAAATCTTTAGGTTAAAATTTTTGGGGGTTTTCCTAAGAGCTACCAACTTTCCATGTTTCTTTTGTGGTTTTAGTCGAAATTAAATGATAAGTCCCAACTCACCTTTCTCTAACTCTCTTGGCTCGATTAATATGCCTTTGTAGCAGCTCTTCTGCACATAAAGTCCCTAATGCACTCTCGTCCTGCAAGCAAGTCAATGAGTAATTGATTTATATGAAACACCGCAAACGAACAACCAACTAAATTGGAGAAGTGATACTGAATCTGAAGAATAAATTCGTATATTCTACATAATGAACATTCTAAACACCTACCCACCCTTGTCTAAGAAATCATAAAGTTATGAGGCACAGAGGAAAAGGAGCGTAAGACGTACCCATCACGAACTTGAGGCACACTACTTTGCAAACAAGCTTTTACTTCTCAAGAAAAAAAACATTGCGCAAACAACAGCTTTTTGGGGTGTTTTTTATTTTTGCACTGGACTAAGGTCAGAACGTAAAAGCTAGGAGTAAATGGGGCATCGTGAAGTTTAGACTAAAGAAACTAAAAAAAATATCAAACATCATAATAGCTTGGCTAGAAGAACTTTTGTGCGACTTGCTGATTTCACCTCGTGCATAAGTACCAAATAACAACTTACCATGAAATAAATGGCATAACGACAGGGAGTAAGCTGCGATAACCGCTGTAGGATCAAGGCTAAAACTTTATATGACCTCAATGCCAAAACAGATCATTCCCCTTGGATGATGGATTTTGAGCAGACTATTTGTTGGGATAAGTTTGCTAATGAGTAAGACAACTAGGTGACTTCAGCAGCCGGACAATGACAGAGTCTCACTATATTCAACTGAGTGTGTCTTGAGAACTATGGGGTGAGGTCGTGCAATTGACATGAAGGCAAGTAGCATACAGACTTTAAAGTTTAAACAACTAAACAGTAACCAACCTCGCCATCTGTTTCATCATCTATCTCTTTTCTCTCTGGTGAAGAAGACTCGGACAATTGCAGTGGTTTAGGAAGAGATCTTGAAACGTCACCATAATGCGGCTGGAAGTGAAAGAAATAGAAATGAGTAAATAGCAGGCTGCATTTTGCATCAGAAGAGCAAATAAATAATTATGCAAAGTTAACTCATATATGATACATGTGAGCGGAAGTAATGTAACTGATCACTGCTTCCAGAATTTCAAAAACCTTTAGCAAGTGAGTTACATCTCTCCTTCTTCATACATATCGAATTTGAGTTGATTTCCTATGGTTTAAACCTACAGTCTCTCTTTATTTCCCTCATATTTTACAAATAAATCCGTCAATGCATGTACAAATGTTTCCCCACAAAATAGCAGGTGGTACATGTTAAGACAAAAAAATATCGGTGAAGTAGCGTTATAGCAGTAGTCTCCATGTCGTAATGCACTATAATATTGCTCATCGATAATATAGTGTGAGAACTCTCTTATCTTACAATAAGAATAGTACAAATAACCAAGGGCTCTAACCTGACTTTCTTCACGATAACCATTCTTCAACCAAGATCGACATAGGGCATAAAGAGCATTCCTTTCTGATATCCTGACCTACAAACAGCAAAGAAATCAAGATAAGCAAAACTGAAAATAGAAGTAAACCAGAAAAGATAACCGTGTTGCAAGTTAGCCACAACAAATAAGAAAGGACACTACACCAGTGAGACGAGAAATTTGGATCACACATATATTGTCATAAGTGAAAAGAAAGGTCTGCCAAATATTTGACGTGATGAGACGGGAATATGTTTATACATTATGCGATATTGAGATAGGAAATTGAATATATCATCTTCCTAAGCAGTCGGGAATATATGTAATGAGACAGCAGTCATGTATACACATAAGCGATACAAAAATGCATATACAGAAAAGCGGAAATTGCATCAAATAGACCGACTCCTCTATCCTGCACGCCATCTATAGACTCATTGCCATCAATTCACAGTCAAATTTGGCAGAAGTAGATTAAACTCAGATAGCAAATCAAAGCCTCATTTTCTCAATGTTGTACTACCTTGATCCCAAATTTATCGTCCTCACACGACTTTCATGTTCAACGAATGGCAACTTTGACCACCAACAAATCAAATCGGTTCACACAAGCTAAACCTAAATAAAACAGCAAAACACAAAAGACAGAACTAGAAGACCGCTACCAGGAGCAGTCAGCCTATTGTACAATGAAAAAGTTGAAACTTTTCGATCAAATTTTCGACTTTTGTCTCTAATTCACTCCATTGCATCACCAGCTCACCCTCGCTAAATTCAAATCCTGATTCCGCCACTAAAAAAACACACACAAAAAAAAAGTCTTTCCACACAGTTGCAATTACTACTAATCGCATTCGAGTCACGAAAAAAGACAGCATTACCTTCCTATCTCTCACAGTAAAAACAGCATCATCATCAACTTTATCACTGCAAACAAAAAAACAAAAACAAAAATCACATTAACTGATTAACAACAACCTCATCCATAATTAAAAATCGAAGAAACCAAGTACGAAACATACCTTACTGGAACATCGAAAGGACGTTTGAGATTAGATTGAAGGCGCCAAACGTCGAGAGGCGGATGAGTTGGATGCGATGACGGCGGCGGCGGGTTTACCTTCAGTTGCAGAAGATGCGGCTGCGGCGGCGGAGGCTGCGAGATGAAATTAGGGTTAGGGTTAGGGTTAGGTTTAGGGTTAGGGTTAGAGTTAGGGTTAGGGTTAAGGAGAGGGCGATTGGAACCAAGAGGGAGTAAATGAGCATCGATGTTGGATGGAAAGCGCGCCATTACTGCTTGTTGTTGTTGTTGTTGGAATTGTCGGAATACATATTGCGGTTGTTGCTGTTGTTGTTGTTGTTGCTGTTGTTGTTGTTGTTGTTGCTGCTGCTGTGGTTGTTGCGGTGTTTTTGTATCGTCCATTGTTTGTTGGAATTGGGTTTGTTTGGCGGTTTGAGGTGAGTGTTGGTGTAGATTATTGAAGGAGTTTTGAATTTGTTTCAGGTGTCCGTTTTTTTATGTTTGAATCGCAGGTCTGATTGTGTGAATCCAGTTAGGGACGTATTCCGTACCTAAGATATTATTGCCTGCCTGATCGGGACGGGCCGAACCGACTCTAACCTCTTTGTATTCATACTCCTCGGTCCCAACCCGTCCCTAGACTTGGGCGGTGGGCCAGGCCAGCATGGGATGGGACGGGCTGTAACCGGGATGTGTTGGGAGGAGGGGGCAAGAGCCCACACTGCGGTTTGGGGGGATGCGGATTGGGGCGGGCCAGGTTGGGGAACTGGTGGCCTAAACCGGCCTGCTTGGGAGAAAATGAGCATTCGGGGTGCAAGCCCGTGGGGGCTGGGGAGAAGGGAATTCGGGCCGGCGCGGGTTGGGCGGTTCGGGCTAGTGTGGGTCGGGCTAACCCACACCGTTGTCCAGACAGGTAGATGGGTTATTTGTATCAGGTTCGGTAGGATTAGCCTCTTATTTCAAACGAGTAAGAACATGGCATGAGTCTCTATCAGGTTCGGTAGGATTAGCCTCTTATTTCAAACGAGTAAGAACATGGCATGAGTCTCTTGTAAAACCATCTACAATAATACTCCGTACATGGTAAAACTAGTTGGAGTACAAAGTACATTTATACCCTTCTCACCTAACTAACACGTATGAAGTTGTTTTTGTTACGGTTGATTAAGTAAATTAAGTTATGATTTTACAATAACGATCGTGTAAAACCGATAAATACAAGAAATTTTGGTTTTAAATTTGCCATAATTACTAGGGGGTTTGGGAACCTGATCGTTTATATTATTATCAAGTTATTTGAGGATAATGAGTTGTGTACAATCTAAACCTTCAAGTCATACCATATTGATTGGATGAATTCGGAGCACAAGACAAGCTCGGGGTCCTTAATTCGGGTGTCTGGTTTGGTATAGACCAAGTTATTTGAGTCGGGTCATTTGGGCCGAGCCAATTTTACCAAGTCTACTGCTAACCACAGCGAGAAAACTTTCCAAAACTATAAACATCCCGACGGGTAGAGATCTAACATTGTACACACTCCATGGTATATAGACATATAGTTATATACGGATTATCTGCTTTGGGTAAGTTTACATTACCGAACAAGCCTTAGTTTGCAGTCAAATCTTAAACTCCAGCTCAAATCCTAACTTCGACCCGATTTTTATCCGAACTTGTATGGACTTTTTTTAACCTCTACTACATTTGCCAGAAACTCGAAAGAGGACGTAATTATCTTGAATACGTTGCCACAAGATTAAGAACATTAACAGTTAACACACTGTGACACTGATCACTCGTTCTTTTGCAAAAGTCAAACAAACAAACAAATTAACAAAGACCGATCTAAACAAAAACCCCACATCAATCCATCATTCATTCATTCTTCCAATTACAGAAACAAAATCTAATTTTTTTACTTCAAAAATCTGTATTCATTCAACAAACATTCATTACTCTTCTTAAACCTTGTCAGCTTATTAATACTCCCACCAACTTCTCTTCCAAAAACTACCATCAAACCCACTTGCATGTTCCATCAAACTAAAAACCCATGAAACCAAAATCACATTTTGATACATAATGCACAAAATGATGGTCATTTCAAGGGTAATTTGGTTGATTTTGGTGGGTTTTTTAATAATTGAGTCGGGTTCGGGTTCGGGTTTGGTTGATGTAGGTACAAGGAGGATTCACACATTGTTTTCAACAGAATGTAATAATTACTTTGATTGGCAGACAGTTGGGCTCATGCATAGTTATAGGAAGTCGGGTCACCCGGGTCCGATAACCCGGTTACTGAGTTGTACGGATGAAGAGAGAAAAGGGTATAAAGGGTTTGACTTGGCTCCTACCATGGATGTTCCTTCTATGAGTAGGCATCCCAGAACTGGTGACTGGTAATCTTGTTTAGGTTGATTGTTTATTTATTGTGTTAATTACTGTTTATGGAGTTTTTTTCCGTGTCAAATGAGCCACAAGGGAGGTTAATTACATATTGTTCGTATTAGAATATAAATATAATAGTTTAGCCTTAAGCATCACCATAAAGTTTTGGTTTTGTTTTTGGTTGAGAGTTTGAAATGGGTCATTTAACATGGTATCAGAGTAACCGTGATCACAAAGTGGAATTTCAGTCCATGGTACGAGGGGCTGGTGCTTTAACCACTCTTCAAGCCCAATGGACATTCGAGTGAAGGGGCATATTATGATATAAATAATAGTTCAGCCTGAACCATCACTTAAAAAGGATAAAAAGGTTTTGGTTGAGATGTTCATCTATCAGTTCGGGATAGCTCCGTCTTAATTACTAGGCTGAGACTTCTTCGGTATTATGGCTTACGTTGTTTGTGTGTGTTAATAATAGTTTGATCATTTGGAAGGTAATTAATTTTAGTGATTTGCTTCTTTATGGTTTTATAAAGTTTACATTTTTATGGGTGAATAGGTGATGTTTTGTGTATTAATTTGTTCTAAATGTGTAATTTGTACCTTAGTGTGAAGTTTTGTAGTGCATTTAAGAATGAATTCCTTAAATTTATGTGCGACACCTTGTGTCTAAATCATTTGTTTCAAAGAATAAAAAAAGTTAAAACAAATGATTGGGAGAAGGGAGTACTCGATTAGTACGCAATTGAATGCCATGGAATGGTGCATGTGAAGGAACAATTACGATTTAAATGTGTTGGAATGATATCAACTTTGCTGTGAAGTAGTAGGAGATTTGTGATTTGTCTGGAGCTTGTTAGGAATACTATATATAGTGGTTTGTGCAAAATGAATATGTGAACTACTGCTTAAATTAATGTAGTTCGCATTTACGGGGACAGTAGGCCATTGTGGTGTTTCGAAATGTTAGTTATGAGTGCGCAAGTCGAAAGTGGGGAAGTAATAAAGGGATTTTGAGGTTGTGTATGATAGGGAACAGAATGTGGTTACTGTTGTGTCAAGATGTGCTTGATGCTGCTGCATGTTGCATGTCTATCACTTCAATATGTTCTACAAATTATTAGAAAACGTTACAATTCTGCCTAAGAATAACTATTACATTTTACAACAGGTATCCTGCTATAAACAAGCCAGTTGGGGTGTTACACTGGCTCAGGCACAGTGAGGATGCCAAGAATGTTGATTGGGTTGTAATTTTAGATGCTGACATGGTCATTCGAGGTCCGATTCTCCCTTGGGAACTTGGTGCAGAGAAAGGCAGACCTGTTGCTCAATATTATGGGTATGGATGATCAATCTTTCTTGTTCAGAAGCTGCTTGTATTCGTTACTGTTCATACATTCTTGACAGTGCTCGTTACAGGAGGAAGTGATGGTTGAAATCTTCTAAGATGTTGTGTTTCCATCTGTGGCAATTGGACATTAAATGTGGAAAATGATGTCATTAACCAGAAATGTGATGAGAGTATATAAGATGACAAGATGTACAAGTCGAGTGTACGCATTGTTGTAGCTAAATGAATTTTCCGAATCAAACTTCCTTCCTTCAGAAGCAACAAAACTATTTGAAATGATCATCCCTTAATCTATTGTCATATGCTCCCTCTTCCCGACTCTGCAGATAGTTTACACTTTTCAACTGCAGAAACATGCTTAAGAGGGCGTTTGAGTGATTTAGTTCTTGTTGTAGTAGATACAGCACCGTGTCTATCCTTTAAGTCTTACTTCAGTAAAGGGTAAGGATTGAGTATAACTCTTAAGTCCCTGGTTCAACCGAAATAGTTATGGCTAAAAAAAATGTGATCATAATTATTTATTGGCCATTCATTAAAAGTTTTTAACTTCACGAGGCATGAAAGCTGCTCCCAGTTAAAATCCTAAGAATACGTTCAACCCTAACGGCTACTTTCAACAGCTTATGTATATCTTTTGTTGTCTGAAATGTGTCTCCAGGTATTTAATCGGATGTGACAATATCCTTGCTGATTTGCATACCAAGAATCCAGGGTTGTGTGACAAAGTAGGAGGCTTGCTGATTTTTCATATAGATGATCTGAGAGCAATGGCTCCGTTTTGGTTATCAAAAAGTGAAGAAGTGCGAGAAGATAGGGCCCATTGGGCCACCAATATAACTGGTGATATTTATGGAACAGGATGGATTAGTGAAATGTATGGATACTCATTTGCTGCGGCAGAAGTAAGTGAAACTTCTTCACTTACCGTTACCTTTACTTAGATGTTTGAGATTACCTAATGGTCTTATTTTCTTTCTCAGGTTGGACTTCGTCATAAAATTACTGATGACTTAATGATCTACCCTGGCTATATTCCAAGAGATGACGTTGAGCCGATTCTCATGCATTATGGTTTGCCATTCAATGTTGGGAACTGGTCTTTCTCTAAACTTGATCACCATGAAGATGGCATTGTTTATGACTGTGGACGGCTCTTTCCAGAACCTCCATATCCTAGAGAGGTACTGAATTCCTGTCAAGAAGTCAAGTAAATCAAGTAGTTTCTCTCGTAGCTATCCGTTATCATGCACATTGTTTTCTTTTTCCATTTCTTTAAAAGATTTTTTCTCATATTTTATATTAAGATGTATTTTGTAATTATCGTGTTTCCACATTTTTTACCGTTTCAAATGATGAGTCATGTTAGCGGGCTCCAGAGATATTTTGATTAATGTGCTATAAGGACCTTTTGTCATTACTCGTCAGTACAGGTGAAAGTGATGGAGAGTGATTCAAGCAAAAGACGGGGCCTTATGCTGAGCATCGAATGTATAAATATGCTTAATGAAGGATTACTGATTCACCATTCAGCTAAAGGATGCCCTAAGATAAAGTGGAATAGGTATCTGAGTTTCCTGAAGAGCAGGACATTTGCCGAACTGACCCGGCCAAAAAGTCCTGGCAAAATCAGATGGTTAGATAGGAATGGTAGGGAGATGGAGATTGTTTCTGATTCGGAGAAACCTTATCCAAAAATCCACACGGTTTTTTCTGCTGAATGTACCCCATATTTTGACTGGCAGACTATAGGTCTTGTGCACAGTTTTCGTCTGAGTGGCCAGCCTGGAAACATAACTAGGCTCCTTAGCTGTACTGATGAAGAGTTGAAGTTGTACGAGGGCCATGACTTGGCTCCCACTCATTATGTTCCTTCTATGAGTATCCATCCATTGACGGGGGACAGGTAATCTATGTTTCACTTTCTATATTGTGGAAGTCATAATGACCTAATGTGTTGTTTATGTCATATACACTCAATGCTAAGTTTGATGACCTGAGTCTAGTGTTATTTTCAGCATGTTATCATTTTTGTAGTTAATGCCATGTTATTAAATACTGGTTGCAATCTTAATCCAAAGTCAAAGACAGTCGTCAGAATGGGTACCTTCAAAATTTATACCATATAGAGTACGGTCACGATGAGGTGCCGGAATAGGGGTGATAATTAGACGAGATATCTCGCGAGCAGCTCGAGATCGGCTCGGTCAAAGCTCGGCTCGTGCGGGCTCGACTCGGGCTCGAGAGCTTAACGAGTCAAGCCGAGCAAACACTGGCTCGGCTAGAAAAGCTCGCGAGCAGCTCGAACTTGTGTAATTATATAAGATATTGCTCTTATTTTATAAAAATATTTTATCACGGTTATACCTCTGTATTACATTATCAAATGTCTCATTTTTTTGCCAAATATTTTTACATATAAACTTTGCACATTGTTATTGAAAGTATCGGAACAAGAAAAAAAATCAGAAAATCAACAAATATATAGGCTCGATTTGAGCTCGAGTTTGGCTCGAGCTCGCGTTAAAGCTCGCAAGCTTTTTAACGAGCACATTTTTTTCAAGCTCGGGTAAGCTCGAGCTCGAGTTTTAGTTTTCGAGCACAAGCCGAGCAAGGCCAAGCTCGGGCTCGGCTCGGCTCGTTAGCACCCCTAGCCAGGAACATATACAATACCATGGTCAATGATATTTTTCAAAAAAAAAAGCCGTAGCGTACTTGTTTATACATTTTGGCTGGATAGTAATTAAGTTAAAAAAAATTGTTTAATGAGGGAACTCCCTAACGGAAGATCCACAGCGGTCCATATTTAACTGCATAGGTGCAATCAAGATCTGAATATGAATGCACCTCCAGGTATCCCGCTATCAATAAACCAGCTGGAGTACTCCATTGGATTCATCACGCTGATATAGATGCAGAATACATTGTAATTTTGGATGCTGATATGATTATGAGAGGCTCAATCACACCATGGGAATTTAAAGCGGCCCGTGGTCGACCAGTCGCAGCTCCTTATAGGTGACGTAATAAGATCACCCTTCACTTTTGGCATTTTCCATTTTTTTTTAGCATTGTATGATTAGTATTCGCTCCAAAAAAAAAGGAGGGAAAAACTGCAAGATAATAGTCGTGTGGTTTGGCATAATCCTACATCATTACCAAAGTCAAATGTCAATGTATCTTATAACTACGAGGTTAAGGAGAACATAACAACCCCCTTGTACACCAAACCTGGGACTTGGTTTCCATTTCCATTTCCATTTGGAGCCAAAGACTTGTTCTTTCATTATGGATTATGATAAATTAAAGCAAAATGACTCACTAGAGTGGCTGCACTTTTTTCTTTAGTAAAGTAGCAGTCCTCGATGCAACATATTGGGTCACTCGGAAACAGTTTCTTATATTGGTAACACAGGGGCAAGGCTGCTGGCTGCATACATCTGACCCCACCCCGCAATTTGTGGGAAGTGCCATTGAGGCACTGTAGTAATGTTATTGTGTTGTTGCTGTTCTACCGGACCAGGAACTTGAGTACACCTTCTCACTCAAGTGATCTTCAGTCAAGATTCCTTGGACATTAGTACATTACACACTCTTGATTATGGCTGTATCTCCCAACTAAAACAAAGCTCAAAGTCACCTTTATAAAGAGAAGCCACAATAGTGAAACTCTATACTCAATTGATACAGTTTCTCTTATCTAGAAACATATAACCTGAACCTAGATGCGTATCAATTGATACACTAATATCACATATTGAATGAGCTCTCATTAGTGTTTAACCTATGCTATATTTTCTCTTTTCTCGGATCACAGTTACCTAATTGGCTGTGACAATATACTTGCAAAACTTCATACTCGCAATCCTGAAGCTTGTGATAAGGTTGGAGGTGTAATAATCATGCACATAGATGATCTCCGAAAATTTGCTATGTATTGGCTGCTTAAAAGCGAGGAGGTGCGAGCTGATAAAGAACATTATGCCACAAATATTACTGGAGACATCTATCAGTCAGGATGGATCAGTGAGATGTATGGATACGCCTTTGGGGCAGCTGAGGTATGCTCTGTCTCGTATCACGTGTGCGATTTAATATGTCAGTATTTTAGGTCACTGGTCTTGGAGTGTATATGAATGATATGTTCAGTCAATGTCTTACTGTTTTAATGAGGTCTCTTGTTGGAATGAAATGTCTTTCTGCTAGATTTGGGTCTTGGAAGTCTTTTTGTTTCCTTCGTACCAAATGATAAATGTTTCGGGCTATCAGCATTAGTATATTCCTCTGAAGCTTTATTTGGTTGCCTTACTCTTTAAGTTTGAAGTCGTGTATCTTGACATTACTAGACCAGGCAGCAGATAGATTGATGCTTAGTGTTATGGTAGCTTTTATCGAAATTAGACACATTTTTCCTGGTTCTGAAGCTTACGTTGAGACTAATTGTTATTGTAATTGTGACCTTCAGCCATGTTTCCGTTAGTTGTTCATCTGTGTCAAGCACCTGTTTTACGTATTCTTATTTGGTTCGTCATAAGTCATAACCATTAGGTTATGTTTCTAATTTAGGCAAGCCATCTTTTCTGTGTTGGAAAGACTGTTTTGCCTCGATTTATTTTCTGTATAGACCCCATGGTTGTTAGTTTCAACTTTTTAGCTACCTACTTGCATTTTCTTGCATATAAAACCGATCTAAAAGCAAAAATAATAGATGGATTCGGAAGAATAGTTTTTACTCGGTTCTTTTTCTTAACCTTTGACTCTTTGAGACACTGAATTTACAGTTCTTATTTGTGTGTTCCAATTCTTTTATGTGTGCTGCGAATCCTGTTTTTGTGTCTCGCCAATTATCATATCTTCCAATAATATCTGTCATTCTGCCATCTTCGGCCAAAAAATAAAATAATAAAATAATAAGATCTAATTTTTTTTGTGCATCTTCTTATGCAGATAAATCTACGGCATCGGATAGATAGCTCAATAATGATGTATCCAGGAAGCACCCCTGAATCTGGCGTGAAGTACCGTGTACTTCACTATGGTTTAGAATTCAAGGTCGGAAACTGGAGTTTTGACAAGGCTAAATGGAGGGATGTTGATTTGGTGAACAAATGTTGGGCCAAGTTCCCTGACCCTCCTGACCCATCAACTCTTGTTAGAACTGACGATATCTCGTATCATCGGGATATGCTCGGCATAGAATGCATTAGAACACTGAATGAAGCTCTTTATCTGCATCATAAGAGCAGAAACTGCCTAGATCCAAGTCAGCAGAAAACTCCAGATGAGCTGGCTCTTAACAAGGAAACAGTTCATAGAAAATTCCGGAATATGATCGAGAACGACACCACAGAGGCATTTGGGTCTTTCAGGACGTGGGTTGTTGTACTATGGGTTGTCTCTTTTCTCGGCTTTTTTATATTGGTGAAAGTAGTATTTTGTGGTGGTAAGAAACGGAGGTCGAAGGGTAAGCATCATAAGAACAAGCGAAGGCCGTCATACTCGAAACTGTTTGATTCGAACGTGAGATACACTGAAATGTCTGAGAAACTGTGAATGTCATTTTTGTACACTTTTGTTGTAGCTGATTGGACCTGAGACAATTAATAGGTTTAGATACGAAGGAAGCGGCTCTTTTCCGGTGAAAAAAGAAGTGAGTTGACGAAAATGCCCCCCTTCCCTCTCCATTTATATCCAATTTTGGTAACCAAGGGATGTGGTATGCAGTGAGCCAGTGACCAACCCCAGTTTGGCAAGGCATATGATAATGCCAAAGGCGAAATGGCTTCTTCCACTCACTTCAGTCAAACATACTGTATTATTGAACATTCTCAATTTTGATTTACGAGTGGTAAGAGTAGATTTACGAGTGGTAATACCGCTCTTCCTTAATAAGTGTATGACTAGTTTCTTTACGGTTATTTTTAATGTTGATGTAAATTTTTTACTATGGTGGAGTGAGATATGGTCCCAAAATCTCATTTGGGACGCATCACAGATTCGCAAGAGTGTAACGTTTCACAACATGTCAAAATAACTTAAAAAATGGAAGGTGGTTGTGAAAGGTCATAAATACCTTTTCGTCACAAGCAAGATAGCTATGTTGTTTTTATTAGTTTTATTTTCTATTTTGTTGCCCCAAAACTTGATTTCACCAAATAACGTCAAGGGTTACTAAATAGAGTTGAGTTATTTTTTGGGTTTTTTTTGTCAGAAACTACCTTTTATTTAGGGTCATTTGTGAACAACTACCTTTCATTTTATTTTTGGCTTTCAACTGCCTTTCATTTATTCTTTTTGCAAAAAACTACCAAAAAACCACTTCCGGCAAAAAAAGTCAATTTTCCGGCATTGACTTGGTCTTTTCTCCCCTTTTCACACATTTTACCCATATTTCTCCATTTATTCATCCATCAAAATCTGAAAAAACTCTAACTCCATGCTCAATACTTTATCAAAAATCTATTCCAAGAAATACCAACACATCAACCATTTCAATCTCCCTCTCTATCTCCGCCATCACCTTATTGCCACTTTTACTTCCATCCTTACAATCCAACTACCTTATAAATTATTCATGATTAACTTAATGTTCATCTCAGTCATATTAAAATACCTAATTTAACTCTTCATGATGAAGATGGTGGCTATAAGAAAGTTAATGAGGTAGCCTAAAGGGAGCAAATAGCAAGTCAATCTAACTTTTACCCGATTGAACTTGATGATATATGGTTATGAAAATTGATATAAAATTTAACACATAAAATTGAGATTGATTAATGAGATTGATTAAAGGGAGAAAAGAACACATCAATACAATCTAACTCTTACCCGACTAAAAGTAGTAAGAAGCAAATATGGGTTATATGTCTGAAAAAGGGTGAAAAGGGCAAGTTAACGCCGGAAAGTTGAGTTTTCCTCGCCGGAAGAAGATTTTGGGTAGTATTTTGCAAAAAGAAGAAATGAAAGGTAGTTGAAAGCCAAAAAAAAAATGAAAGGTAGCTGTTTACAAATAGCTCTAAATAAAAGGTAGTTTCTGACAAAAAACCCTTATTTTTTCTATATAAAAGGCTAGTAACCTTCAAGCTAATAGAATGAGTGTGATCCAGTTTTACACCTTGTGTTGAATTGGTATGATTATAAACTCGAAATTGACAACAAATTGCCGACTGTAGGTTTCGAACCTTTGACCTTGTGTTAAGAAACAGCAGACACAAGTCTCACAACAATGTAAAGCAAAAATACAGGCTAACATGTGTTGGTTTATAAAGAGATTAACAAGCCTTCAAGGCTGTAAACCTGTAACCATCAATTTACCCATTCATCACAGTTACATTTGAATTACACAAGTAACACAACAACATTACAGCGGACGGAGAATAACTTGTTCCGATTTTAAGCTAGCAGCAGTAGAGCAAAAGGCCAACTATGTGATATTCACAAAATTCTAATGCTATATACAAAATCAGGAAGATAGGATAGTTGCAATCATGTCTATGGTTCTTCTAAATTAGGCAAGGTGGTCTTCTGGTGCTTGATTAGAATCATTAGAGGGTTGCAATAACGCCTCCTTGCTTGCCTCATCGAACTTTGAAGGAAGAAAATACGGCTTCTTGCCACGGTATAAAATATAATGTTGTATCATAAATACAAGATCAAAAAATATGGAAACCTGCATCAAAATTCAAGGTCATACATTCGGTAAGCAAATTCAATATACAGTATTATTATTGAAATTGTAGAGGGAAATAAGTTGGAGAAATTCATACAAAAGACAACAAGGTTTTTCCGAGGTTTCCATAGAAGTTCACCCAAGAACCTACAAAAAATCGATACATGAGCACACTATCGCCAATCCAAGAAGGATATAAAGCTCAAGATACAAGAACATTTTTCCATGGAGACGAAGCAACTAACCTTGATCAATAGACTGCACAGCCATTTGTCCGTAATTTGTCGCTCCTCCAAGAAAGTCCAGTAATATGTTTCCTATGCTAAACCCTTCGGTGCTTTTGCGGTAGAAGTTCATGAATGCCTATATCATGAAAATATGTGTTAATTTATTTGTGAAGGTAAAAAAAGGAAAACACTAAAGAGCTGGATCGATAACACTTCCTGGTGATGTAAATGTGTCATTTTGATTTATCAAAACAACTACTTATCAAATTCTCCAAGTATACTATACACCGCCTCAATTAAGAAAGCAACTTTGAAAAATAAAGAAAAAAGATATAGGGGATGAGGCTTAGTGACAATAGGGGGGAAAACCGTTTAAATTTGAGTGGCAAGTTTTCAAGCGCTAAAGATCCCCAGTCATATATGCCTTAAAGATGAACTAGATACGAAATACCAGATATTGTCTAATACGGAGTACAAGATAGTTAAACTATTTACACTTATCGTACTTGAAATTTTTCACAGGACAAGTAAGCGACTAAGTCAGCGACTATAAGATGACAGCTTATGAAGAGAAAAGACTAGAAATTTCAAATGTAGAAGTCGTGTTTGTCTAAAGCAATCACCACACAAAGGGTTCCTAAAATGAAGCCAGCTCTAACCTGGGGAATATATTTGACGACAGTCATCGAGACTTGAATAGTGCTGCAAGATTAACAGCATAAAATAAGACAAACATGGTTAAATGTCAGAAAAGAAATCATCAAACAGACAATATTTGCATAAAGGCCAATGAACCGACGGGTTGCACCGGACATTACAGTGAACTTGGTTAGAGATGAAATGGAGAAGCTTGTGACCTACGGAGTATTAGTTTAAGCCACATAAATTTTTTTACATAGAACATAGGAAACCGACTTAGTAAATTGATAATTCTATATCAAAGAGCTGGTCAGCTGGCTTAGCGAACTGCTTTCATCTATGTGAGCTCTGCTGTATTATTGTCCAGCCACAAATAAATGTCCAGCAAGTCTTATAGGGACTGTCTACTTTCAGTAAACATCTGTCTCAGATCATTCGTTTTATGAAGCTTTTAGGTATATAATGGATGTCAGCGGTTCAAGTCCGGTACCTTGTATAGTTTAGATGTACATGGCCTAACCCGTGTTTCTACAACACAATTTGGTTGATTCCTAACCTTCTGATTAAACAAACTAAAAGATATCAGCAGGAGAATATCTTACTTGAAAACAGAGATCAGCCAAAGCCAAGAGTGACTTGGTAAAGCAATAAAAAGACATATTGCTGCAGCACTCCATGCAACAAAAACAATTCCGAAAGAAACCTTTGAGATCTTCTGGTTTCCACGCTTCAGAGAGATACACCCAAGTACATTAAAACTAAAATCAGCTGAAGAAAACGTCGATAGCTAAACTAATGCAAAACTGGGAAGAGTGGGAACCAATATGGAAAAAGAAGCTACTTACTTCATAAATATAGATCTGGAACAATATGACCAGAGTCATTAATACAGCATGAATAGAAAAAGCAACATCATTAGCAGCAACAGGTATCATCTGCAATAGTCACCACCAAAAAAGAAACTCAATCCCACAAATCAAGAGATAGAACAGACGCTAAAGAGGCGTTTTCTCATGGTAGGTATCAGATTAAGAGAATATATAGACACAGTGAATTATTTACCATCTGAAATAATGAAGAGAAGAAAAGAAATAATTTCAACGCAAAGACCGTGGCATGATCAGATTTAACTTAGACGCTGTTCACTCCCTCAGTTCATTAAAATTAACTACATTTTACTTTGTTGGATGTCCAATCAATTCAATGCACTTCTACCAAAATAGTGCCACGCCAGTCTAAGTCTCAACTCTCAATCTGCTATCACGTCTCCTAAAACTTAGGGCCGAATGCAGATGTAGTGAATTTAACAGAATGGAAGGACTAAAAACACAGTGCCTGACACATTGACACGTCTTTTTAAAGGCGAGCATTGTGTCTGTGTAGCTTCTAACAGCAGGGCAAGCAATTGAAAACGAATTATTTTTTCCCTAACAGGTGACCTGGATTGATCACTCTTTCTTCGGGAGAATTAACAACATTTATGTCAAGTGCAGTGTTATCCCTGGCGGTTAAATTTCGTTATCGTCAGGGCAGGTCTGTAGCGCTTGGCAATATTGTTGGCAACTGGAGTCAGGACTCAGGAGTACATATTGTTGCTCATTCACATCGGCAGTTTAAGAAATTTGGGAGCTCTGGGACTTCTAAACCACACAAAACAGTTAAACAGGCAGATAGTAATACGTGGTATACGTTCAGAAGCTCCAAAACAAGTTGATTTCAGGGCTAAATTCTTCAAAACAAGGGCAAATTGAGACAGTTGGATGGAGCAGTCAGTGAAATTTCGAAACTTTGGCCTCCTTTTAACTCTGATCATCTATTCTTCTTGTTTGCCTTTTTACTATCTCCAAAACGGCAATTTTTCCCTAACTTTGGCCTCATTTATATATTATATATTACTTTCTCGAGGTACAAATACAATTTTCTGAAAGATTGTTTTATCAGTTGTGTAAATAGTTCAGGGCGCGGGAATAACTAACAGCATCAGTTTTCTAAAATGGCAAGGTTAAAATAACTAGTCTAAGAACCACAGTTTCAATGCGACTGCATGTGTCAATTCCGAGTTTCCAAACACTACCTCAAGCGAAACAAACGACTTATGATAAGGATCAAAAACGACAAAAAGGGTAGAAATCAAAGATGCACCTCATCAAGGCCATACTTTTCACGGTACTGCTTCTGAACAGCAGAACTAAAGTACAAAGTGGCATTGTATATCAAGTATGTGCTATGTTTTGTCAAATTCATCACTGCAAAATCAAAGTTCAATCCCACCACACTGCACACCACAAAATAAAACAACAATCACTAATAATAATACAGACAAACACTATTTTATTTGTTGGTGCTGACCAGGAGTAAGTATCCCCTACCGGCTACCGACAAGGCGACAAGGAGGCAATCTCCTTCGTAATGAAGGCAAACTTAATGGGTGGACCCCTCCCAAGTTTGGCCTTTTTCATTCTCAAGATTTTCGAAATTGAACCTTGACCAATTGTTTAAGAGTCACACCCGCCAACTTTGGTAAATATTAATCCAACTTTGGAGTTAGGACAAACATATCCATTTTACTTCTAAGGGTTTGCTTGGTATGGGAGTAATTATTACGGGAGTAATAGAGCTTAAATAAACTAAAAAATGGAGGGAAGTGACGGGGTTGGAATGGAAATGGATAAAAAAAGGGAAATATAGTGTAATAGTCCCTCCATTAAGGGAGTAATAGTTACCTATCTTCCCCCTTAAGTAATGCATTACCTCCATATGGAGGTAATAATTCCTCCCTCACCTTCTCTTTCCACCCTCCACAACCACCACAAAACATCAATCTCCTCCAATTTCTTCTTGTTTTATCTCTCATTACTCCTCCCTTTATAGTACGCCCATCCCAACCAAGCCCTAAAAGGGACCCAAATACTATCACTAATGATATTATAGACAAACTTTTGCTAATCCCTAGATAGCTTGTCTTATACTCCCATCTCTGTCATTTGTTTATCATTTCTATTTTTGGTATCTCATTTTCCTATTCAACTTTCTAATATTAGGCATGCTTTCAAATGAGTTATTTGATCACTTAATGACATTATTGTTCACGTATCAACCAATACCACTAAACAAAAATGGTCTCTTCTTCTCCTTAAACTTTATACCGAAAGCAAAGATAAACAAATTACGGGACAAAGGGAGTACTAAAATGGAAATGTCTAGTACAATCCCGTCTTAAACAAGAATTTGTGTAATCATTTAAGACGCGTTCAAAATAGAAATTGAGCAATTTCAATAATAATCCGAAACTAAAAATGGGGTAATTTCTAAGAACTAAAGCTACAAGGTTGACCGCGCCCCTGCTAGCCCCCTTAATTCCGCTACTGCTAAAACGTAAACTTGCTAAAAAAAAAAAAGGGAATTTCAAACCTTTTGCGTTGGAAATTCAAGATGATTTGAGGATAAAAACTGATAGACCAAGAAAAGAAAGCAATCCATCCAAATACTTCATATGTAATCTCCATTGGAATTGAATTCCATTCTTTCCCCATTTTCTTTGACCTCTTAATTCTCTTGAATTTCAATTCCCAGAAATGAATTACTCGAATTTGGGGTGGGAATCAGAGAATCTTCTTGTGATTTACACAGTTAATTGAGTTTTAGATTCGATTATTTTAATTATTTATTTGTATGGTCGTCTTAAATGAATGTATGAAAGTGTTTACGTAACGCTGAAGCGACAGTCGAGTTTAAAAGGGACTTTTAATTTTGTAGTTTTGTGTTATGAAGAACTTGGACGGATACCCGTAATTGGTTCATTACAATGCCATTTCTTCCTATTTTGTGACTACAATTGCAATTCTCATTTTATCTAGATGACTAGATCTCACCTCGATTAGTGTGTATACACCGGGGCGGTCTTGTATAAAACGGTTTAACACCAATTTAGTGTCAAATAATTTATTAAGATAGATACACCCTTTTACAAAATATGATAATTTGTAAGAGAAATTAAAAGAGGGTATTTAGGTAAATTGTTACCATACTGTACAATAACTTATTCTCTTTAGCGAGTCAATTTCATGTCAACTTTCACACACAAATTCTCATTTCACCAGGTGTTACAATGTTGTGATGTCTCACAGTCGGTTAAAATAATGATGAAACGAAAATGTGGTTGTGCTATGTTACACATATATTTTTATCACAAACAAGAATAGTTGATTTTTGTATTAGATGCATGTATAATTCAATAGCAAAGAAGGAATTCCTCATTATTTTTTTAAACCGTATGGCCCTAGTGCTCGTGGAAACATCAACCACGACACTACTAAGTATTATCTTTGTCGCCCTTCACCCTACTACTCTTCACCACTAGCGCAACCTTGTCATTAAACATAATATCCATAATCAACAGTGAGGCAAGATGAGTTTTGCATTGTACCAAGTTCATACTCATTTACCCGTCAATTATAAAATAAACGATGATATATTTATTATTGTTTACAAAATATTTATTTAGTTTCTCAATCAAAAAGGTTAAATTATCGAGTCAAAATAGGCTTCTTGAATAGTTGAAGCCTTGAAACTATGTATCCTATCACCGGTCCTATATAAATATACACAAATTCTCATTTATGACGGATCGACCCGTCGCAAGCTTGTGACCCGTCAAATCCTTCTCACAAAGAGCAAGTGGGGTGCAAATGGATCCCCCCACTTGCCTTGCCACTTGCTCTTTGTAAGGGGGATTTGACCCCTCACGGATCACCTCGTCACGTCACAAGTAAGACTTATTGAAATATATAATCACTCAAATGGGTTTTTGGTGTCACGTTAAACGTAGATGGTGCCATGTTTTAGTAGAAAGCCCATAATATAGTCTTGGGCTTTTCTAACACCCTCAGGCCTCAACCTTGTTATCAACCTCATCATTACAAAAGGCAAACTATTATTACCATGAAAATTTATTCCAGTTTCGTAAAATAGTGATCCATCTGACTCAACAGATTATTTACATTCGATTAAATTTATCTTGTAAGGCTGTAAAAGTATAAACAATTTATTGAGTCATCGGAAGTAAATTTATTTTTGTTCTCACTAAACTAAATTTATCTTGGTTATAAAGCTGTCTATGACATGTAAACATTTTTTCTGTATATCAGTAATTGTTCGGTAACTTTGGTAAGATTGTAATACATTTTACAATAATTCATTTTTGTATGTTATATTAATACTAACTAATAAATGAATGTTTTACCAATCAATCTTCGTTCTATACTTCTATAATTCATGTCAATTTATAAGCAACGCGATGAAATTATGTGCATTTGTTGCCCTTTAGAAGTCTTAATATAATTGCTTAGATAGAGTTTAGCTATCTAAATGATTTGGGGGCCTAGATTCAATCGCATAAGCCCTATTCGAGTTTTTATGGTAAAAATTATTATCCCGTATTTATAGTAAATTTAGTGCATCCGATGTAGACTTGACAAACGAGTCAAACGAGTTCAGGTCATTTTCAGTTGAGTTCTTATCGTGTTATATAAGGATACGATCAATGTACAACAATAAACATTCCAATTGGGTTAAATAATGTTGGGTCAATTCAAAATTCGGATTTTGAGCGTAGCACCTCTTACTCCACCACTGACACAATGTCTCCAAACATTGACTTATAAATTCATGCAATGCCCATAATCCAACACATATCTTGTCATCACAAATTGACTTAACTCTTCACATCAACAATTTGACTAAACTCTCAACTTAAGCTTAATGGATGATGATGATGATAGCTATATAGTCTCCACTCATTGTCCTACTTTTTGAAAGAAGATGAAGTGGGTTTTGTTGGCCTTCTTATATTATGATGTAATAAAGGAAGTTAATAATGTTTGCCAAATGATGCTGCTTTCCATACCCGTTATCTTCCATCATTTAAACGGCACAGCATATACCACTACTACGAACAATAATAATAATAATAATAATAATAATCTTTTTTTATCACTAAAAAAAAAAAAGAATTGGATTGATCCTTTAATTTAACAAATATGGCCAACATGAATAATCTTTTGGGATTAGGAATAATAATGAAACTCAATTGTCTTTTAAACTACGGTATTCATTTTGATATGTTATCGAGTTATCAAGGTTTTGAAAATTGTCGCAGTTGCATCTTACCGCAATTTGAGTTGATATTGGCCATATTTAACAAGATTACGCCACAACTACAAATATCACGACCAGACCGTATCCGAAATTTATCACATGAGATAAAAAGAAAACCCATGTCGTTCAAAATAACATATTATAGAATAAGATAGTTGTACAATGTAGGCTAAAAGATCTTATTTCTCATTTCATCATTAATTAACGTGTTTGTTTACGATTGAGTGTTGTATACTATACAACTGTCTTACACAAGAAATCCTCGTTCAAGATAATGTCTTTTATTACTCTCTATCATCCAAACCAAAGGTAACATTGAATTTTTGGTGGTTAAACTTTAAAACTTTGACTGAGAATATCGTTAAAAGTATGAAATTTTAAAAGTCGAAATTTATATATATATATATAGATTTGTTATGAAAAAGTCTTTTATAAAATCTTATTTTTTAAACGAAAAAGTCACGTATAAGTGGAGAAAAATACGGTCAATGTAACGCCTCGAAAACCACCCAAAAATGAATATTACCTCTGGTTTGGATGAGAGTATAACCGTAGCCATATTGCCCATATCTCCCAAAAAAATTATCGGATATTACGAATATACCCCTTGAAACGAATTGAAAAAAAAATAAAGTGAAAGCGAATATACGTAATGAAAGTGGGAAAGCTTTATACTCTGGCATCATTGTAAAGTGGCTCTGACTAAATAAAAACTTTATTCAGGCTTTCTCCTAAAATCACACTATTAAATTATGAAAGTGAATATTATGATAGAATGGTATCTTATGCTCTACAAAATTCAACTATCCTTTTAATAAATTAATAAAAGGGACTTCATGTGCATGTGTGCCTTATAAAGGCATTCATCACTTTGCATCAAAAGCCTTCCTTAAGGTCAAAAGATTATATTAATTTAATTATACTTGGAATATATGAGCTTAAGAGTTGTTTTGAAATAAAGGAAGTAATTAGGGTTAAGTCTTTTATAATTGAAACGGGAACGCTTGTTAGAGACGTATGTATGTTTACGACAGTTCTTTACGTTTGTTTTCGGCATATAGATCAAAGAGATGAAAGATGACCTGAGTAAATATAGATTATCGATGATTTGATGGGAAATTATCTATACTTTGGGTTTTTCCAAGAACGCGCTATGACTTTTTTTAGTGTTGTGAGAGAGATAAATGGCCATTATATAACTAGATTATTTGGTATTTTTCAAAAAAAGTCAACTCAATAATCCCTCGAACTCGAAAGCTCGAATCATGGCAACTTTAAAAAAGGGTTGATTATCACCAGAAAAAACTTTAGAACTTTAGAAAAGTGAGGATTTTGAAAAGAAATAAACAAATACCATATAATATTTATATCACGACGATAGAGATTACGGTAAGAATATTTTATAACGGTGGTGAAATGCTCGGTTACACAGTAAAACAGTGAACAATGTGCAATTCGACGGGTGATCAAACTTCGTGATCCTCAGCAAGACACGGAACCACAGTCGTTTTGTAAAAGCCTTGAAAACACTATGGAGTAGGATCATATTTGAGCCGGTATAAGGTACAGCCTCCAGTAATACAGTGGTGGCAGGCCGAGTTAATGGCAAAACAACCGCTAAAGCAATCATCAAATCGGAACAATATCTAACACTTACGATCCTCACAAGTCACAATTACAGATATAAATGCGAAAATTGTGTAACATCCTTAAGAAGTAAACAAATAATTTGAAATATATGTACAGTATAGGCAAAAGAAACAAAAGATTAATAAACCAACCACCTAAATTCCTTTGTTGAGAATTTATTCATTTATGCACTTCAACCACTATAACCAAAAAGTTCCCACTACAAAAACCAAAAAAAAAAATACAAAAGGAAACAAAAAAGTCTTGCAACTTAAATATTTTTGCAACATTAATATTTATCAATTTACCTTGGCTTGGGTGGGCTAAAGGATAAATTAGGCCGAAGGAGTCTTCGAACATCAGGACTACTCATAACCATGGTTTGAGACCGAGTGAGCATGTCGATCATCGAGGGTGTTTGGTAGGCCTGAATTTGACTCGAACCATCAGCGGACCCACCTCGTGTCGTAGCTCGCTGCCAAGAATGTGAGCTCATACCCGACAACACGTATGCCCTTCCTGATGCCTCGTAAACATGTCTGCTCTTCATTCTCTCTTGCATTTCTTTTAATTCCATATCCAGAGCGATACAAAGACGGTCCTTCTGTTTGGCTGATACAGTTTCAGATAACGTTTGTCGACAATTCCCAAGAATAGATATAGCATCACTTAGGTTTCCTTGCTCAGCTTCGGCTCTTGCCTGAGCCATTGCCTCAGACGCTTGGAGGCGATTCTGCTGTCGGTCAACCTCGATGGACCGCACCTCTTCCCCGGTTAGTGTCACAGGTCTTTGTATTTTGACTTCCTCTCCTTTCAAGGTCAATGATTCCTTGGTGAAGGGATCTTTGACCAAACATTTAACTTTTAGCATCGTTGTTTCGTTGCCTGAAGATCCTGGTGAAAGATTTAAAACCACAAGGAAATTTCTCTCTTCATCGGCATACAAATCCCCCACGTCGACTTTTCCTGAACGCCTATCACCCGTAATATGGCTCGAGTAACTCCCCGCTTTAACCGACTGAAGCAGAACGCCAGAATGAGCACATTCGATCTCCAATAGTAGTTCTTGGGCGACGACACTAAGAAGGCCGCCTATGCATTGAGCAAATGCATCTTGGATGGTCGTCTCAGTCTCAATGAAGGAGAATGTACCCCCAGAAATCTCGGAAATCGAGTGCATTAAGGACGCATCATGATCTGAACCAAAGCCGAAAGTGTGAACGGGAATTTTGAAACCTGACCCACTACTTCCCTGAATTGATAGAGGGAGAAGTAATTGGTAGTTCGGTTGAGTTTTAATCACACCGGAGCCATTTACAGTGTATGTATCCTGCCCATCTGACAACAAAATAATACTCGCGACTGGGTTCTTTTCTCTACGCTCTTCCATCAATTTCGCTCCTTTCCGAAGACCTTCGGCAATATTGGTCCCGCCATTTGCAACTAAGGAGTTGACAGCCAATAATGCCTTTTGTCTCCCAGATTCCGACATTCGACAGAGTGGGAAGAGACGCCGTGCTGTGGAAGAGAAAGCAATAACCGAAAGCCGGTCATTGGACGTCATATTCTGTATAACAAACCCCATGGCTCGTTTAAGAAGTGCAAGTTTGGTACCCGCCATACTGCCGCTAATGTCAAGAACCGTGACAAGGTCAATAGGAGCACGAGGCATTGAACTGGACATTGCTGCTTTAAGATTAATCAAAACAGTAAAGTTGTCGCACGATGTGGACTTTGAAACTGAGGAGAATTCTGGATAGCTTCTTATATCAATCATTCTCGCAGAGTTATTTTCTGTTTGACCTACTGCAGCTTTTGATGCCATATCGGTTCGACCAACAGCCTCGTCATCGTCAAATATAGCAGGCTCAGTTTCCTGGAACAGTGGCGTTACATGTCGGCTTGAATTTCGAGGAGAGGATGGTAGTCTGCGGAGTACAGTCATCATATTATTGTTATGGGATGGCCAACCACCTGGGCCAATTCTTGACTTGCCAGGGACAGAATCCGTGTTCGGGGTTTTCAGAGGAATTTCCTTCCAACTCGCTCGGCAAACAGGGCACATATGGTTGCCATGATCCACATTTGAAGTGATGCACTGGAAATGAAATGAATGCGAGCACTCAGCCGTAAATATAGCATGACCTTCTCCAGGCTTCAAGGAAGTCAGGCATATCGAGCAAAGTTGCTGAAATATAGCAATCAAACTCTCAGACAGGCATAAAAAAATGCTAAATATACTCAAAAGAAATTTTACCGTTAAAAAATGCACTATATATTGGACCATTAATTGGATATACTAGCATTACTTCCCAAATCAAAGAATAATTTCAGTTCGGAACTTGAGTAAGACAACAAGGATATGAATGTCAGTCGGATATTCAAACTTCAAAAGTAACGTCGGACGGAAAAATGGAACTATGTGTTTTCAAGATGTTGATTAGCCAAATGTGGACCTGTCAATGATTACCTACGAGATGATCGATTGATAGGTATGTGGTGAGATTTTAAAAGAAGATAATTCGCTACACCTTTGTGAGATAGCAATTTGTCAACTCGAGGTTTCGTAAATAATTAACTGGAAGTTGACAAATTCATAGTAGTCCACGTCCGCATTATTTCATAAATCACATCATCCAAGTTGATTAACAAAATAAGATTGTCCAAAGGATCGTTAACCGAGTCCAATGAATGAAATCGAATGAAAGCCGACAAAGTAAAAAAGAAGTAAAGTAAGCTCGCACACATAAACATCGGTTTTCTAATCCCGTTTTGTCTTCAATCTTTGATGTAGTTGTTAGAGGAAAATATCTTGATTGATGACCAAGCATTTAAGGATAACACCTACCCTAAACTACAATGCCCTCGTTACGAAAAGATATTTATACAAAACGGAATTATTGGAAAGGGACTTATACCAGCTCCATCACATCTTTAAAATGGAAAGTGTCAATAAAGTAAAGTTTAACAAATAATCCACTTGCAACAATACATCTCAGATTGATGTCAAAGACGAAACAGTCGATCATGTTCTAAACTACATGTTCGGATAACAAATTTGACAAACATATCGAAACAAAAGAAGGCATCAAAATGTCCACACATAACTCCTAGATCAAGAACATATCACATGCTAGTAAACCACAGCTAAGTCGAAAGTTCATGTTGAATTTTTCGACAGTAACCTAAGTGCCGGAAATTTTACCAACCAGGCAACCACTGGTACTACTTCATGATATAAGAATGGCGGAATTGTTTACCATAATATTAGACATAATCCAAAGAATAGCGAGTCTTCTAATCAAAAATCGACAACACACTAAAAGGTACTCTAAATCATTGATGTATTACCCTGTGAATTTATCACCAGGAAAGCCGTCACACTGTTAATTTCACAAGGTAACAAATCGTGTTCAAGTAAGGTCGTCTCACTGTTAATTTCAATTATTAAGTATACATAAAGTAAATCAGAAAACACCAGAAGCTAACAAATTATTGTCTCTTCCAATAATAAATCGGTTTTTCTAAAGTGTACCCGAAGACATCAGAGCTACAGTTCTATCACTTTTTAACTTTTTATGTATTCATTTAGGATTTAGAATGTAAATTTTAATCAATTTCTCACTTCAACTTCGGTCCAATTAATTATACACAAATTCTCATTTCAGATGGCGAGAAAAATATCATCACTTCATAATAAAATAGTTATTATCATCAGTTTCTAACGGGTGGTAACTTATTATCAGAAAATGTTCACATTTTATCGTAAAATAATGTCTGAAATGAGACTTGCGGTTAATTAATACTCAATTTATCTAAATCATTCGCTTACTTTTAATTAAAATGATACAATTAATCGGGACGAGGGAGTACTAAAAAAAATCATTAATAAACCCGAAAACTAGATCAGCCAATTGTTTCGGGTTTTGAGCAAAAATAAACAAATAACCGAGACGGATTAACAGTAAACAAACCTGAGAAGACCGAGATTTGCTGAAGCTCTTAGAAAGCCGAAGCCGACCTTTAACAGCCGGTTCAGACAAAACAACCGCAGAAGCCGAATCGGAAAATGAACCGGTGGAGCGAAGGGTAGAATAGTCATCTTTCACAATTTCAGTAGGTACATAATAACACAACTTCAATCCAATCGCCCTTTTCACTTTCTCCCATTTACTCACCATCCCTTCTAATTTCTATTTTACAAAAATATCGCCTCGACTCGACTCGACTTGACTTAATAAAATATGATTATTTTACGATATACAACGGTCTTAAGCGAGAATTAATATAGGAAGGGAAGTAAGTTGTGGAGGCGGCTGAGAATGAGTAATAATCGTAATAAAATGAATAAAAACGGAGGCCATGTAAGGAATATTGACCCTTGGAGAAGTATTAGTAATTAGTAAGAGGATTATAAGGAACAAGTTGTATTGGATGTGTTTTTGTGGTGGTGGTAGTAGTGTTGTTGTTGTTGTTGTTTTTATTGTTGGAAAAGTAGCCGATATAAATGTCGCTCTAGTGGACTATATGGAAAAATTCCACTTTTTTTTTTTAGATTATATTCTCCAAAATACCCTTTTGCATTTTGACTTTTTTTTATAGGTTGAATCTAGTGCTTTGATTAGTAGTGTGCAACAGCTGGACTCCTTTCTTGAGTTTTTTTTTTTTTCAAAGCCCAAGTATATGTTTTTCTCCAATTATGGGGTAAGACTATCTTACGTTTTTTTGTATATTCTAAGATGGGTATTATCCGTTTTAGATATAACCGTTTGTCATATAGATCATATGGGGTGATATTTGACTTATTTTAAGCTTAAGATGGATAGTGTCGCCTTAAGCGAGACAAATTTTACGATTTTTATAGGCTTTGCGTAAATTGTATTAAATGGAGGTTTTGAAATCACTTTTTTTACTTATTTGGTTCAATTGAACAAAAATCATTATTGTAAATATAGAGTGAAACATTTTTTTAAAAAAAAACTAACTTTTAGTATTTAATTTGGATGAAGGGGTTGTAGGTCTTGTGTTTGATTGGCCTGTGTGATTAATTGTATTTAATTGGAGATATGATTCTCTAACCCTACACTTTTAGCAAACGATCTTTATTTGAAGTGTGAAAAATTTAAATCCTAATGTAAAGCTTGTTTGAATACATGGTAAATTGCAAGTTGAAGTAAATATTCATTTTTTTTAGATGAACTAAATTATGTATATAGTGTTTGAATATGACATGTCTAGAGGTTTAACTCGGTCGATGTTGTTAATGGTTTGACGGTGGTGCGGGTGAGGAGATGGGTTGCTTGGCAATAGGATTTCATAATGGTGTGAGGTTGTGGAGATTAGGAAGTAGATGAGTTGAATATTTGATTAGCCGTGTCGTTTTTGGTGCTTTATGAGATGCGGAAAAAGGTTTTTTGGGCTGTGTATGGTGTTTTTTAGGCAGGAGTTGTGCGGGATCGATACCAACAGTGTTGGTTGTGGTAGACATCGACGGGGATGGTGTTGGGGTGGTGCTTATGGTGGTATATGTTAGCTGAAATGGGTGGGTTAGAGAAAGATAGTTGAATACCATACCCTATGGGGTGGGGGAACACTACTGAGAGTAAGACCTTAGCGACTGAATTTTTGCTAATAACACCTGTTGTGTTACAAATTTAACTTTGCGACAAATATTTTTTCATCAGCGACGAACTGTCTTCATTACAACGAAAATTTTGTAGTACGTGGATTTCCAATACCTGCGCACAAAAGTCTACATGAAGGGAAACCTTGATGCAAATTTGCGATGGAAAATCTGTAGCGATTTGGGATTTGCTACGAATTTATCACTAGCAAAATTTGATATTTCACGGCGGATCTGCGACGATCTGTTCATCGCAGGCTCTCTACACATGACCTAAATCAAACTCAACTCCCCTCATTGACCCACTCCAGTAATTAAACCCCACGTCCTTAAACCCCCAAATCACCCACCACCCGACTCCACCTCCTCCGACCAACCACCAGACCACAATTGACCTCACCATCGCCGAACTGCCGCCACCGCCCCTCCTATTTCTCTTTTTTAGTTCAAAATGGAAGGATTAGTGGTATGGGAAATAGGGGAAGAATGGAAAAAATGGCAAAACAACTACAATAGAAACATGAAGGTGGGATTCCCTTTCCCAATTTTATACTACTTCCTAGTTTACTTGTTCTTTTCTTTTTTTTGTACACAAGAACTAAAAAAATAAATTTGAACCACACAAAACATATTACCCACCTGCAATTGAATTTAGACAACACAAAAACTTCCAAATAAAGAAAGAGATAAGAAAACCAAACTAAGCTTAATAAGGAAAGAGGGAACAACAAGCAAACTACGAGGGAGTATATCTTAACCAAACGACTCTTCGTACAAGTACGGTACTGGCTAAAGTGAATGAGTTGTTTTGGAGTAAATTTGTGCGGGGTAAATATTATAACAATTACTTCATGAGGTTTGTATAATTACACCTTGGTGCCATGACGTTTGACATTATTGCACTTTATCTTCATGAGTTTTGTATAATTACACTCTGATAAGTGATAACCTGAGGTTTTGACTATTTTCCATGTTGGTTACTTATTATATAGCAGTATAACATTGGAGATACTTTATACAAAAAAATAAATTATTTTTAACATAGTAAATCAAGTTTTTTCTGGCAATTTTATGTGATTAGTTAAGATAAAATTTGGCTATTACATGTCTTATGTGAACAAAATAATTTTTTTAAGAGTAAATTACAAGTAACTCCCTTATATAATCAACATTTTTCAAATAACTCACTTTTATAAATTTTTATCCAAATAACTCTCTTTTAAAACATGTTTTTATACATATCAATGCCTTGTTGTCCGGAATTAGACTTATTTTAATAAAAGCCGACTTATCATTCCTTAAAACACAACTCCTAGACCGATACTTTAGTTTCAAAGCCCCTTATCTGTTCCAAACCTCTCTCAAGAGATAATAAGCTAAGTTTATATTTAATTCACTCGAATCATACACACTCAAGTCTCAACTTTATAGGTTAGGTTTCTTATTTGAATGGACTACTTCGTGATTAAGTAAGTACATAAGAGTTCAATATCTTATGCAAGTGAAAAATGAATGAAAAAAAATTGAGTTTTTGGCTGAAAAAATTAAAATGTAAGTCTCATTTAAGAAAAGAGTTATTGATTTGTTTAAAACATGTTTTAAAAGGGAGTTATTTGGATAAAAAGTTATAAAAGAAAGTTATTTGAAAAAATGTTAAT
This sequence comes from Heliosperma pusillum, assembly GCA_022085475.1. NCBI lineage: Eukaryota > Viridiplantae > Streptophyta > Magnoliopsida > Caryophyllales > Caryophyllaceae > Heliosperma > Heliosperma pusillum. Next base: position 362,531 of record JAIUZE010066097.1, read on the forward strand.
TATATAAGGGAATTATTTGTAATTTTTTTTAATCCAATTTCAAGTCACCAAAATGGAAATAATTCAAAGCTAAGGTCATAAAAATTAAAGTTACCCAAATCCGAGGGCACTAAAGTAGATTTAGCTCACAAATCAAGACACCAAACTAGAAAACCTTCCTATTATTATTATGGAAAATGATATATACAACCCACTGGGCTGTATTTAAGTGTCTAAAAGAGAAAATAAAAGCTTAAAACAAACATTAGTGACATCAATATACGCGTAATTTTGTCATAAATTTCAACTTTAATTATACTTAAGGAAATCTATTAAATTCTTAAGTACAACCCACTGAGTTGTATTTATCATTACCCTATTATTATTGTTTTTTTTGTTATCCTACATTTTATAGATATGGATTTTGTTGTATAAAAGATAGGAAAAATAAGGAAAAAGTAAATTATAAAACATCCAAAATCATCAAAAACATAAATTATACGAAGTAGAAGTAATTATCAACGACAAATTCTTATTTCAGACGGACTATTTCCGTCTGAAAAATAAGCCGGGTTTATGTTGACACATTTTTGATAAAAAGTAACCACATCTTATATCAACTTGTTTTCAACCGTGGTTATATCTAACTATAAAGTGGTTACAAAATTTCATTTTATCAAAATGGTCAGTGTGAAGAAAGAGAACTGATTATCAACCGCTTTTAACAATTTGGGAAAGTAACAAAACCTTCCTCCTACACCACATAGACCCCCCAAAACAAGCTAATCTCCGATCACCAAATCCCAATTCCCAAACACACCAAAAAATCCCAATTCAATCACCACCACAACAACCACCACTAAAATGACACCACCACCGCAACAACCACCACCGCAACCACCCCACACAACATCCGCACAAACCCTACAATTCCTAAGCAACATCCTCTCACAACGCGGTCCATCATCTCTCCCTTACACCGAAGACGTCAAATGGTTAATCCGTCAACACCTTCTTTCACTTACCGACGCTTTCCCATCTCTTCACATCAAATCCGCTATTTTCACACATAACGACGGTCGAACCGTGACGCTTCTCCAAAGCGACGGTACTATTCCTATGATTTACCAAAATGTTACTTATAATATTCCCGTTATTATTTGGCTTGTTGAATTATACCCTAGACATCCTCCATTAGTTTTTTTAAACCCGACTCGCGATATGATTATTAAACGGCCTCATAATCATGTTACTCCTTCTGGTATGGTTAATGTTCCGTATTTGCAGAATTGGATTTATCCTAGTTCTAATTTGATTGACCTCGCGAAGAACTTGGGGGTCTGTTTTGCGGTTGACCCCCCGCTTTATTCGCAGAGGCCGAATAGTAGTACTTATACCGGGACTGGGATGAGTCGCCCTAGCCCTAGCCCTAGTCCAAGTCCCAGTATAAGTAGTACTCATAACCCAAACCCTAACCCTAGGCTAGGATTAGGGTTAGGGTTTGGGGATAGTAGTAATCATAACCCAAGCCCTAGGGTAGGGTTAGGGTTTGGGGGGTATGGGTATGGGAGTGGGATAGGGAGAACGGAGGATGCCGGGGAGGTGTATAAGAGGAATGCGATAAATAAGTTAGTGGAGATGGTGCATGGGGATATAGGAGGGATGAGGAAAGAGAGGGAAGGGGAAATGGACGGGTTGTTTACGGTGCAAGGGGCGTTGAGAGCGAGAGAGGAGAAGGTTAATAGAGGGTTGAGGGAAATGGTGGAGGAGAAGGAAGGGTTGGAGAATCAATTGCAGATGGTTTTGACGAATGCGGATGTGTTGGAAGGGTGGATGAGGGAGAACGAAGGGAAGAGTGTGAGTGGGGGGAAGAATGTTGATGAGGTGGATGAGGTGTTTGAGTCGTGTGATGTTTTGTCGAAGCAGATGATTGAAGCGAGTGCTAGTGATTTGGCGATTGAGGATGTGATTTATTCGCTTGATAAAGGGGTTCAGGATGGGGTTATTCCGTTTGATCAGTATTTGAAGAATGTGAGATTGTTGTCTAGGGAACAGTTTTTTCATCGGGCTTTGACTGCTAAGGTTAGGGCGGTTCAGATGCAGGCTCGTGTTGCTAATATGGCTGGTCGTGCGTCCCAGTATGTTATGTGAGGCATATGGCTGCCAGGTAGAACTTCGTCACTCTTGTCTTCATTTGGTTTTTCGCATTTTTGTCACAGTGGTCTCACAAATGATAAATATTGCATGTTTTTAGGTTGCTGTTGAGACTGTTCTTTATGTTTGTTGTTTGATGAAATCAGTATTAGAACTTAGGATGCAGATATGCATTGCGATTCTGCGTTTCTTTTAGAGTTGAGCCGGCTAGATATGATCTTTTTGGATTTTTTTGAGAAACACTCTGATGGACCGCTTATGGCTTTATCTAATGTTTCATACTTTCATGTAATTCAAAATGAATGGCTCTTTATTTGTCTTTGAACATGTGTACAGGACATGGCTTTTTATTGCATGTCGAACTGGAATGGCGTAGGTACATGGCTTTTTATTGCATGTCGAACTGTAATAGGTTCAAAGAAAATGTCGTATTGAATAGGTGACTTCAGGCCTATATCTAGCATACACTGCTGTAATATCTCATGCTCATCCTTCTGTTCTTGCTTTCTCTGGTTTTCGTTGGTAAGGGCTATGTGGCAGTGCTTTTCCATTTCACGAGTGGTGGTGGTGGTGGTGGTGGGGGCTAAACTGATTGGAATAACTGCGGAAATCTGACTGTGCTGTCTACATAGAATATTTGAGGTTGTGTTTAGAGTTTAGACATTCATGAATTCTGGCTAGCATTCACATCTTGATTCATGCCAACTGTTTCCTGCATTTGGAGCCTGAGTAGGTTAAAGAAAGATATTTGTGAAATCTCAAGTTGAGTAGGTGACCGTGGTCTATTTCTAGCCTATGCTGGAGCAATTTTTCTTGTTTGACCTTTTGCTTTTGCTCTTTTTGATTTCCTTGATGAGGTATTTATGGGTATGCTTTTGCTTTCGTTTTTCGCGGGTTGACACAATGGAATATTCTACACCATACAAATATTTTAAACTACAAATGTGCCGCGATGCATTTTTTTAGTCCCCTATTTCTTTATATAAGTTCATTAGTGTGCGTATTGGAAAATCTTTGTACGATTTATATTTGGTAGTTATATTGATTTTACCTGTTAAACACTAATTATAGATGGTAAAAAGGAGAATGAAGGTGAAAATTGAAAAGTGGGAATAAAATTGAAAAACGCAAGTATAATTTTAATCATAAGGAAAGAAGGGCTGATTTGCTTTGTTGTTTCTCTAGTGTAAATGTATATTGTGCAGTTTCTATGATAAGTAGTACTTCCTCTGTTCTGCTAGGTAATATACATTTTGCACGTGTTTTAGGAGAGCTAATATATGGTTGGGTCATGTAGTTAGATATCATATTTACCCTCAAACTCTCCCCCTTCGTAGCCTTCCTCATCCCACCCACTACCATCAGCATCCACTACTCACCGGAGTCACCACCAACCCCACCACTTTCAACATCCATTCCACTCGGCCACCCCCTTTGCGCTGCCTCCCCTTTCACCACCTCGAAGCTACCACCTTAACTTTAACTCCCCTTCCAACCACCTCAGGCTGCCACATTTGCACCTGCGTTTCACACCTCCGAGACGACACCACCACACCTCCAGCCCCCATTTTTAGGCCTCCCCGTCCCCGCTGACATGTCCTAATATTTTGAAGTAGACAAATAAGGCGTGTGCCACTCTACTAAGTACATCTAGCACGAGCCGGGTAAACCAAACCGAACAATATCACACAAATTGTAGATGGCTTGATAAGGTGTGGAAGATTGCAATGTATTACTGATCTATAGGATAGTTTATATAATATTGGATTACAAGATATAATAACGATTGATGTAAATATACAAATGAGAACGTTAATTATAGAATACAAAGTGGAGACCACATGGCCCCTATTTATAAACTGCACGGCCTAAGGCCATTGGCCAAATAGGTGTCTTAGACACACATGGCATGGCGCCAAGGATCGCGGCGAACATGGAGGGCGGTTATGGAGCCTTTGGGCGCCAATTGTTGGTGCCCCTTGATGGCCTTGGTTCCCCTCGACCTGGTAACCACCCAGCTGGCATGGACTGGGCATGAGCTGGCCTGCAATGTGAGCTGGCCAAGCTAACCTCAACTGGAATGGAGCTGGCACGGCTATTCAGACTGGCCTGGAATTGGCCAGTGCCTTGAGCTGGCCATGACTTGATGCGAGCTATCCGCAACTTGAGCGAGCTACTATATGCGTCTTTGTAGCTTGAAAGAAAGTGGGCCGTGAGTCGTGACACTGCCCACTCCCCATACTACCGATGCGAACAGATCTGACAACTCCACCCACACGGCTACAAGTACGGCCCCTCAACCTCCTCGCACCACCAGCACCACTGTGAGTCTGTGACCTTCTTTCACCCTCACGTCTCGTGAACTTCTCGCACCACCTCCTCGCTCCCTCCTCGCACTGCAACTTCTTTGTACAACCACCACCGCAACGTCCTTACAGAACTGAAATGGTGGGATCCTGAGGGGTTGGACGTAGTGTCGCTGGATCAGGCGGTGATAAGTAGGAATGGAGTCGTGCTAGGTGAAGGATGTGGAGGTGGGCTCATGGCTGAGGGGGGGGGGGGGGGGGGATGATAGGGATGGTAGGGTTTCGGTGGAGGGCGGCGAAAGGGGTGGTGGATTTTGGGATGGGTTGTCGTGCTGGAACTGGCTAACTGAAATGAACCAAATCGCAATTGAACTGAAAGCGGAATTAGGGTTAACTTGAATGACACTGATTTGATTTAAAACTATCCGAACCTAAACCTAAACCGAGTGCCCCGTTTGCTAGGTATAATTGGTCTTGGTATGGTAAGAGATGTGTGGCATTTTGAGTAGTAGTTTGGTTCAAGACTCAAGGTTCAATGTATAATAAGTGAGGTAATACAGTTATTAAGTAAGGTTATAACTTAGCATAAACGGAAACATATACAATTAAATGGAACAACGCAAAATGGAATTGGTATACTTCAATTTGGAACAAAGGAAGTAGGAATGTAAAATTAAGCTTGCTTTTGAAATTAATGGTGTTTTTACCTTTTAGTAGGACAGGTAATGAAGCCTGCTATTTTGCTTAAGCTCCTTCCTCAGTTCTTTTGCACTTTTACACTGACTTTCTCACTTCTCAAAGACTGTTGACTACTTGACTATATAACAAATCACAAATATGTTAATTAAGTAATCACCAAAATAGTTTCATTTACTTATAGCTCATGTTTTTTTTTTCCATTTGCATTTTAGACTTGTGAATAATGGAAGTTACCCCTTAAAAAGTTAAGAATATATACTAAGCTACATAGTCATTACATTCCTCTGGTGTATGGCTGTTCTATTCTGGTATGTAGATATCGAATACGCCAGATTGAGCCAGGTTTTGAGTAAACACCTCCATATGTTCAATTGCTCATTCATGGCCCTGATAAAGTGCTCTCTTCCCCATTTATTCCTACAAACATCCTCTACATTATGTGCAATTTTCTTTTGAAGTAGACTTTGTTGTCTCGACTTTATTATATGCATCCAGAATGGTTAATACAAGTGATATGACTGATATCAATAACAATTCAACAGATTTCAATGGGTTAACATTAGTGTTTCAGATCTCTAACCATCTTCTGAATCTTGGGTTGAAAAAAGATCGAGATGAAAAATCATTTTTTTAGCTTTCCAACAAGAGCACCGTTATTTAGATCAATAGCAAGTGAAATATGAAGTTAATCTCTCAAGTCTGACACCGGTCATACTGAAATTCCTAAAGAAACTTTTCAGTCCCAGGTTTTGTTAGTCTGAACACTTAATTAATTCTCAACCTTCAAATGAAAGTAATGTGTACTATGGACTTACTTATACTCATAGTACTAAGTCTTTGGGGACTACTTGTAATGAAGAGAAGCACATGGATGTGGTGATGGACTTGTAGAAGTAATAAAGACGATGGATTTTGAGATGAGCTTATTTAAGTTGAAGAGGACAATACTATGAGGGTTGGTTAATGTAGAACCCATGAGAATAATGGTTTATTTGGACTAGATCTCAGGAGCTCTTGCGCATTTATGTGGGTTTATATGGTTTATAAACAGATCCGTGACTTTGTACTAAGCTTGAAGAAACGAGATGTGGTTACTCTTTAGATTGCTTGTGTATTCACTCTTTGTTTTTATTGTGTTTCCCTATCCTTTTTTCTTTTATCTAATTTTGCTTATTTCTTAATTATTTAAAAGGTCATTGACAGTTTTAGATGATGTACTGTCTCGGCATAATTATATGAATCCAGATTGCTTGATACAAAGTGAAATCAATAACAATTCAACATATATGAGTGGGTTAACATTAGTGAGTCATATCACTTTATCATTATCTGTATTCTGTGTTGAAACCAGATAGAGTTGGAAATTCACGGTCTAGCTTTCCAACAAGAGCACTATTATTCTGATCAATAGACAATAGCAAGTGAAGTTAGTCTGTCCAAACTGATGCCGGTCATACTAGAAAGTCAATAAAAATACTAAAAAAACTTTTCCTTGCTATGTTTTTTTCATGCTAACACTAAGTAATCTCAAACTTCAATGAAAGTAATGTTCAAAAGGGAAATTCAATAGAAGCACTAAAGAAATTGTTCAGTCTTAGGTTATAGTGCATCTGAAAATTTAATTAATTCTCAACCTCCAATGAAAGTAACGTCTACTATGACCTTATTTAGTCTCTGGGGACTACTTGTAATGAAGAGACATTGGTTTGGTGATGGACACGTTGAAGTCAAAAAGAAGATTGAATCTGGGATGGGCTTATTTGTAGAGGACAATATTACGAGGTTTGGTAAATGTGGAACCTATGAGAATAGAGGGTTTAGATAGTTGATTTGGACTGGGTCTCAAAAGCTTTTCCTAGCGCGTCTATATGCGGTGTCACAGGAGCCTAATGTTTGCCTGAGTGCAAGGTAATACCATACCAGAGTCTAAAGACAGCAACTTGTCGTTGTTCTAGCCATATAGAAATGAGATTGTTTTCCTATTCTGTTTTCTTTACGCAATTGGGATCATGGATTTTGTGTTTATGGATCGGTAGTTGGGGGAAAAAATACCTCAGTTGATTGCATGTTCTAGTAAAAAATTACTACTCTTAGTACTTGCTCCTGGAGGATGGTAGCAACTTTGTTGCTAAACCGGACATGTTAATGTGTTTTTTTGCGGTTAAAAGTTACTCTGTGATGTGGGTTTTCTGTCGATTTTTGCCGCCTTCATTTGAATTGAGTTAAACCGAGTAAATGAAAATTTGATGCCTATTTATTATTGCAGGGTTAAAGGAACTGTTCCTCATGCTGGTGTAAGGTTGAGAGAAATGATCGCCGGGGTTCTTACTTCTCAGTCAGGTTTCAGTTGGAATGTTGATCCGAGATTGCTCAAGGGTTTCCGATGGAATAATTTACGGTCATGTTTTTTTTTTTTGCGCCACTTGTTTATATCATTATAATAGACGTATAGTGGTCGTACTGACGATACAAAGTATAGCATTGATGCATGAGTGTTGGAAAAGTCATCGAGTTCTCTTGTCATTGCATCTCACCTGCTGTCGGTTATAGGTTGAATTTATAGCAGTTTCACAAATACTGTCTCCTGTTTGATCATTTGATAGCAAACTAGCAATACGTTGCTGAGTTACTTGCCATTGTGTTTGTGTTTGTAATGTAAAATAAACACGGTACATATAATACAATATGAATATCGTTCTATTGACCATTGTTTTGATTGAAAATTCGTCCCTTGCTGTAGATTTGTCCTGGCATTTATTTGGCGAATGCCAAGGTGCCCATGTCAACTAATACCTGCACCGGCTAATTCAGCCGATAAAGTCATGGTTATATTTCGTCCTTGTGATATACTCGTATGTTTCTATTTTGTAAACGTCGAAATTGTTCGAAATCCTTGCATAAGATTTGATATGTTTTTCACCTCTATAATATTGAATGAATGTTTGGTAGCAGATTGCAGAATGGTACTGTAAAAAACTTTGGGTAACTTGTGCAGAAAAACAAGTCTTTTATGAGATGGGATGGTACCAAAATATATACCAAATACTAAATATGGCTACTGAATTCTCATCTCTTCACAATACTTGCGTGAGTACTATGTATTTATGTAACTTATACTGATGTTGACTCTAGATGTACCAAATGAGTAGTCACAACAGTCACTTCCGAAACATGGTCTGGTTATTTAGTCGAAATCTCAACGGTCACATTCCGGATTTGGTGACAGGAGAGAAGATGTTATCGTTTTGGTTCGATAGAAGAAAACCAGACTAATCGCGATGCCATATATATAATTAACATCTCAACTGTACATTGAAAAATGCGAAAGTATTAGTTAAACTTTCTGACTTTTTCGTCTTTGCTTCATGACACTACTTCGCCCCACTAAACTTTTTCGCCTCTTGCTAATCGTAAATTCTAGCTCCGTCACTCAACACCCGCGGCCCAGCAGAGCCCAACTCGATTTTTCCCGGGCTTGGGCTTGAGACTTGGCCCAAAATAGCTCGTAGCCCGGCCCATAAGAGACCGTTATATATTTAGGGCCGGGTATGGGCCAAGCCTTGGGCCTACTTTTCAGCCGGCTCGGCCAATCCCATGATCAACTCTAGTTACAAGTCAAAAGTAATGCAATCATGCTTCATCAACTCCTTAATCTCCATACGTATATATAAACGTATGAAAATGACTTGATCAGAGAAAGTTCCGCCATAACATGGCCTAGGTTTAATGCCATGATCTTTGACCACTTAGAGAAAAGATATACTACTAATTGTTAATACAAAATTTGTGGTAGTAATGAATCAAGACCAACAATATGACAAGTTGCTAAACACATTAATTAATTAAGATAATAAAGTAAAGAGTAATTGTGATTAAAGGACTTTGCTTTGATTTCAGGGTAGTCTTTAAGATCTAAGCATGGAAGTGTGAAACTTTGACATTGGGATTCAAAAAGCTCGAAACTTGTTGCTTAGGTTTCGTCTACTTAGTTTAATACAGTAATTAATTAACATCTTATTGTTTTTATAAACTTGATTATTGTAATATTATTATTATTATTATTATTATTATTATGTGCTAACCAACAACAGCTGTTTTATTTGTGGTGAACATGTAATGCAATTAAGTGAATTTAATGAAATTGTGTAAAACTTGAAAAATTGACCCACTTTTATCGCTGAATAGAAGAGACCACTCTGTTTCAGGATGTTTGGAAGGTTTTGGGATTTGCTACTAACTCTATCTTTTATTAAGATCCTTAATGATAAAACTATAATATTATTGTGTCTTTCTTTCTCTTTTTTTGCTTTTTGTAGTGCATAAAACGGGTGGATGTAAGGTACCTTAGTTTAGTTGTGAGTTTGTGACTAAGTGAGAACGAGTGTTCAACGGTCCAGAACCGGACGAACCGGCTGGACTCGAAGACCATCTACCCCTTTTTCCAAGACCCGGAGACGACCGGATTGGACCGGTCCGGAATTAGAGATTTGGACCACGTTTTAAGACTATTTTTTTATCTGGACTGGAATGGACCGGACCGGACCGGAGACCGGTTGGATGAATTTTCACAACCCGAAGACTGGACCCGATGACAACCGATCCGTTTGCTGGCCTGACCCGGTTTTTGAACAACCCTTCTTGTGAGTGATAATACTCGGTGATACTCATGACCTAATCGATCAATAAGCTCGATATTGAATTTGCCCTTGAGAAAAAAAACTATGGTACATATTTACTTCGTATCCCTTTTTTTGTTGACAAGTAGTATTAGAATGGGTGGACTCATTTCAAGTTTGATTTTTTTCATTTGCAAGAGTCATGAGTTAAACCTGAATCGTTTGTTTAAGAGATTACTAGATTAGAGCCCTTACCACTCACATTAGCCATATCCCATAAGCCAACTTGGTTATTTGTATCTTTTAAAAGGAAAAAGTATGTGAATTAAGACAATCATTATATGATGTATTGTATACTCTCACTATACAAATAAATTATTACTCCGTATATAATTATATTGATGAAAATAATAATGAATATAAATATTATCACTATATCCTCTTTAAGGCGTATAATATAGTTACTTTATTTTTGGATATAAATACAAATATACAATCAAATATCTTTCTTATATGCACCATTATTAATTAATTGTAGAAAATTAAGAATAAAACATCAATTTTTTAAAATAAAGATTTAATAAGATTTCCAAATCGAGTATTGACAGTGTATTAATGTGAGTTAAATAAAAATGTAGGAAAAAAGAGAAGGTGTAAGTGTAAGTAATAATAGGTGATTAAAATCCGGTAGAAAAGATGGTTGTTTTAATGATGGATGCATGTGAGGTTTATTAATGAGACCCACCTTCGATGCTAGTGAAGAACATACACATCAACTCACTCTAATTAAAGTCGACAGCTTTGCAGTTATCAATTTTGCATGGCCAATGCTTTGTCGTTTGATTCATATCTAACATCAACATTATTATTCAAGAGTATGAATGTATGAATGTATGTATGATTCATTTACTTTGGTTTTATGGGTTGTTTAATTAAGAATGTCCTACATTGCTAGATCACATACCATATGTGAGAGGTGAGGATGATATATAATTATATATGATAGTTAGGATCCATTCGAGAGTAGAGAGGAGGATGTTCGTGTTCATCAGTCTAACATTCCTCGGTTTATCGATGTAGTTACTATGTCGTTTTAGTTTGTAGTTGTATTAAAATAAGTGTATTTGATCAAATGAGTCAAATAATGTCACCTGTATCAAACATTTTATAGTGCGGAAAAAAAGAATGAATTTAACTATGAGCAAACATAAAAGGTGGAGTTTGTAAAGAAAAAAAGCAAAAACTTAGAGGTTTTAATTTAGGGGTTACGATGAAATTGGTACCGTGAATATATAATAGTTGTAGATTCGAGTTGCAATCCAATTTGAATTTTACAAGTTGTTTGCCTTATTTGACGTAAATGTGTTCATTTTCGAGTTTCAAATATGCTATTCTTGAAACTCTAACTTTTAATCCAGTACTGTACTCATGATAGGAAGGGTTCACTACAAGAAAATGTTTCATTTTGCGACGGAATATTTGCGACGAACATAAATACCGTAGCAAAAGAGACATTGCGACGGATCCTGCGACGGAAATTCAAACTTGCGACGGAAATTCCGTGTCACAGTTTTCAGTCATGGCGCCTACACATTTCACATGACGGGAAAGTGCGACGGAAATTCCGTCGCTGTCCGTCGCAACATTGCACTTCTGCGACGAAAATTCCGTTGCAAGGTCAAGATATTGACTTAGATATTCTAACTGAAAAGGGACAGGTGGCAGTTACCTTGCGACAGAATTTCCGTCGCAGGATTTGGCTTTGGAAGAGGACAGGTGGCATAGATACTGCGACGGATTTGCGACGGAAAATCCGTCGCATGATTTTTTAATATATCCCACAACAGCTCTCTCTCTCTCCCCGTGTTTCGTTTAATATATCCCACCCAAATCGTCCATTCCCCTATACGACCGCCTTCACCAAATCACCCCTTCACCGGAGCCACCCCCAAGACCACCGGCGCCAACCCAACCCCAGACCACCGGAGCCACACCGCCTACACCACCGGATCTACCCTATAGGTACGCCCTTCTTTCTCTCTCTCCCTCTTCTTTAAATTGTGGCTTTTTTCAGATCTGGCCTCGTCAGCGACCGAGCCACCTCTTGTGGCTGACCGACGACCGCCGGCCGCCGTGCCACCCTCCCCATACCACCGACCCTTTTTTCCCCTTCCCCTTCCTTCTTCTCTCTCCCTTCTTCCTCTCCTCTCTTCTTCTATCGGCCCCACCACCCTGCTCTCCCGCCGGCGCCACCCCCTCCCTGCCCCCTGCTACACTCCCCCTGCTGGCCCCACCCCATCTTTCCCTCCCTCCTTTAAATTGTTATAATTATTAATATACTATATATGTTTTATATATGTTAGTAGTTTATAATTAGTATAGTTTTATGTTAGTATAGTTTATGTTAGTATAATTTATGTTAGTATAGTATAATTAGTATAGTTTATGATACTATAATTAGTATAGTTTATGTTAGAATAGTTTTATGATAAAAATATAATTTATGTTTAATTGTCATTGTTAACATTATTGTTAATGCAAATTGTGTTTATTTTTATGTTTAAGTTTGCATTATTATTGATTAATTGTGTTGTTCATATATGATAGACCTAGTAGCCGTTCAAGAATTATACATTAGGTGTAATTCTTGAATAGTCCCCGTTTTGGCATTGTCTTTGAATCTTTCATGCCATTTGGGTGGTAAATACTAATTATGTTTTTAATTGTTATTTGACGATTAATTTTGGTTGACAGTTCCTTTAATGTTCTATGAATACATATGTAGAGTGACAAGTCATTCAACATTGTGTATTTGGAGAACTGTAGGGAACTGCTGCCGAATTTTCGTCTCATAACAATTAATTAAATGATTAGTATTTACTAATGGTATGAAAGATTCAAAGATGGATTCAAATGATTAGTATTTATTTATCTAATTATAATTTAATACTTAAATATATATATATATATATATCTATGTTATACTAACAAGTATTTAAATTGTAGGTCGGGAAAAATTTATCTGATATCCCAAATGCCGTGAAAGTCTTAGAGAAGACAAAGAAGCACAACATTCGTGGATGGTTATCAAAAATACCAGTTGAACTCTTTGTAAGTTATGCATTATTTCGCTAATTGATTTATGTTTGTCATTTATATTTAATCACATTAACTATTTAAATGACAATTACTAATTATGAGCTTGTTTGTGATGCAGAATAAGATCATGTCAAAGAAGTCTGAGCTTCAAAGTCAAGGAGTCGAAAACATCGACGATAATGAGATCTATTTCAAGGAGACTGGATTTGACGAGAAAGGAAGATGCTACGGATTGGGATCAGCGGTGGATTATTTGTTTGACCATCATAAGCACTCTGTTGCTACCTCAGCCCCGACTCAGTTCACCCAAAGTTTCGCTACAAAGCTGCCAAAGGAGAATGCGGCACTTAGGCAAGAGCGCGGCGAGCAAGCTCGAAAGATTGCAGCTATAGAAGAGTACTTGAGTCAGGTTGGAAGAAATTCTACTCACAGCTTCAGACCTGGAGGTCCTACACAGGGTCGAGACGACTTTGATGACGATGGCGACGATAATGCTAGACCCAACCCATTCACCCCTTCACTCCATTCACTCCGTGTGGTTGAGTGATTAGCTAGTTATTTTGAACTTAATTATGACATAAACCTTTTATTTGTAAGACTTGACTTTTATGATATAAAATCAAAACTTTGTTGATAAATGGTATTTGTGTTACATTAGTAACTTTGTGGTACGTTTACTGCTGGAACATTTCTGTTATTTGCAGGTAAGCTGAGACGGACTAATCCGTCGCAAAAACTATTGTTTGCGACGGAAATGTGCGACAGACATGATCCGTCGCAAAACTGTTTTTGGCGACGGAAATACCATGTTTTGCGACGGACTTTTCCGTCGCGAAACGAGCTTTCTCTTGTAGTGGTTTTGGACTTTCGGGTGTCGATCAATCGATGTGGGTTGCAAATCGTCCTTCTATGTGATGTAGGCCCAAGTAGCCTTTTCAACGTTCCTATTATTCCAGCATTGCAGATAACAAGTTATGCATGGATCTATTGTGATATTGGTGGTTTACGCATTGGAGCCTGTTGCGTATCACGATCCATGCTAGTGACTGACACGCGTCGTTTTGATGTGTCAAAACGATATTTATAACAAGACATAGCACGGTGGCAAGTCAAGGTCGGTCCACTGGGACGGTGGGTATTTGATATGCAAAGTCAAAACTAGCTATGCTCAAGGGTGTCACGAAATAGAAGTGGATTTGAAACTAATCTAAGAACATTGACTAAATGAAAATAAATAGGAAAGTAAGACTAAACTAAGATAATCAAATAACAAGCAAGAAAAGGAAAGTCTAGGATCGGTGGGTTCAAATGGGTAATTTGGGTTCTAGTGAGTCGGGTTCATAGTTAATGGGTAGTCAAACTTGGGCGCGGTGGATTGAGGCTCTCAATCTTACAATCCCTCCCATATACCGAACCAAGCTAGCTCTCGCGTACACAAGGTCGATATACCAACTATATGCAAATCCTAACATATTCCGAGGCTATCGATCTTACGGAAATGTATAATAAACATGAATCATGCAAGTTTGTCAAGCAAACATTTCATCAAACATATAGTATGCACAAGTTGGAAGAAAGACAATTAATCAACAAATCAACCCAATAAACAAAGATTAACCCTCATTAAAAACCCATAACCCTAGATTAATCACTACTCACTACTTAACATTAGGATTATGGAGGAATAAGATATAAAACTAAGACAAGACATAATGATAAGAAGGAAACAAAACATGTAATGAAATGACAAGATTAACAAGTATATGAAAAGGGATTAAGAAGATATACCAACTAATTAAGGCAAAAGATGAACAATAAAAGAGGAAATCTTGAATAAAGGAGAAGACTTTGTCACCAATCTTCAAGTACCAAACTAAGAAATCCAATTACATGACTAAATCTAAGCTAATTAAAGAGTAATTGAGAAAAGATTAAACTAATTAGGACGACTAATCTAATCTAATCTAACTAATTTTGAGTCTAGGGTTTCGTGCCCTTTAATTACATGAGAGGGTCTATTTATAGGTTTACAAAATGAAGGAAAGATGGGCCTCGAGAAGCTTCATGGACTGGCCAAGTCACGACCGTGAAATGGGTTTCACGGTCGTGAAACACGTCTCACGACCGTGAAACTCCAAGTCACGGTCGTGAAGGAATTGGCAGAGAAAGGTCATGTTTCACGGACAAGTCACGACCGTGAAGTGCATTTCACGACCGTGACTGAGATTTCACGACCGTGAAATGAGTTTCACGGCCGTGAAACCAAATGCACGAAAATATAGCTTCTTGGGCATGCATCTCACGATCGTGAGATGCATTTCACGCCCGTGAGATGCATTTCACGCCCGTGAGATGCTCATTCCCCTTCTTCCTTCGCTTGACTTTGTTGTTTCCTTCTCGGTTTCGCTTGCCTTGACTCGGGAGGGCTTTGGCGCGTCGAGTAGGGCCCCCAAGGTATGCCGTGGGTCCTCCGAATGATTCACCTTCTTCTTTGTTGATCAAAAGTAGGTAGAAATCGCCTCAATTGACGGTTTACCTACAAAAACACGATAAAAGCAAGAAATATGCTAGAAGAAGGTAAAACACGTAGAAACGCTCCTAGGGAGCGTTAAAGGCAAGCAAAACGAGATGAAAAAGGGTGAAAATGTGGGGTGAAATGACACTATATCAGTGACTAATGAGTGATCGCCCAAGAGCACGTTTCTAGAGTCTCTAGACGGTTGACACACTAAGGCAATAGAAGTAAGCATTACTCGTATTGAAAGCTAGCAACGAAGATTAAAAAAGCTTGTGCTATGAAGCGATTTTCATTGTCTAGCATTCCGTAAACAGGCTTATCTGATAGTACAATACTTGTAGTATAATATGTTGATCATGCAGAATAATGATATTGCAACACTGCGGTGATAGTTGTACATTATATTTTGCGATAGGTTGTTTGATTGTGCTATTGATGTATTGTTAAGGCTAAGCGTGAAGCATGAAACATGAAGCATGATGAGTCTTAGTTGTAGAATCAAGGATTGACGTGAGTGTTGATGTCGGTTAAAATATTGGTGTTCTTGTGGTATTACTTATTTGAAATGATTGGAGATATATATAGAGTAATGTTGGAAGTGTGTATGATTGTGATAGTGTTGACGGTCTGGAGCGGTGCCAGTTTTGAGTGTAAGCGAACTTCAGGGACAAAGCTAATTTTAAGGATGGTAGACCGTAATACTTCATGTTGGTAGTTTTTATTGCACAGTGAATTGTATTGATTGTGGGTCTATTAGTGAAAGGTGTGGTAATGAGATGGCGTTGGTGGTGCATTGAGGTTAGTGTTATGGGTTGACATGTGATGCTTATAAGTGTGATGATACGCTGTGAATCGTGATGGTTTTAGTACTTTAACGTCGATGTTGAATCAGTTGGATTAGTTGTGATGCTATTTAAGAGTTATGGAATTTGATAAGTTGCACTATGGTTACGGGAGTGTGTTACTTTGTTGTCATTTTGTGTCATCTACTGTTTGCCGCCTTATTTTCACCAGTTATGTTGTTGATGTTGGCGTTGTTTTTTGAGTTTATGTTGTCAGAATCCCGATTCGATCCTACGATTATACGATTTTACGATCCAAAAACGCTTGACCGATTCCATATCTTACGATTCTATTATGATTGTAGATTCTTACGATCCTATTTTTGTGAAAATTTTTAGAGGTAGGATCATAATACGATCCTACGATTTTACGTTTCTACGATCCGATTTTATAGGAAAAAGAATAAGTATATATTTTATTTAATGACATTATAAAATTCGAATCTTTTGTAAGTTATACAAACATATTCATAAAATGACACTAAAACTATGAATCATCAATAATTTATGGATAAATATTAATAAATATGTATTTTGATCTTCAATTTTATGTATTTACCAAATAAAAACTATATTTAGTTAATTCGTAGAATCTTACGATTCTACGATCCGATTCTATCGATTCGATTCTACCCACTCCATCGATCCAAAGTAGAATCCCGATTCTGACAACATTCACTTTATGCTTTGAGAAAGGAGGTATGTGATGTATGTGTAGGTGCGAATTTTGAGGGCGACGTTCATTTTAAGGAGTGAAGATAATAGTTCTCCGTATTTTAGTTGGTCACTCGGTCGAGTACTAGTGGTGTACTCAGTCAAGTGGATTGAGCGAGTGAGTTGACATTTTGGATATGGTAATGTTTTGTGGTTACTCGACCAAGTATGTTGGGCACTCGGTCGAGTAGGTCTGTATTACTCTACTGATTGAATCGATTAGGTATTTCCGTCGATTCATTTATTTGTTAAAAAAGACCTCTCACAATCCATCTCCAGTTTCTCCCACCTAATCTTATTTAAATCGTTTGTCACATTTCTTTTTGAAAAACCCGTCTACAATGAGAATTTGCCAAAATGTAAAGAATTCACCGAAACCGAGACTAAAAAACAAAAGAAAAAGAAAAAAGGGGTAGGAGCGTGACAAGACAAACGAATAACAGAGAGTGAAGCAGACAAATGTTACGACTTTTACGTATAGACATACAACAACATACAAGTCTCAGTCAGATCTATGTCCGTTCAGAGCGCTGCTACAGACTACAGTCCACCCTTTTTATCATTTCTTTTTTTATTTAAATCTTCTGTTCTTCCAAAATATATATTTTTTATTTTTAATTGTAATTGACTTTTCTTAATCCTTACATCTATATAACCATATTCACACTCTTCACTCTTCCACCCACTTTTTTCTCTCTAATTTCAGTCAACAATCTTTTCACTTTCATTTTACTACACAAATTTTGTTGTCACAATAACTACTTCTAGTAGTAGTAGTCTAGTACCCCATCAAAAGGTATGCATGATTATTATTCTTATTATTGTTATTACGGTTTCATTTGATTGTATACGTTGTACATCAGAATAATCCCATATATGACTCAAATATGAATGTAATGATAACCCTTTTTTTTATTTGAGTATTTTCATTGTTATTATGGTCGATTTGATTGTATACGTTTTACAAAATCCTCGTCTTAGAATGTTTTTGAAAAAACGTATATAGTCAAATGAAACAGACAAATGTAATGATAAAGTAATAACCCTTTTTTGATTTGATTATTTGCAGGGTAATATAATGATAAATGTGATGAACCCAAGTAATAAAGAAGTGGAAAGTTATTTAGATCCTCAACTATGGCATGCTTGTGCAGGAGGTATGGTTCAAATGCCTGCAGTAAATTCCAAAGTTTTATACTTTCCACAAGGTCATTTAGAACATGGTCAAGTAAATATTACTGATCTTAAAAATTACCCTAATTTACCTGCCCTAATCCCATGTAGAGTTAATTCTATTAAGTATTTAGCTGATCAGAAAACTGATGATGTTTTTGCAAAGATTACCTTAATACCCTTTAGAGGAAATGATGCTGAGTTTTCTGATGATGGTTTTTCTGGGGGTAATATTGGAAATAATGATCAGATAATTGAGGGTTGTGATAATAATAAACCTGCATCATTTGCAAAGACATTAACTCAATCTGATGCTAATAATGGAGGGGGGTTTTCGGTACCGCGATATTGTGCTGAAACTATTTTTCCTAGGTTGGATTATACTGCTAATCCACCAGTACAGACAATACTTGCTAAAGATGTTCATGGTGTTACTTGGAAATTTAGGCATATTTATAGAGGAACTCCAAGAAGACATCTTTTAACTACTGGTTGGAGTAATTTTGTTAATCAAAAGAAATTGGTTGCTGGGGATTCAATTGTGTTTCTTAGGGGGGAGAATAATGGGGAGTTGTATGTCGGGATTCGTCGTCCTAAGGGTGGGATTGGTGGTGGGAGTGATTGTCTTTCGGGTTGGAATAATCCGAGTTGTGGATCTTCTTCTTATGCCGGGTTTTTTAGAGATGACGAGGCGAATAAGATGGTTAGGAATTTTGGGTTGGGATCGAAGGCGAGAGTTAAGGGAGAAACTGTGCTTGAGGCGTTTAATTTGGCGGCTAAAGGGCAGCCTTTTGAGGTGGTGTATTATCCGAGGTCAAGTACACCTGAGTTCTTTATCAAGGCTTCGGCTGTCAAGGCTGCGATGCAGGTTAATTGGTGTGCTGGAATGAGGTTTAAGATGCCTTTTGAGACTGAGGATTCGTCTCGGATTAGTTGGTTTATGGGGACTGTATCCTCTGTTCAGGTTACTGATCCTGTCCGTTGGCCGAACTCCCCTTGGAGGCTTCTGCAGGTACTTTTTAACTTTCTTTAGTATATGTCGAGTTCGTAGATTTGATTATAGCTCTGTTCTAAACTTCTAATTATACGCAAAAAAACTGTATAAGACGGTCTCATCATATATGATCAAACTCGGTGGTAGATTTTTTGTAAATAAAATGTTTGTTAGCAGATTGATTAAATCGTAGAAACTTGAGGTAACTTCCGAAGAAAAACTCCGAGATTCACCATTAGCAAAGCCGTTACGCTTATACCATAGGAAGGCGTGCTTTACAAATGAAAAGAACTGTTTTTGAAAACAACGTTTGTGATCTTAAATCTCACTTTTTTTCTTCAAAGTTCATGGATCGATAATGATGTTATTGTTGCATGGTTTTATATTCATGTTTCTCATAAATGTATGATTTGTACCCTTTAGTCCTTTACAACGTACTGACCTTTTCACAAACAATAACGTTTTAGGTTGCGTGGGACGAGCCAGAGTTACTCCAAAATGTGAAGCGGGTCAATCCTTGGTTGGTTGAATTGGTGGCGAACATGCAAACTATGTACATGTCCCCACTTTCGCCACCAAGGAAAAAGCTTAGGCTTCCTCAAGCCCCGGATTTCCCATTCGCAGACCAACTTCCTATACCGACGTTTCCAAATAGCACCCTCGGCCCTTGCAGACCCGTGTTTGGTTTACCAAACACTGTCCCTGCAAGCATCATACAGGGAGCCAGGCATTCTCAATTTGGAAACTTTATGTTAGATCTCCACTTAAACAAAGTCAATTCCAATCCCGGTCAATTTACCGGAAACTTCTTAGAAAAGCCCGACCAAATCCGAGAAAACCAATCCTCATTCCTTACAATGGCAACTTCCGAAGAAAATGTCATGAAAAATAGTCCAAGTACAAAAGTACCCTTCATGCTATTCGGAAAACCTATCCTGACCGAGAAGCAAATTTCCGAGAGCTCCGGTGATTCAACAAGGAGCACTTTGTCCGAGAGCAACGTTGAAAAGATGGGAGTTTTATCCGACAGTTCGTCTGAAGTTGGTTTTCCCAGTCCTGACGATCACCATGGAACCAAGTTAGTGTTGGGAATCGGTCCATGCAATAATGTCTTGGATTCGCAGGATTTCGGCCGAAGCCTTAGTCTTTCTGCACTTGGCTCTTATGAAGAGTTTTACAAAAAGATAAAACAGCATGTTTGGCATGGTAGTAAGGTCAGAGAAACTGAGCAATGTGCTCTTTAGATGTTTCACCCAAGTACAACAATACTTGGTAACTTTATGTTTTGTACAATTTGTCTTGTAATGATGAGATAATCTCACTTTTGTTGTTCTTTTTTTTTTAAGGATGTTGATATTATTGTCAACAAAATTATGAAATATGAATCCACTCTTTTATTTGTTGACAATGCAAGATTTTAATTCTCTATGGGCTAGAAGTCTAAAAATGACTTTTAATTAAGACGCGTAATGTTCTGTATTACGTACTAATTACCGATAAAATACGAAATCACATCCTACCGTTTTTGTCTAAATTTTTCTATTCAAACAAGGCAACATGTTACAACTTACAAGTATGATGGCAAGTCACCGCGAAAAGAAAGCGACACCGACACCGATGAGAACATTATACGACATTATTTCAAAGTCAAGAATTAGCGTTCATATACCACATAATTTAAATTATTTTGCGTATAATATATGGTAGGTTAAGGAATATGTGTTGGAAGATTTGATTGGGCACCTCACGCCACAAATTCTACAAGAATTGAAGGTCAAAGTAAACCAAAAATACAAAAAAAAAATAAAAATAAAAATTTATTGGTCTTTTTTTTGGCAATCCCAAGTCAAATGTTGATAATGCAAGAATTGATGATTTTGGATCTATACAAATTTTTCTAGTTAAACCAACAATTTTGTCTTTGACTTGTGTTCATTTGTCATGTTAGTGTTCTGTATATTTTGAAAACGAAACAAGTTATTATAATTTATACACGTGAATTGATGAGTTGTACTCTAATTTATAGGGTTATTTATTAAAACTTGCATACGTACAAAATAATGAAACATTCATCCATGAAGTATTAGTCAATGTAGCATGGGTTTACACTTTACATCATCTAGGTGAGAACATAGAGGCTCTACCTACGTATTATTTAGATCATCGAGCGGGTCAGTTAGTTTATCTGGTGTAAAATCGTTGTATTATGCTACGACTTTAACTGTAGGCAATAATAATAATAAAGAAAATGTTTAAGCGTTATAGTGTTTGAAATTGGTGTATTGTAAATATATTCAGCCTGACCACGGATAGAGCCTAACCCCACCTGACCATGAAATTACCCTTGGGGGGAGCCGGATCGAGTGAGGTTGGCTCATAACCGGTCTATGGAAAGAGCCGGGTTATTGGACCATTTCTTTATTTTGTTTTTTTGGCACCTAGGACGAATATATAACCAGGTTGTATTAGGAATTACTATGAATTATGTCACCATAATTCACATTAACTCCTAATAGGTTGCAAACCTTGGGACGTGAAACAGCGCGGTGTGGCAAACCGAGAATCAAGCCGACGGGTTGGGAAAGACGTGGCCCACAAGTCAGACTGAGCCGAACCGACCCTTCGGTCGAACCCATCCAAATGGCAAGGTCTAGTACTAATATCAATATCAATATCAATATCTATGTTTTAAATTAGTGCAATCAATATTAAATTTAGTTTATTGTTTAAAATATACTAAAAGTTGTGCGTTGGGATTATGAGGGAGTGCGAATTACTAAAGCGGGTCCTAAGGCACTAGATGTGGCATCCTTGTTTTGCTCATATTGAAGCATGAAAGTCAACATTGGCTAAGCTTAATAAATTAATTAATAAATAAATAAATGAATTAGTACAAATTTAGGTTAGATGATGAAGACGCAAACATCTGTCAGTTGGATTAAACCACGACTATCAATACCACTCGTGGGGTTTCCATATCTTCCGGATTGTCTCTTACGTTATCATCACTCCTATGCAATATTTTCACCATCTTACTTACTTCAATTTTATGCTTTTTTATTTTCAACTAAAGGAATCCTATTTTCAACTTTCTTGTCACTTATTATATTAATAATGCAAGTTAATAAGATTATGATTTACCATATACATAAGAAAGGAATATATGTGGTGCTACTAGAGTTACTAGAGTACGTACTAGCTTGTTTTCAACTAGAAGCAGTGGTGGAGCTAGGGGGGTAGCAGCGGCGATCGCTCTTCCTGGTGGTTGAAATTTTCAGGATTTTAGTTAAATTTTTCGAAAAAAATTTAAATGTACCTTATAAAATTAGTCATTCGCCCCCTCCCCCCTAAAATTTTTCGCCCCCTAATTTCAAATCCTGGCTCCGCCACTGATTAGAAGATTGATGGATTCTCATGAAATTTGAAATAACTATATAGTTCACTTATCGTCTTGACTTGTTTCATTTTGACGAGTTATATCATCCTCCCAACAAGAGACTTGTTTCTATTTCACTCTCTCATGTACCGTTAGGTCAATTAGTTGGTTGTCTATTAGTACAAAGGACTCCCGTGTTCCGAGGTTCGTACTCTAAAAGATTTCACTTTAATTTATCTCAGTTTACTTTTGTAAAAATAAACTAAAAAAAATTATAACCCTTGTTAATGTAAAGTTATTAATAGACCATTAATATATAGAAGAAATTAGAGTTTTTGAAATGTCCTACATACCATGTCTTCAAAGATTAAGCTTTATATATAATATATGGACCAAAATCATATTCAAGATTGAACTAATATGATATTTTTGAAAACACTTGACATGATTCATATATAGTAGTTGATCTAAAATGACTTGAACTCAAAAACACAACTACGCTGTAACTCCAAATCTAACTTGAAGTGATCAAATCAAAAGCATATGATATGCTAGAAAAACCCCGCTCTCTTAAATCGATTACAGGTACTCTATGTCCTTGAGCTTCGACTATGTTGCGTCTAACCTTTTTTTAGCTAAATGAAACTGAGTTGAATTGAAATTTGTTATAATGAACAGAGCTGAATTGAGGTGAAAGAGAGCTGAAATTAAACCGAAAAAACAGCCTTAAGGAGATTAATTATTTTGTTCAGGTCAAACAAAACTCGAGCCAGAATGCATAACTAGACAACTCTAAGCTCACATTACAATACTCAGTCGACACTATACTAAATAACCGAATATGAATGTGATTCGAATCAACACATTCATATTCAATCCGAATAACCCATTTTAAAACATTTAGATAAAAGTACTAGGAAATGAATTTAACACATTTATATAAAAATAGTAGGAAAAGTTGTAGGTTTCCAAAAATGAAGATATATGAAAGTGACTGGAAGAGGCGACAATAGGAAGCAAATGGAGTGGCGGAAGAGCAGGCGACACTGAACAACTGACACAAACAGACAGTCTGATTAATACTTAAAAACCATGCATTGGGATTTGAGTCACTTCACTTTCTCAAAACCAAACCAAACGCATTATATGTTTGATTAACTCTACTCTTTAGTCTTTACCACTTTGTCGGTCAATTTTTTCTTTTCTTTCTTCTGTCATTTTCATAATCGCAAACTTACAACAATAGCTGCCTGTCATGGGCCCCACTCCATTACTCGGAACCTCATTTTCGTGTCTTATCTTATTGTGAGTATTTTATCATAGGCGATGATAACGTCATTATTGTCTTATTTAGCACAAATTCTCATTAAAGACGAATACTTTACTGCAGAAGTTGAATATAGGTCAAATGTTCACATTTTAACTAATGTGACCATTTTAGCTTTGAAAGTTTGTTATGGTTACATTTCGTCTTAAATGAGTCACATTAACTTGTGACGAAATGTGATCTGACTTCAGCAAGACTTATTAGGCTGGTTTAATGTCACTCAAATACAAGCTAATTATATGGGTATCTTACTATTCACTAGACTTGACTAAATAACCTGACCCGGAAAGGCAGACCCAAGACCCAAAGTTGACTAAAATTACACCACCCGAATATGACCCAAGATTTCTTGACCCGTAACTGCCCTGACCCGAAAATGACCCGATCTGAAATCACCCAACCAGAAAATGACCCGACAAAACATAAGTCTAATTGAACTAAAA
This sequence comes from Heliosperma pusillum, assembly GCA_022085475.1. Taxonomy (NCBI): domain Eukaryota; kingdom Viridiplantae; phylum Streptophyta; class Magnoliopsida; order Caryophyllales; family Caryophyllaceae; genus Heliosperma; species Heliosperma pusillum. The sequence continues at coordinate 386,771 of JAIUZE010066097.1, forward strand.
ATACTTAAAATAGCTTTTTCTCTCCTATTCATTGACCCGACCCGAAAGAACCCGACCCAGTTGAGCTGACACAGACGTGAAATCCGAAATGACCCGACTCGACTCGAATCAACCCGAAATCAATGAGAGACCCGAACTGACCCGACCCAAACCCGACCCGGTTAACCTGTTTACCAAGTTTACACCCTCTCATAACTTGAATGACATTAATAAATATAATAGTATATTTATCATTACCCTTTCATTTAATCTCTCTTTATCTTTTATCGCCCCGTCCAAAGTGAGACTGACTGGTTGGATATAAGACGTAAATGAGACAATGATCCCAATAAGTGTGACACATTTACCCTCACAACACAACACTAACACAACACAACAAGACTCTGGTGACTTAGAGTGATTAATTTGATGGGTCATGCATGCTGTTTTGTTAATAAAAGAGCAATTAAAACTCCACGTTACTATTTCTTACAATTGAGGCACATATTCTGCCTACGTCTTTGCCTTTGCCTTTGCCTTTGCCTTTGCTCCTGCCGTCTTCTTCGGAGCTATACATACTTGTATTCTACAACTATTCACTCTATCACACTTGTATAATATATATTTCCTTTTTAACTTTTTCTTTGCTTGGATATAATATTTGATAAAAAAATCTGATAGATTTGAGAAAGTTAATCCAACTATGAGCATTTGATTTCAATGAATGTAGTTTTACAAACTTGGGATTTTATGCCATATTATTACGGAGTAGTAATTACTTTACCCAAATGACTAATTTTACTCAATATAATCTCTCTTAAATAAAATAAAATAAAATAAAATAAGTTAGTATAGGCAATATCAAATACGCGACGACGTAATGCTAGAAACGGATATACTCGGTCCCATGTCTAAACAAGTGACTAACAAATATACGATATCCAGATTTTATCCGGTTTTGATAATTTCACTTTATGAAACGTATGATTATGAGTAAAATTGATATTAATAATATTGAACAAAAGTGTAATACAGAGTAATAAAAGGTATTGTACTATAAGTAGTTATTTTAGTAATGTGTAAGTTTTTTAACTATCGGTTTTACAGTAATTCTTGTGTAAAACTGTTTTATAGCTGCAGTAATTTTCAATTTTTTTTTGTAGGAGTATTACTCTTGAATTTTGCATTTTAGATTCCTCACACAGTCAGACATTTGCATGGCTATAAATAGGTTTGAAATCTTTATTTTATTTTAGAAAAATAAAATATTATGACGACCTTTCTAAAAAGTATTTCCTCTGTTCCATTTGATTGTATACGTTTGTTTTTTGGACACTATTCATAATTGAGGAGAATATTTAATAGAACTTCCAATATATAACATAAAAGATAATCATGTGAGATTTTGTTTCAATTGTCTTAACAAGGACAATATTAATATCAAATTTTTATAATTTTTAGTAATATGTAACTACAAATAAAAACAAAACAAAATGAGCATCGTCATACGTGATAAAGCAAACGTATACAACCAAATGAAACGGAGGAACGGAGGAAGTAATACAATATATACTGGTAAGAAGAGAGACAGAAGTAGAAGGTAGTAAAAGCTATTCCTAGAATTCGCATCTATGTCTCTAATAAAATATTCCTACTATTTTAGGTGACAAGATAATGCTTTTGCACTCTTTATTTATTATTCATTCAACTTGGTACGTAGTGTTAACAGTGATAGTATTAAATTAGTAGTTATAGTATATTTATAGCATGCAATAGGTCTTGCTTAAGACGGGTCGGATCTTAAAACGGGTATTTTGTGAGAGGAAATGGGTAAAGGGGACAAGGTGAGCTCCCCCCATGTACTCTCCACTCACCCTTGATGGGTATTTTGTGAGAGAATATGGTATCCGTCTTAAGCTTAAGACGGATACCTCCGTCTGAAATAAGAATTTGTGTATTTATATTACTCCATACATAAATATATTATGCACAGTACGTTAAACACCTCGGAATAGAATGCTCTTCTGTCAGCTCTGCTTCTTTCATTTTCATATTTGTGTCAGACAGCATTCATTTTGCATGCATCAACTTGAAACTTATATTATTATTATTATTAGTAGTAGTGTAATAGATTCCCTTCTCTATAAGTTACCATCAACACACATCAATGCCATACTCAGTAATATATAACAAAAAAAGTTAAAAATAATAGTACATTCGTACAAATATATAAAGCTCCAGTTTGGCAAATTCTCATTAAAGACGATCAATTTTGTCTTCAGCTGAACACGGGCCTTTTGTGACTAGTTCAACGACCAAATGTAACCATGTGACAAACAACCAGTTATAACTTAGGAAATGGTACTGTTTACGTTTGTCGTTAAACTGGTCACATTTGGCCCGTCTTCAACTGAAAATGAAAATGTGACCGTTTTCAGCAAGACTTATTGCCTGTTTATTAGTCCCTCATATCGATCAATTCATTTAAAAATTCTTATATCTGACGGTCACAAGTTTGTCACCTCTCACATCGACGAAGTAATGGCAAACAAGAGAGGGTTACGAGAGGTTACAAGATTGTGACGGTTACAAGCGAGATTCGTTGTTCATTCATTAGGTCAAAGACCAAGTGAAGAGAAGGTATGTGTTAGAAAAAAGAGAAAAAAACTTGTACACGAGGAGAAAAAACCATCGGCACAGTACTTAAAAATCAAAACGTGAGATGACTGATAAACCTAAATAAGAAAACGTACTGAAGTCATTGAATAAATAAACAAATCGTAAAAAAGTAAAAGGTGTATACCCAATTTTGTTGATAAAAACTTGTGAAATACTCGTATACACACAAATAATAATGGGACGTGCTTTTTCACATACGAATTTTACTGGGACGTGCTTTTTCACATACGAATTTTACTCTTTCACATACGACATTTACAATATTACCCTTGTCATTTTTTCATTCACTCCCCCAATTAATTTTTTCCTCCCTTCCCTCACCGCACCGCCGACTGACCCAGTGACAACCTACCCCACGCCGGCGGACCCACCAACCGAAATTAATTACTATAATCAATATTTAAAAAAACAAAACATATAAATAAGTATTTAAAAAAAAAACAATTTAAAAAAAAAGTGACGTAGAAGTCAGACCCCATCCCCCTTTTCTTTTTCTAACCAGAACCACCACCACCACCACTACCAGGCAACCACTAGCCTATCACCACCACCACCACCCCCGGCCGTTCGCCCTACCCATCCCCTTCCCCCTGCTTCGGCCGTTCGCCCTCCCCATGCTCCAGCCTTTTCTCTCTCCCCCTCCCCCTGCTCCGACCAGTGGCGGAGCCAGGATTTAAATTTAGGGGGGGCGAAAAATTTTAGGGGGGGCGAACGACTATTTTCCTAAGGTACTTTTAAAAATTTTCGAAAATTTTCGCTAAAAACTTCGAAAATTTCAACCGCCAGGGGGGCGACCGCCCCTGCTAGCCCCCCCCTAGCTCCACCACTGGCTCCGACCAAATAGCCTCCCCTTTGCACCAGCCGGTCGACTGAATGGTCGTCGACACTCATACCACTGCTCATAACCCTAATTAACCACCACCTACTATCCTATTAAAAAAAAATTATTCATAATTGCAATAAAATAAAATTACTTCTTTCAATGGTGAATTATAATCCATTGTTCAACTATTAGATTTTATTAAATTTGATTTAAGACTAGATGTTTATAGGAGAATCAATTTGATTTTATTAAATTGATTTTGATTAAATTTAGATAAAGAGAGATTGTGTTTTAGGAAAAGGTTAGCATATGGAAGGTTTATGAAAAAATGTATGTGAAAGTAAAATTTGTATGTGAAAAAAGTAATTCCGATAATGGTAAGACAATGGCATTATGCATGCCACAATTAAAATGATTTATGCACAAGTCACTTTCAATCATTTTAATTGAAATATATACTACATATTCAACGAAATTCAGGTAAATGATATTATGAGTATAATCAAATAACTCTCTTAGATCACAAAGACAAATAATCTTCCTAATTCACAAAATAAATAAACAAATAAATAAAAGAAAAAGAACGTGACATACCCTGGGTCGTATTATAAAACAGCACAAATTCTAATTTGTGACGAACCGACCCGTCACAAGCTTGCGACAAGCCAATTCCCTCTCACAAAGTGCAAGTGGGGATGCAAGTGGGTTGGAAATGGAGCCCCCCACTTGCACCCCTTGCGACGGGTCGGTCCGTCACAAGCAAGAATTGCTGATAAAACAAAGGCACATATCATGATTTAGACTTTAGGTATAGAAGAATGTTTTTCTAACAATAGTAGTGGAAATATAGTAGTATTATAGTGGTAGCTAGGAGAAATAGAGAATGTCATAAATTATAAAAAAACTATTCATAATAACATCATAGTACTCAATTCGATAATGTTTTCCAATAGGCCTAGGATAAATTTTAAGCCGATTATCGACGCGTACCAAATTTTAGGATCAATGTTTTTTTTTTTATAATAAATGTTTCGCAAAGTAATCTAAATAAAAGCTAAACACGTATTTTATCTAAATTATCTTTTAACACAAAGTTGGAGTTTTAGATTAATAGGCTAGACATGATTGGCGCCAAAATTAGTTAATTTCTACGGAGATGTGGTACAACAGAACTCGGACAAAATTGACGTGGTTGCTTTGAACCTGCTCAAACTTTACTGCCTTTAACGGGGAGCCATCCGCATCAAATAATTGCTTTGGTCGGTAAACGGCTCCGGGGTAAGCATTCTCTGTTGAATTTTTTGCGGCAAGCGCATGCGTGAAAACACGAACTGTCAGCCAAGTTATAACTTCCGATGGTTCATCCAGGCAGGCAATGCTCTGACTATACTTTGTCAGCCACCACTGCGGTTGTTGATTCAAGGAAATCTATACGATTTCTTGTTGAATTGATTTTTTCTTGTATCTCCTCTGCCTTTTCTCGTGTCTCACAAACAACTTTATCAGGTGCCTTCTCCACAAACTATAAGTGAAATAAGATTAGTAAGAAACAGGCGGCTTTATGCCTCAAAATGCAATATTTTCAAATCAAGAAATACGTTGGTTAATATAAACTTGCAATTTAACAAAGCGGCTATTTATTTGGTTAAGGGGGAAGGGAATAACGTGTCTTGATCTTTACTCTCTTTGCGAGTGTTAGCTTGAATTGTTTATATTTTCGGTGTAAATACAGCTATTAAGAGCAGATTTGATGCCATTCTCCTTGCATTTGAACTCAAGTCATGAGTACCAACTCCACAAAGTAACTTCCAGCAAACCTAACTCACATCTGCCATTTCCTTGTATTGTAAACATTTTGAATGCCAACGGATTTCGAGCCTAATTAGCAAGTACCAGCAGGCAGCACCACTCAGTGGACTCAACTGCAAATTTAACTCACATTTGCCATTTTGTTGCATTGTTAGTCAATCCCTTTCGTCCCAATAAGTTTCTCTCTTCCTTCATTTACCACCAAAAGCTAGGTACAATAAGTAGATAATCAAGAGTTAAAATTTCATAGAGCGCGTTCATACCTTTGGAGAACTAAGGCGAGCTTGAAGTCCTTTATACTCCCCTTCCATCTTCACAAGGCGCTTGTGAAGCCGCTGTACTTCAGAAGAGATATCTACCATATCCGCAAGAGGAATATACGCCTCCAAACCTTCACTGACTACCAAGTGGACCGACTGATTTGCATTTTCTGAGGTTGGTACGATGGTGTTACTATGCTTACAGTAGCTTAAAAATTTCAAGCGAAAATAATTCTATACCAGATTGGATTGATGAGATACCTGGGAGTGATCCTGTGAAATGTACGCCTTTCAGATCCAGTCTGGATAAGATAGCTAGAACTTCTTTCTCCTCCTACATCAAAAGAGGATTATAACTTTTTGAAAGGTTATACTATTAATCAAGAGGATTACAAATGATGTGACAAAAGGGTACACTAGGCACAAAAATCTCTCCAGATATTCATAAGATTGGACTACTACACAACCATATTATAAACGTAATTACTTTTTTACGTACAGACTTTACTTTTTCACATAAACTTTTTCATTAACTTTACATTTAATACCCCTCTTACATAAAACCTAAGCAAATTATCTCTTATAACAACCTTTTTCTTAAAACCTAATCTTAATGCTCCAAGGACTTCTTGAACAATGAAAATATACCAGCCCAGAATCTGTCGCAAATTTCAAGTCTGTATGACAAGTAGGTACCGTCACAAAATGCGATCATGATAACATTAAAAACATCATAATTTGATAGTGATGCAATGTTGCCTGAGAAATAAAATGCTCTTCTGTAGAGCAAAGATTATAATAGGCTTTTATTTCCCACTACTGTACAATCGGTTTGCTTAAAATTGCAGTAAAACCAACAATCAACGCCCTTTCCATAGGCAGGCTTATGTCGTAATGCGGATGATTTCCTCTGACAGCCTATGTCCAGTTTTTGCAGGGAAAAACTTGCAATTCCAGTATATACAGTACAGGATCACATAACGTACTCCATAGGCTGGCGTGGTGGGAAATACAAATTCACGGTGGCTAGAGTAAGGGAGGTGGAGCAGGGTGGGGGGGGGGATAAAGGGCGCCAAAGCAGAAGGGTATTACAGAGGGTGGGGTAGGCCGGAAGGAGGGTAGGCCAGTGGGTGGGGACTCTGGGGAGGGAAGGGGTGGGTAAGATTTTGAGTGAGGGAGATGAGGAAAAATGACATGTAAAATCGTAAAAAGCATATGTTAGTGTTTATGTGAGGAAGCACAACCCATCATAAAAAGCCGTTGCCATTTACCAACTAGAATACAAATAAGATTCAGCTAATTCAATAATTAGCCCTTGTCAATATTCTCAAAAGCATAAGGTCAAAGGCACAGACATAAAGTAGAATATATCTAATTTTTCCAGGAGATAATAATACATAACAATTTTCATATACGCAACTCATTAAAGTTTCTGACCCGCAGGGACGCAGGGTAGAAAGCACGTATGACACAAAATTCATACTTAGCCACCACACCACACTTGACGAGTTGAGGGGTAAATGATAATGGCTAATCCCCACCCCAACTCCAACACCCACCAAAACACTCCATATAATCGAGTCCGATTGGGGCCAGTAGCAGATGTGGTGCAATATCTTTACCCACCTCAGTGACGTCCATTTTTTTAGACCATACATAGACACTTGGACATTTGAAGAGGAAACTTAAACAGAATAAAGAGATAGGATAGAATCAACTTCATACTTACAGATATGTACTGAAGAACTTCTGGATTTGCAACTATAGTTGCAGAAATCCGTTTTGCTGGCTCAACTGTGTACTCAGCTCGGACATTACGAATAGCTCTAGTCTGTAGATGAAAATCAAATTGATTGACTTTTGTTGGTTCCACTTGCATGCTGAATAACTTTAAAAGCTGAGAAGTTATCATGAAACTTAGTAGTACTCTATAAATAAATATATGTCTTACCAGATCTTGGAAATTCTCAAATCGTCTAATCGCATTTGCATTTATCGGAAGTGATGTTTCAGGCCATGGTGATATTATTAGAGGATCTTTCCTATTAGGAAGTGCCTGCATGTTGATAATAAACATATATCAAGCTCACATTATGATCAAACCCTACCTCCGCATTTCCAATGAAAAATCAGTTACGTATATCACGCCACAGGCTCCATATGATTTCTTACATACTCAGTACACTTGTGGAGCAGCCTAACATTGCAACAGCAGAAAAACTAGGCTAAGCAGTATTGCTGAGGAAAAGGAATCCCAGCCACCATCTCTCATCTTACGGTTAATGCCAACTTTTCTAAAACTGAGATCTACTCCAGAATACTTAAGAAATTATTCAAGCAATATGCAATTGCAGTTTTCATGAATACTAGGCAACAAAATGAAAGGAGGCTATTGAGAGGCATACTAGGCAACAAAAAAAAATTAATTGAATCATTCTCAAAAACATACTTATACAGCGCGGGGACTGAGATAATACGGGTAAGACAATATCCTGAACTCAATTTTGCTTTCATCAACGAGATTTTCATCGTTAAAAGAAAATTTCGTGTTATCAAGTGGAGCAAGGTTTTTATGCTAACTTGCACGCTATGAGAGAGGCTCTTGCCTTTAAATTGTTTTGAAAGCCAGGTATACGGTATGCACCACCAGCAACATCACGCCATAAAAGCTCCCATATACACAAGAGTGAGGAGGGTACAGATGTATACTGTTTACAGTCTTTCACCATCCAATTAATTCATCAAAGGTTTCAAGGAAAATTGTATTAATTAACTACTACTAGACAATACAAGCGTAGACATTTCAGTGAGTTAAGATCGCTCTGAAGCTGAAACATACTGACTCTTTCAGGAAATTACAACATTGTTTGGAAATAAAGTAGGAAACAAAGGTAAGGGAGAGGGATGGAGGGGAAGGAAATGGGAAGAGGTGGAATGGAGCCTTGATGTTTTGCCTCCAAATCTTTCCCATCTATTAAAGATTCTAATTTAGCTTGTAGAAGAGGGACTGTATTCCTCCATTTCCCTGATACCCAATTTGCTATGTAAACAAGGGAAATTATTTCCCACCCTTCCCTCACATTCTAAGCTCCCATTCCAGACAAACGGTATAGGTAGAGGCATAGAGTTAAGTAAGATTAATAAAAGCTAACTAATTTGCATGTAGATGTAAAGGCATTTATCAAAAACAAACAATGAAGGAGGATTAAAAAAGTGTCACATTTTGACTTCTGAAACTAACATGGACTCGGAACTAATAATGCCTGCACAGCAAATGAAATCAGCTAGAAAGTGCTCAGTTTGCCACAGCTCATATGTCGAATAACATGGTGCTAAAACGTCTGGAGAGCTAAGAACAGAGAACAGAAGTACTTGATGTTGACTTACTTGCCAAAGAGCCTCCGTGACAAATGGCATGAATGGATGTAATAATTTCAGTATGTTTTCAAAGACATACAAGAGCACTGCCTGTGCTGCGAAGGTTATGGGTTCGTCCCCAGATTGGTACAGACGAGCTTTACTAGCTTCGATGTACCTATACGACAAAAGAAGACAACTTTAGAATAAAGATATCATAATTCTCAAATTCTCATAAGATGATTATTACAACGTAGCATATAACCAATAGGCATTAAGTCAGTATTCCTGAAATGACTAATTTAATCGCTTTGTACAAGTTTTGCTGTAAGGAGTGACAAATATAATTTCTCAAATAAATACAAATGTATATCGCGACATTCACCTTTCCACAATGAGGAACAAACTCCAAATTTATCCAATCTAATCACTTACAGCGGCTATTAGACAACTCTACTTCCCCTTATTAATGATTTCATATTTCTATGATAAGATTTTTAGAGAACCCATGCATGGAAGGTAACCAATAAATCACGAATAAATCTTGCTACATCTGGATTCTTCAGAATATTAATAAGTAACGAGAGTGCAATAATGTTTTCGGGGTGTGAAAATTTCGGTTTGGATGAGATACGGATTCAGATTGGAGATCCATAAGAACCTGGATTGGTTTCAGATCATATAAATCTTATCTGAACCGATCCATTTTCATCCCTAATAAGCAATTGTGAACGTCATGACATAGTTCAATGCTTATTTTTAAAAAGCGTGCCTTGAGTGCACCTAAGGTGCGCCTTGGATGAGGCACTAGCTAAAACAAGACTCGCTAGTACACTTTCCTTGTCGTTTTCATCTAGATCTATAATTATGCCGTTTCTCTATTCAAACTAAGGTTCAATGACTCATTTTAATGTTACTTTGTACTTCCTCTAGTAATACTTAACTATCAGAGCATCAAAATAAGGAGAAGTGGTGTTAAAATAAGCGTACCAATCAGCAAAGTCTCCCCAGAAGAAATCATAAGTTTCTCTAGCAACATCTCCAAAGTAGTATTTGTCATAACTTGTTGTCACTAGGTCTATAAGAAGGTGAAGTTTTGAAACCTGTTTATCATAGAATACATAAATGATACAGAACTCAAAAAAATAAATACAACAAGAAGCTTGACAAATTATGATCTCACCGCCCAACACTCTGGTAGCCTCAGCCTGAGCAGTGATTCTTCACTATCAAACTGAAACAAAAATGAACGATAACAAATGAAGCCATGTACCTTCAAAGATGAGGTCATACACTCATACTCTTCCCGATAATAAGTAATTGCAGACGTGAAGTAACAAGGTCAGAGAGAGCTAGAGCAACATATGAGGGTAAGGAGAGTAGAGAAAGAGCAAGAAGAAGTCATTCTAGGACAACATAATAATAATCCACCAACACCATCAGCATCAACAACAAAAATCAAACGAAAAAAGGAAGAGGGGAACCATGGCAAAGAGTAAGAATCAAAATAAATAAGAATTAGTCTTGTGTAAGGCGGTTTTACACTAATATAGTTATAAAATGGATCCCAACACAACCCTATTAGTGGGTACAAGTGGTTACTAAAAGATCTCGTTTTACGATAAATTTGTGTAACACCAACATAACACGGGTATTTGTGAATAAATAAATAAATGAATAAGTGAATAAATAAGAACAGAAACAACAGATACACAAATGTGGAGATACGTGAGACAATAAGGGGATAGATACAGAAAAACAAAAGGCAAAGAATGCAATATTACAACAGATACACAAATGTGGAGATACATGACACAATAAGGGGATAGATACAGAAAAAAGAAAAGGCAAATAATGCAATACTAAATGAAAAAGTTTGAAAAAAAAAACAAAAGAAAAGGAAAAAAAAACTAATAAGACCACAAAAGGAGTCGAGCTCACTCAAATTCACAGGTTCCCATCACCAGTCCATTCTCCAATTCCATATTTTGTTTAACCCCAGTAAATCCACATCAATTTTGATCAACTTACATGTTCTTTTGAGTCACCTTGTAGTTACGTTAGCTATACTACATTCTTTTCTCACTTGGTCTTTGTCGCACATGGTCAAATCATCTTAAGAAACTATCTCATCTTATCACAACTAGATGCAACTCCACCTTGGTCAAGTCAAACGTGTTGAATATATATAGTCAAGTCATCTACTCAGTATTTCAATTAAGTAGGAACCCTAAAAATCGACTTAGAAGCAGAATTATGGACATGATTTCAATTCTCAAGTGACTCACAGGCTGGCCGAGGAAACAGAAGCAACATGTGTATTATTAAATGCTAAAGACATAAGAGTAAACATGAAGGTTTCAAACAGCAACAGAAGAAAAGGTGATAACACATGAAACGGTCAGTTTCAGACTATTAAAGCATAGACAATAAATACATGTATAAACCTCATATGACGAGAGGATCTTCCATGCAGAGTGGTCACTTTGACTAGGTAAACTCTGCAGCACAAACTTGCCAGCATTCCACAACTTATTAGTGAAAGCCTTGTTTGAAGTCAATCTTTCAGTTGACAAATTAAGGTCCTGAACAGAGAAAATAAATTATTGTAATTGGTATCAAATATATCCAAAGCCCTCCAGTGACGTACTGACTTGATGAAAGTTAGTCATTCACTAAGGAAATGATTGTAATACCCGAAAAAAATGAAGCAACAAAGGAGATACTATATTTCATAACTGAAACAAGACAGAAAGACTAATTCTAAATAAAAAGGGAAGGAGGCTAGCAAAGGTCAGGAAATGGATTTCGGAGTGGATAAATGATGAAAAAATACAACAACACAAGCATGATGTTGGCCTTTGTAGTGACAGAAGGATGGTGCTGGTGGTACCGTGGCAGAGGAATAAGATAATAGATACAGTCATACAGCATAAATCAGCACACATAAAAAGTTCAAGCATCAACTAGTGGCGATCGGAGAATGTGAGTCAGTGCCGTGGCTTTACTACGAACCTTATTATCGTCTAAGCTACACAGAGGGGCCGACAGCGACTACGACTTCAGCAAATTATCACGTAGGCTATACCGCTATATTATTTATATATTTGTATTCTAGATTTTTTTCCCTCCAGCTAACATTTAGCTGATATATATATATATAATATGAAGTCAATAGCGACAAATGTTGACCTCAGAAGTCGGAGTAACCTACGACTGCAAAGGAATTGATTCACCAGAACTAAGACGCTTGGCAAAAAAACTAGCAAACCGACAAAGAAGTTAATCATGTGCTGCATATGTAAACTTTGTATCCTTCAGCAGTTCTGACCAGAAACTTGAGTATCTAACAAAAATTACACACTTCTATAGAACACAAACCTGACCAGCAGTTCCCAAGGCAAGTGCAAACCGCAAAGCATCAGTCCCAAACTCCTTGACCGTATCAACTGGATTAATGACATTCCCTAATGTTTTGGACATTTTTCTCCCCTGGAAACACCAAAATATGAAGCAAAATATTAAATGAATTCCAAACGACATGTTGTCATTACTCTATTAAAAAAAACATAATTTATCTGCAAAGTCATCCTTTTTCTGGAAGTGTTCTAAAATGAAACCAAGAATGTTGGAACTTCCTCAAATGTGCATACTCCCTACACGCTACATCCAATTTTGTCGATCCGGTAGTCACTAGAGATATATGACTAGTGCAGTGTGCAACACTCCAATTTGAATAAATCTCTTTAGCATGCAATGATGCAAATAAAAAAAATTAAGCGTATTGCCCATTTATTTAATGTGCAATGCTATGATTTTCCTTCAAAGAACAGGGAGACATCAATAGAAAAGATGGATTCCCAAAAATATGCAATTCCTGCATGATAATTTTGAAAGGACCACAGCACTCATACTTCCGCTGCATGCGCATGCTTAAGTTAAGGAGGAGAGGGTCGAAGAAAGCCCTTAGAAGGATGTCATTTGCAACTTAGTTTCTAACTTTCATAAATAAATAGCAAAATACAGAGATTTTACATTTTACCTAACAGAAGTAAACTATGGTTTCAGATATTGGTGACACAATGAAATCTTGATGTTATACCTTGCAACTTGCATGTGTAAGTTGCCCATTGAATTCAAAGAATGATTAAAAAAACACTTACTTGAGAGTCGCGTATAAGGCCATGCAGATATACATAGCTAAAAGGAACTTTTCCAGTGAATTCTATGCCCATCATAACCATTCTAGCAACCCAAAAGAAAAGTATATCATGCCTGTTCAACAAATGTAAACGCATCAGCGACCTTGTGACTCATTGAGATAGCTAGAAATCAAAATCACAGAGAGATGACTGGGACACCATGCACCTGCTGAACTACCCATACTGCCATACACTGACTCTAGAGCAAGGGGGGAAAGGTGAGCAAGCTGCAACTCAAAATTCCACCTTCATGAAGCTTTCATACTAGAACGAAATACATTTTCTAAGAACTGTGTCAGTGAATAATTTTTTTTATGAAGGAATTTGGCAAGTCATTTCCAAGAAATCGCCAACCAAAAACTATCCTGTATAGTTACAGCAGCTTTTCACACCAACACACAACAACTTCCTCGACTAGGATTTGGAAAGTGGCCAATAGGCAGTGGAGACAATGAAAAAGTGGCCAATATCCTGTATACCTTATAAGACTCACACAGTCAACCACGAAACTTCTTTTCAAATTCGTTGACTATGGAGCCTTTCATTCTCTTAATAGAATTCTTGTACTTAACAGGAATGGAGAAAAGTTGCTCCCCAAATGGAATACCTGCCCTAGCCGCAACATTACAGGCCGTCACACTACGTCAGACTAATTTAGACTTCCAATGAGGCAATGAACCAAAGAAACAAAGGGGTTTGGATCCAACAATACCCCAGCACTATGGAACACTTATTTAGAGTTGACAATGCATATTTTATGCTCGTATAATCATCATCAGATAATACGCATAAGTCACTTCACCGAAGGCGTTCATGCAGTTAATGAAACCATAAAATGTCAGCATCTAACATGAAATATTAGACAGTAAAGTAAACATCAGGCTTACCCTGTTTCAAGCATTGTTGTTGGATAAAACGTTTTATAATCCTCTTCTAACATGTCAGGCCATCCCAGTGTACTGAAGGGCCACAATGAACTGCATAAACATGTTCGCAAGAAAGCATCATCATGGAAGCATACGTAGCACTTGGCACAAAGTAGATAATTATTTTACAAACAAAAGCTGCATAACTTCCATTGAGTTGTCCAAACGTATCTGTGATACATTAACTAGAGAATCTATGTTTTTACAGTATTTTCTCAAAATAATGTCAGATAGTTTTCCTGGATTCTCCGTGTTTTTTCTACATAAAATAAGCAAATGCAGTGGTAAATCAGTGCCACTATATGAAAACATGAACCGAGTTTTAAAACACCATTTTGTACTCTAGTCTATGAAGCACTAACACATGCAAACAAACTCATCCTAAAGCGTCTAGGCTTAGTTTTGTCTAGTCTACGTGATTTACTCGTAAGAGCATTATCAGATAAAGACAATGTAATACAAAGCCAAGGGCTAGAGAGGCACATGAGAGTTCATGTGGAATCCCATCAATCATAACATTGAAAAGCAACCTCGAAAACCAAGTGTCAAGCACGTCTGGATCCTGATATATTTCCACATCTTTTCCAAACTTCTTCTGAGCTATTTCAAGGGCTTCATCGGAGCTCCTGGCAACTATATATTCTTCCTCAGGGTCTCTTCCCACAACATACCAAACTGGTATGCGGTGCCCCCACCATAATTGTCTACTTATGCACCAATCTTTGATATTTGATAGCCAGTGATTGTAGATCTACAATGAAAAACAAACACACAAAATAAGGAATATCTTCAAAGTAGCATGGCAGAAGAATAATTTGACCATACGTATGGCTCATCACATCGAGCTCTAGAGACACCAAGCAAAGAAAAAGTAGAAGAATATTCTGGCATTAAAGAACAGATTTTGGAGATGATTCATCAAGAGAACAGCTCCAAGTACCAAAACACAAACGTATGCAACCTTGCTCACATGAAGACAACCTATAATTTCTGTTTGTGAAAACGGCTTAAGCAGGATGCCAACTGTTGTGGCAACATATTTGAAAAACAGCATCGTTTTACACAAATTTCTTGATGTTACAGGAACCACCCTTCAATTCACCAAATTAACCTCATTTGTATTTTTGTGCGAGGAGAATTTTGAACAGTGGGGCAAATTGAGTGAATTAGAGGGAGTGCCTCATATGGAAAGCATCTTGTGTTTTAATGCACGTTCTTTACAACTATATGGCATTCACGATTAATTTTTTATAAAAAAAAAAAGAAAAAAAGAGATCACGAATAATTTTTTATAAAAAAAAAGAGAGAAAATATATGTAATACAACCACTTAGTTGCTTCATGACCGTCAGTCATGTACTCATGTACTAGCATTGAAGTACAAATTAGTCCACTTGTCATCCAAAGCAATAACAAAAAAATATCCACTTCCGACTACTTGGAGTTAGTGCCAAAAACAAAGATAAACAAATGACTTCAACATAGAAAGTACGAGTAGTATGCAAACTGAGAAGAACAAAACGTTGCCCACCAGCACATATTTGGGCCTACTCTGCCTAGATCATATAAGGTATGGTAAAATAAATGTGATGTCCACAAAGTTTTGAAGAATCTATAAAGTAGGATCATGTCTTCCTCCAAGACCACATAGCCAAAATAATTTTAAGGTCACTTCAAAGTTCAGCCATTGGTGAAGCAGGTGTAGATTTTTCCTTGGTGACTCCAACTCTGTGGTTCAAGTATTCAACATGCTTGGAGTGGGATAGCCGACATCATAGGATAAAGACAGTCTTTTTCAATCTATAAACGAAAAAGTTAGGGAGTACTCTCACCATTATTTTTGCACATGTACGTTGTAGCAATTAAGTTTTATACGAGTATTTGATTTTGTACTAGACATTTTTATTATAGTTTCTGGTTGCTTAAAACAAGTGAGCAACCAAATAACTTGAAACCCACTAATTAGTTAACAAAACATGAATTATTATAAAAGGCATTTTTCACCTGTCCACGCAATTTTATATACAACTCACTGGAAAAAATCATTTTTTTTTTTTTGCAAATACAACAAAGCTTTACCCCCAATTCCCCAAAATGATTATGGGTTGGTTGATATAAATATCATCTAAAACCGTAATTGTTATACAAGTGCAAGTAAAGATAAATTAATATAAAACTAAAGATAAAAATTTCATACTAATAAAGTCTTATTTTCCCCAAAGAGAACTGAAACTATATGTTACTCCATATTAATTAACAGTATTATATTAACAAAAGAAACTCTCCAATAAAATATAGAATAATAAATGGGGGAAAAAGAATGATCCAGAAAATGAAACAACGATGGTGAAAAGGAGATTAGATCATTAAAATAGGTTTTCAAATGATCTTTAATAGACAGTTAAACATAACTAAACCCTTGTAGCGATATCGCCTACATGGGCCGTCAATCATTACCGTCTATTCGTCTAACCATCACAGCAGCATCCTTTTTATCACCTCACCGTAATCATTTTTTACTTTCAACTCTCTCAGCCCACAATTTTTCCTCTCCTAATCTCACGGAACCATCAGCAGTCACAAGTTTAATAATTCCCC
>JAIUZE010066098.1:0-41143 GCA_022085475.1 Heliosperma pusillum
TGACCCAGTGAAAATCTACTTAGTCTCCTGTTACGGTCGACCATGAGAAAGAAACCAAAGTCACCCAAAAACTGTCTTTATCTCAAGAGACAGTCGATAGTCAAAAGAATCGACTCTAGGAACACTATGGATGTTCTATCCACGACCTGGCACCTAATGTTCTGGAACATTTAGGACTCCATAAAGTCGTCACAAAATGTCCTGCGCAGTATCATTATAACTCGCATCTGTGATCGATCAGTCAACAGTTTGACTTATGGCTTGTTGAACCCACCATCAATCGACGTCACAAAATAATTGCCAGAGTTATCAGCTCATGTAGGCAGTTACGGACCCAAAACAAATATAATGTAATTCAGTTCACTTTGTGGTGTTCAATGTTGTCAGTACAACCCACATGAAAAACAAAATATAAAACAAAACGATGATTTCATTAATAGTTTTATGAAAAAGATACACGTGTCTAATCCATACAAAACAACTAATACAACTCAGGAACACGCTTAATTCCCATGGAAATAACGTGCCCTTCATGCTTATCATATCTTAATGGTTTAGTGAGAGGAACTGCAACGTTATCATCCGTAGCAATCTTGTCTATCACTATCTCCCTTTGCTCCACGTAATCTCGGATCATGTGAGCCTTCCGTTGTACATGCCTAGACTTGTTGCTGGACTTAGGCTCCTTAGCCTGGAAGATGGCACCACTATTATCACAATAGATGGTGATCGGGTCATACGAACTAGGAACTACGGTTAGTCCCTGTAAGAACTGACGCATCCATATAGCTTCCTTCGCAGCCTCTGAAGCAGCATAGTACTCGGACTCAGTCGTAGAATCTGCTATAGCATTTTGTTTGGAGCTTTTCCAGCTGACCGCAGCGCCATTAAGAGTAAACACGAATCCAGACTGAGATTTCGAGTCATCTCGATCCGTTTGGAAGCTAGCATCTGCGTAACCGATTGCGCATAGCTCAGTGTCACCTCCATAAGTCAATACCCAATCCTTAGTCTTCCGTAGGTACTTAAGGATATTCTTAACAACTATCCAGTGTGTTTCACCTGGATTGCCTTGGTAACGACTTGTCATACTCAATGCATATGCCACGTCTGGACGTGTGCATATCATGGCATACATGATCGATCCTATAGCTGATGCATACGGAATCCGACTCATGCGCTCGACCTCTTCCGATGTCTTTGGTGCCTGAGCTTTACTCAAATGTATCCCAGAGACCATTGGAAGGTTCCCCTTCTTGGAGTTGGTCATGCTAAACCTCTCAAGAATCTTATCTATATAAGACTCCTGACTGAGGGATAACATCCGTCGTGATCTATCTCTGTAGATACGGATCCCCAAAATTCTTTGTGCTTCACCCAAATCTTTAATCTGGAAATGGTTCTTTAACCAAACTTTTACCGAAATTAAGAGAGGTATGTCATTCCCAATCAAGAGTATGTCATCTACATACAATATCAGGAAGACAATCTTGCTCCCACTCGACTTGATATATAAGCATGGTTCCTCGACCGATCGAGTAAATCCATTCTCTTTTATCACCTGGTCAAAACGATGATTCCAACTCCGAGAAGCCTGCTTAAGTCCATAGATGGAACGCTTAAACTTGCATACCTTCTTAGGATTTTTAGGATCAATGAAACCTTCGGGTTGTACCATGTACAACTCCTTCTCCAAATAACCGTTTAAGAAGGCGGTTTTCACATCCATTTGCCAAATTTCATAGTCATGAAAAGCGGCAATCGCTAAGATTATCCGAATGGAACGCAGCATAACTAAGGGTGCAAAAATTTCATCATAGTGCAATCCTTGCACTTGAGTGAAACCCTTTGCCACTAGTCGTGCCTTGTATGTATCTGGTTGTCCTTCTACAGAATGCTTTATTTTATACGCCATTTGCACTGAAGGCCGACTTATCAGGTAAGTCAACCAGATCCCCTAACGTCCATTTTCATTCATACATAGAGTCCGATCTCGGATTGCATGGCTTCAAGCCATAGCTTAGAGTCGGAACAGGTCATGGCACCTTTATAGGTAGCGGGTTCGTTACTCTCTAGGAGTAAAACGTCATCTCTCCCATTCTCCTCGACCATACCAATGTATCTGTCTGGAGGATTGAAGACTCTACCCGACCTCCTGGGTTCCCCAGGAATATTTACCGCAGCCGATGATGAAGGAACATTTTCCTCCATTGGTAGCTCGGTTGTTGGCTCTTAAACCTCCGACAGATCGAAGGTTCTATCACTCCTCTTGTTCTCGAGAAATTCTTTCTCTAGAAACTTCGCACTAGCCGCAACAAAAACACGTTGTTCGGTAGGCGAATAGAAGTAATGACCAAACATTACTTTTGGATAACCAATAAAGTATGAATTGACCGATCGCGGGCCGAGCTTATCCTCGTGTCTCCACTTGACATAAGCCTTGCAGCCCCAAACCAAAAACCCCTGAATAAAGGACAATTTAAAGGATCGTATCCCCTTCCATAATTCATATGGAGTCTTGTCTACAGCTTAGACGGACTTCGGTTAAGTATTAGGCAGCTTACATAGAGCCCATAATCCCCATAATGAGTCATGCAAACAACCGTGTGACTCATCATGGCTCGAACCATATCAAGCAATGTTCGATTTCTCCGTTCGGACACACCATTCAATTGTGGTGTTCCAGGTGGAGTTAACTGTAGTACTACACCACAGTCTTTAAGGTGTCGATCAACCTCCTTCGAAAGATATTCGCCACCACGATCTGAACGTAGTGCTTTAATCTTTCTATCCAGCTGGTTTTCAACCTTATTCTGGAATTCCTTGAACTTGTCAAATGACTCACTTTTATGCTTCATTAAGTAGACATAACCATATCTACTTAAATCGTCCGTGAAAGTGATAAAATACCTATAGCCATCTCTAGCGTTGATTGACATAGGTCCACACACATCAGTATGTATGAGACCTAATAGGTCAGCAGCGCGCATTCCAACACCTTTGAAGGAAATTCGAGTCATTTTGCCTATGAGACATGATTCACACGTGCCAAAAGATTCATAGTCAAATGGGGAGATAGTCCCATTATCAATGAGCTTTTTCACGCGTTTTTCATTTATGTGTCCCATACGGCAATGCCATAGATAGGTTTGATCTTTGTCACCAACCTTTGCTTTCTTATTACTCACATGCATTATCTCTGTGGTTTGATCTAAAACATATATTCCATTTATGGAAACAGCTTTACCATAAATCATATCGTTCAAAGAGAAAATACAGCTATTATTCTTTATTACAAACGAAAATCCGTCCTTATCAAGTACGGAAACTGAAATAATGTTCTTAGATAAACTGGGTACATAGTAACAGTTATTCAGAAATAACTCAAAACCACTAGGGAGTTGGATTACATATGTTCCCACTGAAACGGCAGCAACTCTAGCTCCATTCCCCACCCGCAGGTCCACATCACCCTTTGCGAGAGTTGTGATGCTTCTTAGGCCCTGCAAATGATTACACAGATGAGAACCACAACCAGTATCTAGTACCCAAGTTCCGAAACTTGCATGGTTAATCTCAATCATATGAATAAAAGATGACGTACCAACAGGAATGACGCGGCCTGATTTTACGTCTTCAGCATACACGGGGCAGTTCCGCCTCCAATGCCCAGACTTGTGGCAATGGTGGCACTCCACGTTATCTTTGCTCTTTGTCTTGCCTTGTGAGCTACCGCTAGTCTCACCAGGCCCCCTCTTGACCTTTCCTGGCTTTTTGAACTTTTGCTTCCCTACAGCTAGGTCAGCTTGAGCCTTGCCCTTACCCCTACCCTTGTTGTTTATCATGAGAACGTCCTGTTTCACGCTCCCACTCAATTTCAGATCACTCTCGGTCTGTACGAGAAGTGAGTGGAGCTGATGAAGACTTTTCTTCATATCATTCATATAGTAATTTGCCCTGAAAAGGGCAAAACCATCATGAAGTGAATGGAGCACACGATCAATAATGATCTTCTCATCGATTTTACAACCAAGAGCCTCCAGCTTCTCGACATTCTCGATCATAGCAAGAATGTGTGGGCTAACCGCTTGGCCCTTCTGGAGTTTCGCTTCAAAGAAGCGACAGGTGTACTCATAGCTAACGATCCTCGGAGCTTTCGAGAACTCGTTAGAGAGTGTGGTGAAAATCTTGTTTGCACCCTGGGCTATGAATCGCCTCTGCAAATTGGATTCCATTGCAAAGATGAGTACGTTCTTTATCGCACCCGCCTCCATAACGAAATCACTATAAGCAAATGATTCATTGGCTCCTGCATTGGGGCCTGGGTTAGTCGGTAGTGGCTCAGTCAAGTACTTGAGCTTTCCGTCAGCAATGGCAGCATTCCGTAATGCCGCCTCCCAGTCCGCAAAGTTTGACCCATCATTCTTCAGTCGCGTGGACTGATTCATGTTGTCCATAAAGATCTTTAGCCAGGACTCGCGAGCGAGTGTAGCACTTGGCATTGGGTCGTCTGTACGTCCAGCCATTTGTTGTTTTAAGCAGTTATATCTGTATATAACGTATTCAAGAAACTGTGAAAAGAAGAAAAATTAAGATAAGTTTCATCGTTTTAAAAATTAAGTCTTAATGCAAAAACTGTTTAATGCGATGACTCAAGCATTTATACAATTGACCTCCCTCAAGAATTATATAAATGATCCCAAGACTCAATTTCTGTAAATTGATAAGCCAACCTTTTGGCTAATTCTACCTTTAGAATTCTCGGTCGATAAATTTCTGTAAATTCTATCTTATAGTCCATTATAATCCCGAGATATTACTCGTACTATAATGTTGAGATAAAATAGGTCAACACTCACTACTTACCCAACGTAGAAGGGGTCATATTATGACTTCCGACGAAGAAGGGGTTCATAGAAGTTTTTCCTATAAAGACTAATCTCAATTTTCATTTTAGAGGAAGATCCCATCATCTTAAATTTAATTCATTTTAAGTGAACAAATTCTAGCATTTCGTGAATGATTTAGACTAAGGTGATGGCCCTATGAACGAGTGACATCTGTATGTCTAAGATGAAAATTCAAGCTATATGAAACATTTTTCATGCATTTTAGGTGGTTTTGTTTAGGCGGAATATGATGCAGTTATTTAACATGTGAATGAAAAACAAACAAAAATACGTAAACTATTACAACGGTCCTAGTGTGGCTTATCTACCAAAATGAACACTAAATACAAGTTTGGAATCCATCCATATGGACCCGAGAAGCTTGACTTTGTCTCATCTTGGTCCATTTAGCGGGAGTGAGCATCCGATCTCCGTCTCTAGTCTTCTTTAAAATTACATTTAAAAATTACAAAATAAACCTATTTACATTCTAATTCCAAAACATAATTAAAAGAAAAATAAAAGGAGATTCGAGATCTCAAAATTACAACCAAACCATGTTTTCATCATTACGAAAACATGATTAACTAAAGCCACACTAGGTATTACATTTTTCAACCAATTGCAAAAATACGTAAAATAAACCATTCATTCATTCATTCAAAAAATGCATCAACTATATAAATTAATACTACAAAACATAATTCATTAATTATGTTGATTAATTATCCAAACCACCATTCAAACCGATCAAAATTATGTGACAATTCCTTAATTGCCCACAACAATTTTAATCTTACATAATCCATTTTATTTTAAACCTTTTTAAAATATTCGGGTATCAATATTGTGAACCTTTTCACAATAACAAACAAACAAACATTATCTTTATAATGTCAAAAAAAAAAACCAAACAAAATTTTTTTTTTTTTTTTTTTTCCGGGACACTGTTCACGTGAACAGTACCAGTACCCAAATTTTTTTTTTTTTTTTATTCTTTGATATCTCACGGTTTAATCAAAAAACCGAAAAACAAAACCATATAAATAAAAAACAGATGCTGCTGCTGCTGCCTTTTAAAAAAACAGAATTTTTTTTTTTTTTTTTATAGCAGTGAATAGTTACCGGGCAGCACAAAAAAAACGGTGTTGCCAAAATCGCTAGATCGGTTCTAATTTCAATATCTAATCGTTATTAAAATTGATTCAAACTAGATTATTCAATTTAACCTTATAAAAAGAACATCTAAATCATGATTAAATCGATTATCCTTATATTCATTTAATCACAATCGCTTTGAACATCATTAAAAATTGAATCATTATTCAAAAATCATCAATTTAAAACAATGAATCCGAAAATAATAGCAACAACAAAGTCAAAACAATTCCATCTTATTTTAATTTAATCCTTATCAAATTAAAACAACCACAAATTTATTATATTGAATTTTAACCTTTTAAAATAACAATATTAATAAATCAACAATGGAACAACAAAACCCTAAAATAAAAAAAAATCACACGGCTAAAATAAAAAAAACAGCCGTCACAAATTTTTTTTTTTTTTTTTTTCGGTTTTCTCAAAAAAAAATTTTCTTCAAATTCATATATCATAAAAATGAAAACCATATAATATAATTTTGTAGCCAAAAGCTCTGATACCACTTGTGGGAAATAACTGTTTACATCCCCATAAAATTTAGGATTATAACAAAATTATATAATATGAATTGCAAGTCATAGATATGAAAACGATATAAAATATAGAGATTTAGAAATCAACCTCCGGTCCTAGAATTTGGCGTAAAGAACAGAGATATCAAAGTAGATATCCTCCTAATCGTTGCACCCAAGATTGTATGAGATATACCCTTCTCCTTTGCTAGAAAGAGAACTAAAGTTACTGATAACTTTTGTTTTGTGATTTTGTCAAAAGTTACTGTTAACTTTTGTCTGTTGTGTGTTCTCTAGATGAGATGGAGGCAGTAGAGAAAGAATTAGGTTAGAAAAGCCAAAAACTCAATTTACCCTTTTCTTCTCACTCAAAACTCACGGCACTTTTGGTTTTTATATGAGGAGATTTTAGTCTCCTCAAATAACTACCCATTGACCCGAAAACCCGAGTGTATCTGGATACTCTCGTTTTTGTTCATTTTAGCTTCTAATATAATGTAATATATTATAATCGTCATTTTTACATGGACCGACATTATAATACATTATTAATTATAAATATCCGTATATTTATAACTTGCCAATTAATTATAACGGTTTACGTTTAATTAGCTTACATTATATACTATAATTAAATATAACCTTTTATATTCAATTTTACGAATTACAGTTAATTCGTCTCAGCTAACTTTCGTCTCATCATCACATTGACTAACCTTTTAGTCAATTACACTGACTAACCTTTTAGTCATATAATAGGGTATCAATATGATTATTTTCTCAAATAATCACATCTCTCAAACACATCCTATAGGTGTGACTTTTAGGGACCAGTTGATCACCGCCATCTGTATGACAATAACGTCAAACTTATCTAGCAAGCCAACCGTTATTGATAAACGTTAATCAACTGATTATTATACAAAGTATACCCTGTGAACCTACAGAGATTTATTTATGTTATTGCACTAACTGGAGGACACTAGCTCCAACAGCTCCTTGTTCAATCATGATGTAACATGTAATGGTAGCATGGGCACCTCCACAATATGAACATTCAAGTGGTTCGGGGTGTTGAGAAAATGAGCTACTTTTGTTAACAACCAAGTTGGACACCATGCTTTTAAGTTCACCCA
Source organism: Heliosperma pusillum (assembly GCA_022085475.1). Lineage (NCBI taxonomy): Eukaryota > Viridiplantae > Streptophyta > Magnoliopsida > Caryophyllales > Caryophyllaceae > Heliosperma > Heliosperma pusillum. Next base: position 7,702 of record JAIUZE010066098.1, read on the forward strand.
TCTCTTGCATGATTTTGTGATTTTGAGAGGCATAAGGATCTTCCATGGAAGATACATTTCTAGAGCTTCCTCCCCTTTCATTCTTCCTCCCGTAGCTTCTTGTGTTCATCGCCAACTTCTCAATAATATTGTTGGCCTCGGCCACATTAAGTGTATCAATTCCACCTCCGGTGGCGGCAATGATCATCCGTTGGTCGTTTTGGCACAACCCTTCATTGAAGGCCGTCAACAAATCATCCCCCGACATCCCATGATATGGGCATCTTGCCACAAGGCTTTTGAAACGCTCCCAATAGTCATAAAGGGTCTCCCCCATGTCTTGCTCAATGGTAGTGATGAGCTTCTTTGAGTGATTGTGCCTTGAATCCGGGTAATATTTTTCAAGAAACTTCTTCTTCAAACCCACGCAAGTGGTAATGGAGTGGGCCGGAAGACAAAAGAGCCATTCCTTTGCGGCATCTTGTAGAGAAAACGGAAATGCCCTTAGCTTGAATTGGTCTTCGGTCACTCCTTGGGGAATAGCACCTTGGCAAATCATGTGGAATTCGGCCAACTGTCTATTTGGGTCATTCCCCATCATGCCATGGAATCTAGGTAAGTTATGGACAAAGAACCCCTTGAGCTCAAAGTTCACATCCCCCATGGGGGGATATGCAATACATAGTGGTTGCTCCTCATAGTTCCTTGCCCGGATCTCACCAATTGTTCTATTATCCTCCATATTGGGTGGGTAGAGGATTTCCAATGGAGATGGTATCCTCGGTGGTGACTCAGATACTTGCTCCGCTTGGTCTTGAAAAATATTATTCGCCAACTCCTCTTCACTAGGCTCCCTCCAAAAAGGTCTCCGATAGAGGGGATTTGAAAATAACCAATTGGATATGCTACTTGAGGATGGATCAATATCTTGGTCACCAAGTCCCTCTTGTGACCTAGGCATAAACTTTTAAAAACAACTCAACAACACAATTAGTAACTTCAACACAAAGTAACCTATAAACAATACAAAAAGAAATATTTGAAAAACAATCTAAACAAATTATGACACTAACAAGAGTTTCAATTTGATATTTAGCTATATTGCCCTCCCCGGCAACGGCGCCAAGTTTGACGAGCTAAATTACGGTGTCGTTAATTCCTCAAATTAACTAGGCCAAATAAAAATTTATAAAACCTTACCTAGACTCAAACCAACCTAAATAAAAGGGTAGTAAGGGTAAGAAAAGGGTCGAACCCAAGGGAAAGCGGTAATGCTAAAATAATCTAATCTAGACTCTTGCAAAATATCAATTAACAAAACTAATGACTCTAATCACAAATTAAGGCACTAATAACTAATTAAGACACTAATTAACAAAGGTTTAAATTTATTACAAGCTATGATATTCACAATGGGAAAACATGTAGGAAAACATAATTGGGGAAATTTGGGTAAAAAGATGAGTTAACATGAAACATGAAATTCTAGTTTAGGCACTTGCACAAACACCTTCAATGCAATTAATCAAATATGTGAGAAATACTCAGTGTAATTATCCCAAGTAACACAACAATTAGCAAAGATGACTTCTTTCTACCTCTCCTCTTATTTATCTAATACTACCTCCTAAGAAATAGTCAACATGAATTAAACCACCCAAGATTGACCCTTTACAACTTAATCAACACTTATTAAAACATAATCATAAACAAAGGAGTAAGCTTTAAGCATTCAACCAAAGGATTAAGCTAGAATTATGCAATTCAACATTAAACCATGTAAAAATCACACAACATACAATTTATCACCCAAAAGACTCAAACTTTAAACCAAAGTTGAAGTCTTTCAAGGTCACTTCACACATTCAAGCATAGGGTGACAATTCCTACCAAGAACAAGCATTTATCAAGTAAACAAAATGTCAAGCTAGTCAAACCAAATATTCATTAACTCAACATAAAAGATTAACATAAACAAATTGCATTAAATAAGGAAGAAGAGAATTAGAGAGTCATACAATGCTAAAGGTGTGAACTTGTTCAAATTACACCAAGTAGTGAAGAAATTAGCTACCCGTAATCCTTGTATTACAACCCATCTTCAAGTTCAAACAAATTACAAAAGCTAAAATTGAAGAACAAACTAGAGAGAATTTCTAAGGAAAAATGTGTTGTTCAATGTTGTATGCTTGGTTTCCCTTCTCTCTCTTCAGTTTTCTTCTTATATACCCTTGGTCCACAAACCTAGGGGCCTTGAAAGGTGGGCTTTCAAAAGACAAGACGGAGAAATGAAGAAATGTCGTGCTGAGACTTGGACGCTGGCAGCGTCCTACGACGCTGGCAGCGTCCTGATGACGCTGGCAGCGTCCTGTGCTGCCAGATTTTCCTTTGCTTTTCCTTCTTGACTTTCGTTGACCCTTAGATTTTGGCCCCGCCTTGACTTCCATTGACCCCTTGGGTTTGGTCTTCTTGCCTTGATGATTCATTACTAGCCCACTCCAATTTCCGGGTTTTTGGGTCTCCGGTTTCGGGTTTGACTTTCGTTGACTTCCGGGTTTGACTCTCAAAATTGACTCAAATTGCTAAATAACAACATTATTACTAAAACTAAAGTTAACATAAAACAACGCTAATGACCCGTAAAAAGTAAAACAAAAGACCCTAATAAGTACTACTAGACACAACACAATTTAGTGTTGTCACCATATTTGTTCCAAAATCAATGTAAGGAAATTGTTCCTTCTTATTTTGTATTTTTATGTTATGCATGCATAAGATCTAATTAGTTTATGAGTAAACTAGTTGTATAATGATATTAGAAGTGTCTAATATCGAGTTTAAGAAACTTACAAAGTAGGGCAATGTAACATGAGGCAAATGCGGAGCAACAATTCAAACTCTTGAGATCCGATATTTCAAACGTCCAAGCCCGGCAAAGAAACTTTGATTCTTACTTGGCTAACCAAGGGTCTATCACCCTTAAAAAAGGAGAGCAAATTCTCCCAATGCAAGGGTATCATCCTAAGGATGGACCACCATATCATCAACAAGCACATGTGGACCCCTTAAGGAGTGGGAAAGAGTTGGAAGACCCGTACAAAGACTATGACTATGAGCCAAAGAGGAAGAGATATGTGATGAAAAGAGAAGTTTAAAGTCCACCTTTTTCACCAACAAATAGATGTGAGACTTCAAAAAAGGGGAAAGTTGATGATCATGCAATTGATGATGAGAATTTTGTACTGGAGGAGGTGATACTTGAGGATGTGGATGCGAAGGGGAAAGAAAAAGAGTCCATGAAGAGCGGTGACTCTAAACAAACCCTACCTCCAAACAAAGCTTATGTCCCATTTATGCCGTTTCCCAATAGAGAAAGAGCTAAAACCGAAGAGAATAAATTCTCTAAGTTTTTAGAAATGTTAAAGAAGCTAGAGGTTTCACGACCTTTCACCGGAGTGGTAACACAAATGCCCCTTTATACAAAGTTTCGCAAAGATGTCTTAACAAACAAGAGGGGTATTGGAGGTGACAGAATTGTAGCACTAACCGAGGAGTGTAGTGCGGTGTTGCTCAACCTTATGCCCAAAAAGCTACAAGATCCGGGTAGTTTTTCGATTTCATGTATGGTTGGCAATGTGAACATCGAGAGAGCATTATGTGACTTGGGTGCAAGTGTTAACATTTTGCCACTCCCCATTTCCAAGAAGCTTGGTCTTCAAGACATGATCCATACCTCCATGACATTGCAACTTGTCGATAGGTCGGTACAATATCCTCGGGGCCTTATTGAAGATGTTCCCGTGAAAGTGGGAAATTTCTACATACTGACGAATTTTGTGGTGTTAGATATCTCGGAAGATAAAAAAACCCCTATAATTCTTGGGAGACCCTTCATGGCAACCGGGGGAGTCATGATTGATATAAAAATGGAAGACTCTCCTTAATTGTGGGAGGCAATGTTATTGAATTCTCCTTGACGGGAGTTTTATCCAAGCCCATGTTTGAGAGTGCTTATTCGGTAGACATTCTAGAGGAAGTGGTCCAAGATGTAAAGGACATGTGTTCAGGAGAAATTGTTGATGAAGATTATGACGCTATACCACCACTCTTGGATGAAGTAGAGGGTAAGAACCCTCCAAAGGTAGACCTCAAACCTTTACCCCCCTCCCTTGAATATGTCTATCTTGATGAGGAAAAGGCTTTCCCCGTAACTATCAATGCTTGAGGCCGGAATCATATACTCCATCTCGGGAAGCAAATAGGTGAGCCCGGTTCAAATCGTCCCTAAAAAGGGCGGTATAATCGTGGTAGAGAATGAGGGTGGTGAACTCATCTCCACCTGACCGGTCACGGGATGAAGAATGTGCATTGATTATCGAAAACTAAATTCCGCCTCAATCAAAGATCACTTTCCTTTACCCTTTATAGACCAAATGCTCGAGAGATTGGCAAACCATGAGTATTTTTGATTTCTTGACGGTTACTCCGGGTTCTTTCAAATTCCTATTCACTCGGATGACCAAGCAAAAACTACTTTAACTTGCCCTTATGGTGTCTTCGCATATCAAAGAATGCCATTTGGACTTTGCAATGCTCCCGGAAGATTTCAAAGAGCCATGATGTCTATCTTTACTAACTATATTGAGAAGTCTATGGAGGTGTTTATGGATGATTTTAGTGTCCATGGCACCTCGTTTGATGATTGCTTTAAGAACCTCTCCCAAGTGCTACAAACTTGCATCCAATTCAACCTCGTGATAAATTGGAAACAAATACGATTTTATGGGACAAGAGGGAGTGGTTCTTGGTCATGTTATTTCCAAGAATGGGATCCAAGTGGACAAGGCTAAGGTTGAGGTGATTGAGAAACTTCCCCCACCCACAAATGTCAAGGGTGTGAAAAGTTTCTTAGGTCACGCGGGTTTTTATAGGCGTTTTATAAAAGACTTTGCAAAAATCGCTAAACTACTCACCTCACTTCTTGCCAAAGACACTCCCTTTATATTTGATGATTGTTGCCATGAAAATTTTTGTAGGCTAAAGCAAGTATTGATATCGACTCCTATCGTGCACCCTCCCAATTGGGATCTCCCTTTTGAGGTCATGTGCGATGCAAGTGACTTTGCCTTGGGCACGATATTAAGCCAAAGGCACGAAAAGAAGCTTCATTTCATAGCCTATGTAAGCAAGACCTTGGACAATGGCCAATACAACTAGACCACCACGGAAAAGGAAATGTTGGCGGTGGTATACGCCTTTGAAAAGTTCCGACCTTAACTACTTTGTTCCAAGGTGATTGTTTTCACGGACCACATCGCTATTAAGCACCTCATGGTGAAAAAGGAGGCCAAGCCAAGATTGATGCGTTGGGTATTGCTTTTACAATAATTTGATATGGTGATCAAGGATAAGGCGGGAGCCGAAAATGTTGGTTCAGACCACTTATCAAGATTAACACAAGATGATAGAGGAGATTTGGATGATGGAGTCCTCATTAGTGAGTGGTTACCCAATGAGACTTTATTGGCTATGCTCACTACCGACCCTTGGTATGCGGACATTGCAAATTTCTTATGCTCCAACTTTATACCGCGGGATTTTGAATACCAAGCTAGAAAAACGCTCAGGTATGAGGCAAGAAGATATGTGTGGGAAGATCTGTTTCTCTATAGAAGGTGTAGTGATGGGATCTACCGAAGATGTGTCACCCATGAAGAAGGAAGGGCAATCCTTCACACTTGTCATGCAACTACTTATGGAGGACATTTATCCACCTCTCAGTCTCAAGCTAGAGTCCTCCATTGCGGTTTCTATTGGCCCTCCTTATTCAAAGATGCTTATGCATTTTCCACTCTTGCGATCCTTCCCAAAGAAGAGGCAACATTGGAAGAAGAGACAAAATGCCTTTGAACAATATATTGGAGGTTGAGTTATTTGATGTTTGGGGAGTGGATTTCATGGGATCATTCCCCACCTCTTTTGGCAACCAATACATTTTGGTCGCGGTGGATTACGTATCCTAGTGGATAGAAGCTATTGCCGCCCCTACCAATGACTCAAAAGTGGTTTCCAAACTCTTTAAGGATTATATTTTCCCAAGGTTCGGTGTCCTAAGAGCCGTAATTAGTGATGGCGGCTCATACTTCATTAACCGTACAATCTATACCTTGCTTAAAAAATATGGAGTTCGGCACAAAGTTGCACTTGCCTACCATCCCCAAACAAATAGGCAAGTTGAAATGTCAAACCGAAAAATCAAGGCCATCTTGGAGAGTGTGGTGACGAGATCGAGAAAGTATGGAGCACGAATCTCAACGATGTGTTATAGGCTTTGAGAACCGCCTACAAGACCTCACTAGGCACTACTCTCTACCGTCTAGTTTTCGTCAAATCGTGTCATTTACGCTTGGAAATAGAGCATAGAGCAAGATGGGCTCTAAAAGAAATTAATTACAACATTGACCTTGAGGGAAACAAGCGGTTCTTGCAAATGAACGAATTAGATGAGCTTCATATGGATGCCTATGAGAATGCCAAGCTCTACAAGGAAAGAACCAATCAATGTCAAGACTCAAAGATCGTGAGAAAAGAGATAAGTGTGGGGGACAAGGTGTTGGAGTAGATGTCCTCCACAATAGTGCATCTACATAATAAATCTAATTAAAGGAATATATCCAGGATATTTATTGGCTATATTAGTCAGTTGATCAACGTATATCGGTAACGGTTGGCTAACCATAGTTTGACGTTACTGTCGTATGACGGCGAGATCCCTTTCGGTCACACCTAAAGGAACGAGCCTCAAATAAAGAACTAATTATTTGTATAAGATACAATTTAATTAGTCCCTTGAATAAATGATTAAAAGTTACTCGATTGAGTTTTGATAAGAGAAAACGAGTTTATAACTCGCACTGTAATATTTTTATTCAAATTATACGATAATTGATTAGTAATATTTACTTTTGAGACGGGATTTAGTAATTAATTATTAATTGACTAATAATGTACTAATTAACTAATTTGATTAGTCTTAGTACAAATCATATATATATATATGTAAGAGTACATGTAAATATGTTGAGTGTTAATAGACATAATAAATTGGGAAACACTTAAATTATATAAGATAATTAAGTGGATGATTACACATATTTGTAAGACAAATATAAGAATAAAAATGGACCCATAATGGCTACATGAATTTCGGCCAAAACAAAAGCAAGAAACAAAATGATTGATTTTGCTTTTGCTTTTGTTCTTTTCTAAGAACTACTCTTCCCAATTAGTACTTTTGTTCTTACCAAAACATGCCATCATATTAAGCATGCAAAAATGAAAACACTCCTCTGCTCTCTCCTCTATGTGGTACGACCATGTTGTTCTTGTAAAATGAGCAATTTTTGCTCATTATTAATTCACTTGTGCATGAATGGGATTTAATGGTTATTATTTCTCTATATCTCTCTAAAAGCTCTAAAACACTAGAAATCCTTACTAATTGTTAGTAATACAAGATTTAGTATTTACATATTATTATTAAGTATTAGTAATATTATTTACACTCACATTCAAGGGATAATACTTGTAGTATCTAGTTAATACTACCTTTATTAGTTTGAAAGCTTGTTCTTGGTGCAACTTGAAGGAGACTTTCTAAATTGAAAGTTGGGTTCTTGGAGGATCTTGACAAGCTTTGTAGATGTTCTATTATACAACAAATGTTGTTGTACTTGTATTTCCACTATCATTGTAAGGAAACTTCTACCTTTTTATATAATGCCTTTATATTTACATGCATGTCACATAGATCTTTAAATAACTAAATTAACAAGTAATTTAGTAATATAATTAGAGAAGTCTTATTAGGGTCTATGGACTTTCATGTGGTATCAGAGCTAACTTGTAGCATGCATGTTCATTTTTGGCATTTTTATTAAAGTTATAAGATAACTAACTAATCAAAAAATTTGAGTTAAAATGTGATTTTGACGGAAATATTTAGTGTATGGATACCTACTGACTTCAAAATGTTTGTGGTAAAGTTTGGTGATTTTACGGATTGATTTGCTATTTATTATGATTTTTGGCTTTAAAACCGAGTTAATATGCATTTTTATGTTAAAAGTTAAATAAAAAAAGTTGCATGTTGATTCTGGATATGAAACTTCAATATGATCTCGTATGCATGTTGTACATACTGTATGTATAATTTCGTGACTTTTAATTAAGTTTTGCTTTTTTATTGATATTTATGAGATAAAAATCGATAAAATGAGGTTATTATGTTCATAAAATCGAAACGAGTTTTTGTAGATCTGAAAATTTTTGGTACATTTTATATTCTGATTTTAAATTGTTGGTGAAATTTAGAAATTTTTTTCACTAATTTTGGATATTTTTTTGTATTTATTTGATAAAATCAATAAATATAAAGCTATTTGTTCACAAAATTAATTCAAAATTTTTGGGAAAATATTTTTTGATTTTTAAGTTCCTGGTATTTGTCCATAATGTACAAAATTTTTGGTTTCAAATTTTTATGATGGTATATTTTATTTTGGATTTATTTCATACAAGTTATGATTAAACCGATAATTTTAGCAAATAAAGTAACATCGAACTAATTAATTATCAACAAATTAGTGGGGACTAATTTTTGAGATCTAAAACATTTAAGATTATTAGTTTGAACTTAAATGTGATTTAAGTGTTGATTATTGATTTTTAATGGTTAAAAATCGATAAATCCCGTAAAACCGAGCTAGAACGAGCATGAATGTGTTAAGGGCGATCTTGGCATGAATTTTGTAGCAATTTATTTATATTTTTATGGTTGAATGAATGAATGCCATTTCTTTAATAATTTATCCAATTGTACCTAATATGGCATAGTTATTTTAATCGTTATTACCCGTAAAGTAAGGGAATATCGGCGTGGTTGTAATATTTATTGCGATCTCGTATCGCCGGTTTGTAATAATTAATAGTCATATATTTTAGATCAAATGTATAATAGGAATTTGTGTATTCATTTGTATCTATGTTGTAATTATTTATTATGAAGACCGATGTTTTCACGAGACGGTGCCAAGTTTTGGAAGGAGTTCCAAATCCCACAAGACGGTGTCCATTTTGGAAAGCGTTCCAAATGAAGAGGCAAGGGACCAAGGAGTTGGTTTCCGAATTTGTAATATCTAGTTAATTTGTTTAGCTAGGTGGCCATAATAGGATTCTTTTGTTGCTTTATTGTTTGCTTTATTTTTCGCTCATGCCAAAATTGCCACACATGCATTTTATTTTTTACGTCGTGCAAATTTTATTTTTTCGCTATTGTCAATTTACAGTTGTCTGAGATTCGCCGATTTAATTCACTTAAAGAAGAATGATAACTAATTGACAAGATTTCTCACTTACTTAAAAAAAATTGAGATTAGCATTACCAATTAGTAACACCTATGAGCCCCGTGTTCATTAGGGAAACTATGCTCGTGGACCCTTTTTACCTCGGGTAAGTAGGGTGATGCGATCAAAAGACAAAATTGGGTTGGACGCAACGAGATAAGCTTTATCTTTGAACTAGGAGATGGATTTTATTGAAATTCGTCAACCGAGAGTTCTAGGAGTAGAATTAGTTAAGCATTTACTTACCGTTTTTACATAAAGGTGGCATGCGATGTCCATTTTTTCTCTAAAGGCGGGTCTTGGAATTATTTATATAATTTAGTGAGGGATCATTATATAAATGAACTTGTTAAAATGTTTATCAAGTTGTTTTGTTTTTATTTTTACAATGAATGTTTTGTTTTTTCCTTATTTTCGTTCATACATGAATGTATCATACTTTGACATCATACTCATATCCTCCTATTTTGATAAACCAATTGGATTCGTCCTTTCATAGAAAAGGTTTATTTGAAGGAATTTGGTAGCGTTTGATTGAAAATATTATTCTCGAAGTCACCTATATAACTATTGACAATTTTGCGATGATTTATAAATCTTCTTACCATGCTTTATAATAGAGATATCATTGTTGCAAACTCTTATGAAAAGTTTAAAGGGGACTATTGCTTTGTCAAGAATGTCTTGATTTAAGAAACAACACCTCTATTGCAATGGCTTAATCAAGAATGTCTTGTATTATTAAGAACGTCTTAGGAAGAACATATTCGTATCTTTATTTAAATAGTCACGAGTTATTCACATAGTTTGCGAAAAGAGTTTTCAAAAATATATAGAATACTCCAACATGATATCGGAAAAGGGCTCACTTCGAGAAACGCCACATCACTTGTTCGTCATACACTTTAAGCGTTTTAGGCATGTGACAGCAATTGATCGATTGGATAATCAAATTTCGCAAGAAATTGAGATTAATACAATTTACCCTTGTGAGTGTAAATGATATTTCGAATAACATGAAGAAAAGTCTTCATGAAATTCACTATTTTCTTGTTGAAGCAAAGAAGGATTTGAAAGTGAGTGGGAGTTAAAAGAAGATACCCTAGTAGTATGGATTAGATGAAGATATATCTACACAATAGATAAGCTAGTTTCACTATCTTGGTATAAGATACCATATGTGGATCACTTCTTTGTAAATTGTTTACATGAATTGGCAAAACGTACGATGTCTAGCTTAAGAAAGGTTTGACCTTTATGTCAAAATGAAGTTAGAGTTTTAACAATTTCGATAGGGACATATGTACCCAAATTTAGTTTAATGTTTTCAAGTTGTACTCAAATAAGCGTTATTTCGTACAAACTTTATAAGAATGTAATATTCTTATCCGTGTTGAACACGGAAAACATCACTCAAAGTGATTTTATACAATTGTTGTACCTAAGCCTATGAGGACTTGGTTGATGGTTATCACTATACCAGTTAGAGGCATTTTACATTCTTCATCTAAACTAAATATGAAATCTATAATGTAGATCATAAAGGCTTTGATTAAGTGAACCCGATTGTTTTTACCCAAACATAATCGTTTATCATGTAAACGATAAGCACCTAGAGAGACTTATGTGCATAAAGCATCTCAAACCATTTTCGATTGCGAATCTTATGGTGTGTGCATACGATTTGTTCTATTTTCTTGAAAAGAAACACAAAATCGTGAGTATTTGGCCTTGTACATCCAGATGTGTAAGGACCAATAAAAGTTCATAATTGCTTTCATTACTTTTCCCGTAGTGTTGAGTAAATATGAAGCTATATATTTAATAAGACATAAAAGTGAGGCCTTTGAAACGTTCAAGGAGTCTCAAAATGAAGTAGAAACCAGGATCACAACAAAATTCTAAAGGTTGTGATATGATCTTAATGGGTAATATCAAAGTAATGACTTTGATAGTCACTTAATAGATTGTGATAGAGTATCACAAGAACCTTCTCCTAAAGCACACCATAGTGTATGGTATGGCTAAAAGGATGAACCAAACTTTATACGATATAGTTTGGGATTATTAGCAATTTTGTCAGCTAGTTATCTCACTAAAAGATAATAACCCGACTATAGTAGCCAAATTGACTCCGTATTAGATATGGAAAAGGAGAGTCCCTTACTCGTCAGTTATTTACATTTGGTGATATAATGCTTATGTCCTGAACCATTCTGAAAAACGCACTAGTTCCCATATCTAAGAAATGAATATTTGTAGGTTATTTACACCAAAACCACGTTCGTATTACTCCTAATACGAGGACAAAGCGTTTGTGGCTCGTAATACTGTCTTTTTAGAGAAAAGTTTGTTTCTAAAAGGACAGAGTGGGAGAAATGTTTGAACTTACAGAAGCTCAAGAGCCACAAACTGAGAGTGCGACGTAGGGAAAATTCCTTCTTCAGTCTCAATGGTTATAAGTGGATATATTTTTTGCGTCAATTTGAGAAAGTGATGTATATTCAAACCGCAAATAAGGATTCTATTTAGTGATGACGTGAACAGTACCGTGACCAGTACAATTCCTGTTGGGTCAAAAACTAGGGAATGTATTTGCCCATCACCATCTTCAGTCTCAGCTTGGGTTGGGTTAAAAGCCCGGAATGTATTTGCCGCAAATATGTACATAATGTAATATGTATTCTAATTATTACTAGTAATGGACCGTCACATAAACTGAGTAATGCCGGACCAATACACTATAATAATATCGTGTAATACATATCCGCCAACTTAAATATAACAGTTTAAATTTAGTTTAGACCAACATTATATACATTGATTAAATATAACAGTTTATATTCAATTACCAGCTAACATTATTTAATCGTTATTAAATAGTCGTATCATCATCTCATTGACTAACCTTTTAGTCAAATACATCGACTAACCTTTTAGTCATTTAATAAGGCATCAATATGATTATTTTCTCAAATAATCACATCTCTCAAACACATCCTTTAGGTGTGACTTTTAGGGATCAGTTGATCACCGCCATCTGTATGACAATAACGGCAAACTTATCTAGCAAGCCAACCGTTATCGATAAACGTTAATCAACTGATTATAATACAAAGTATACCCTGTGAACCTTAGCTATTATCACACTAACTGTGGAGGACACTAGCTCCAACAATCTCCCACTTGTCCTTACAAGTGTATGTGCGATAACCGATTCTCATATCCTTAAATTTCTCCCACTCAATGTAAAACAATTTGCAAAGTCCGCATTCACAAAGGTCGTATTTTACAAGTGATCAGTATCAAGAGTGGTTTTCCCGACTAGAGAGTAAATCAACTGATAAACGAATCATTATTCGAGCATGGCCATGCATTTCAGTTACTACTCCTCGAGTGGCCCTGAGAAATAACAAAACCTGATAAAGGGTTGGATATTTTCCTCAACTCGAATCATGCAGATGTAAGCACAGTATGAAATGACCCAGTAAAAATATGCTTGGCCTCCTGTTACGGTCGACCGTGAGAAAGAAACCAAAGTCACCCAAAAAACTGCCTTAATCTCAAGAGACAGTCGATAGTCAAAAGAATCGACTCTAGGAACACTATGGACGTCCAAGCCACGACCTGGCACCGAATGTTGTTAAACATTTAGGACTCCATAACGTCGTCACAAATTACAATGTCCTACGAGGTATCCTTATAACTCGTATTTGTGATCGATCAGTCAACAGTTTGACTTATGGCTCGTTGAACCCACCATCAATCGACTCAACAATTTTATAGCCAGAGTTATCAGCTCATGTAGGCGATTACGGACCAAAACCCATATAATGTTATTCTGTTCACTTTGTGGTGTTCAATGTTGTCCATACAATCCACATGAAAAACAAAATATGAAAACAATACGATGAAGTTATTATTAGTATATGAAAAAGATGTATCTAATTCATACAAACAACTAATACAATTCAGGAACACGTTTAATTCCCATGGAAGTAACGTGCCCTACATGCTTATCATGTCTTAACGGTTTAGTGAGAGGATCTGCTATGTTATCAACCGTAGCAATCTTGTCTATCACTATCTCCTTTTGCTCCACGTAATCTCTGATCATGAGAGCCTTCCGAAGTATATGTCTAGATTTGTTGCTAGACTTAGGCTTCTTAGCCTGGAAGATGGCACCTCTATTATCACAATAGATGGTGATCGGGTCATTCGAACTAGGAACTATGGCAAGTCCTTGTAAGAATTGACGCATCCATATAGCTTCCTTTGCAGCCTCTGAAGCGGCATAGTACTCGGACTCAGTCGTAGAATCTGCTAGAACACTCTGCTTGGAGCTTTTCCAGCTGACCGCAGCGCCATTAAGAGTAAATACGAATCCAGACTGAGATTTCGAGTCATCCCGATCCGTTTGGAAGCTAGCATTTGAGTAACCGGTTGCGCAAAGCTCAGTCTCTCCTCCATAAGTCAATACCCAATCCTTAGTCCTCCGTAGGTACTTAAGGATATTTTTAACAGCCATCCAGTGTGTTTCACCTGGATTGCCTTGGTACCGACTGGTCCTACTCAAAGCATATGCCACGTCTGGACGTGTGCATATCATGGCATACATGATCGATCCTATAGCTGATGCATAAGGAATTCGACTCATGCGCTCGACCTCTTCAGATGTCTTGGGTGCCTGAGCTTTACTTAAATGCATCCCAGACGTCATTGGAAGATACCCCTTCTTGGAGTTGGTCATGCTGAACCTTTCAAGAATCTTATCTATATAAGACTCCTGGCTAAGTGATAACATCCGCCGTGATCTATCTCTGTAGATTCGGATTCCCAATATGCGCTGTGCCTCGCCCAGATCTTTCATCTGGAAATGGTTCTTTAACCATACCTTAACCGAAGATAAGAGAGGAATATCATTCCCTATCAAGAGTATGTCATCGACATACAATATCAAGATAACGATTTTACTCCCACTCGACTTGACATATAAGCATGGTTCCTCAACCGATCGAATGAAACCATTTGCTTTTATGACTTGGTCGAAACGATGATTCCAACTCCGAGAAGCTTGCTTAAGTTCATAAATGGAACGCTTAAGCTTGCACACTTTCTTAGGATTTTTAGGGTCAATGAAACCTTCGGGTTGTACCATGTACAACTCCACCTCCAAATAACCGTTTAAGAAGGCGGTTTTCACGTCCATCTGCCAAATTTCATAGTCATGAAAAGCGGCAATCGCTAAGATTATCCGAATGGAACGCAGCATGACTACGGGTGCAAAAATTTCATCATAATGCAATCCTTGCACTTGAGTGAAACCTTTTGCCACTAGTCGTGCCTTATAGGTGTCTGGTTTTCCCCCTACGGAATGCTTTATCTTGTAAAGCCATTTGCACTGAAGAGGCCGAACCTTATCAGGAAAATCAACCAGATCCCATACGTCATTCTCATACATAGAGTCCATCTCGGATTGCATGGCCTCAAGCCATAGCTTTGAGTCGGAACAGGTCACGGCTCCTTTATAGGTAGCGGGTTCGTTACTCTCTAGGAGCAAAACATCGTCTCTATCGTTCTCCTCGACCATACCAATGTATCTGTCTGGAGGTATGGAGACTCTACCCGACCTTCTAGGTTCCTCAGGAATATTAACCGCAGCAGAAGATGAAGGAACATCTTCCTCCATCGGTTTCTCGGTTGTTGGTTCTTGAATCTCCGACAGATCGTAGGTTCTATCACTTGTCTTGTTCTCGAGAAATTCTTTCTCTAGAAACTTCGCACTAGCCGCAACAAAAACACGTTGTTTGGTAGGCGAATAAAGGTAATAACCAAAGATTCATTTTGGATAACCAATAAAGTATGTCTTGACCGATCGCGGGCCGAGCTTATCCTCGTGTCTTTACTTGACATAAGCCTCGCAGCCCCAAACCCGAATAAAGGACAAGTTAGGGACTGTTCCCTTCCACATTTCAAATGGGGTCTTGTCAACTGCTTTAGACGGACTTCAGTTAAGTATAAGAGTAGCTGACAAAAGAGCATAGCCCCACAATGAATCAGGCACTACCGTGTGACTCATCATAAATCGAACCATATCAAGTAATGTTCGATTTCTCCGTTCGGACACACCATTTAATTGAGGTGTTCCAGGTGGAGTTAACTGTAGTACTACACCACAGTTTTTAAGGTGTTGATCAAACTCATTCGAAAGATATTCGCCACCACGATCTGAACGTAGTGCTTTAATCTTTCTACCCAGCTGGTTTTCAACCTTATTCTGGTATTCCTTGAACTTATCAAAGGACTCACTTTTGTGCTTCATTAAGTAGACATATCCATATCTACTCAAATCGTCCGTGAAAGTGATAAAATATCTATAGCAATCTGTAGCGTTGATTGACATAGGTCCACACACATGAGTATGTATGAGTCCTAATAAGTCAGCAGCGCGCATTCCAACACCTTTAAAGGAAATTCGAGTCATTTTGCCTATGAGACATGATTCACACGTGCCAAATGATGCATAGTCAAATGGGGAGATAGTGCCATTGTCAATGAGCTTCTTCACGCGTTTTTCATTTATGTGTCCCATACGGCAATGCCATAAATAGGTTTGATCTTTGTCACCAATCTTTACCTTTTTATTACTCACATGCAATTTATCTGTGGTTTGATCTAAAACATAAATCCCATTCATGGAAACTGCTTTACCATAAATCATTTCGTTAAAGGAGAAAATACAGCTATTATCCTTTATTACAAATGAAAAACCGTTTTTATCGAGAACGGAAACAGAAATAATGTTTTTAGATAAACTGGGTACATAGTAACGGTTATTTAAAAATAACTCAAATTCACTTGGGAGTTGGATTACATATGTTCCCACTGAAACGGCAGCTACTCTTGCTCCATTCCCCACTCGCAGGTCCACATCACCCTTTTCGAGAGTTTTGATGTTTCTTAGGCCCTGCAAATGATTACACAGATGAGAACCACAACCAGTATCAAGTACCCAAGTTCCGAAACTTGCATGGTTAATCTCAATCATATGAATAAAAGATGACATACCAACAGGAGTGACGCGGCCTGCTTTTACGTCTTCAGCATACACGGGACAGTTCCGCCTCCAATGCCCAGTCTTGTGGCAATGGTGGCACTCCATGTTTTCTTTGCTCTTTGTCTTGCCTTGTGAGCTACTGCTAGTCTCACCAGGCCCACTCTTGCCCTTTCCTGGCTTCTTGAACTTCGGCTTCCCTACAGCTAGGTCGGCCTGAGCCTTGCCCTTACCCTTACCCTTGTTTGCAATCATGAGAACGTCCTGCTTCAGGCTCCCACTCAATTTCAGATCCTTCTCAGTCTGTATGAGAAGTGAGTGTAGCTGATGAGGATTTCTCTTCAAATCATTCATGTAGTAATTTGCCCTGAATTGGGCAAAACCATCATGGAGTGAATGAAGCATGCGGTCAATGACCACGCTCTCTTTGATTTTGCAATCAAGTGCCTCCAGTTTTTCGAGATTCTCGATCATGTCGAGAATGTGTGGGCTAACCGGTTGGCCCTTCTGGAGTTTCGCCTCAAAGAAGCGAGTGGTAAGCTCATACATAACGATCTGCGGTGCTTTTGAGAACTCGTTAGTGAGCGTGGTGAAAATCTTGTTTGCACCTTGGGCAATGAATCGTCTTTGCAAATTGGATTTCATTGAAAAGATGAGTACGTTCTTTATCGCACCCGCCTCCATTACGAAATCACTATAAGCAAGTGATTCATTTGCTTTTGCATTGGGGCCTGGGTTAGGCGGTAGTGGCTCAGTCAAGTACTTGAGCTTACCGTCAGCTATGGCAGCATTCCGTAATGAAGCCTCCCAGTCCCGCAAAGTTGGACCCGTTATTCTTCAGTCGCGTGTACTGATTCATGTTGTCCATGAACATCTTAAGCCAGGATTCGCGTGCGAGCGTGGCACTTGGCATAGGGGCATCAGCATGTCCAGCCATTTGTTATAACAGTTTTATCGATATAAATGAATGCTACACTGCGAGAAAGGAGATAAAACATAATAAGCATTTTCATCGTTTTAATTAAGTCTAATGCAAAACCGATTAATGCGAAGACTCTTGCATTTATACAATTGACCTCCCTCAAGTATTATATAAATGATCTCAAGACTCAATTTCTGTAAATTGATAAGCCAACTTCTTGGCTAATTCTACTTTTAGAATTCCTGGTCGATAAATTTCTGTAAATTCTATCTTTAGTCCATCATAGTCACGAGATATTACTCGGACTATAAAGTTGAGGTAAAATAGGTCAACACATACTACTTACCCAACGTAGAAGGGATCATATGGAGAGAAAGGTCCTTTATGCCTACCGACGAAGAAGGGATTCATAGCAGTTTTCCCTATAAAGACTAATCTCAATTTTAGGTTTTAGAGGAAGGTCCATCGGCTTTAATTTTATTCATTTAAGTGAACGAATGATCTAGCATTTAGAGAATGAATAATTTAAGATGATAGCTTTTAGAATTTTGAGTGACATCTGGATGTCCATGATAATTAACATACAATCTATATGAGTCAATTTTCATGCAATTAAGTAGTAGGTGGTTTGGTTTAGGCGGAATATGATGCACTAACTATCATGCAAAAGAAAAACAATAAGAACGGAAAAATGAAAATCAAAGTACAAAGTCCTAGTGTGGCCTATCCTATCAAAATAGAACAAAAATTACACTTTGGAATCCATCCTTATGGACCCTAGAAGCTTGACTTGATGTTCCATCTTGGTCCATGTAGCGGGAGTGAGCTATCCGATCTCCATCTTTGGTCTTCTCAAAAATACAATTTTTAAAAAAAATTACAAAATATAAACCTATTTACATTCTAATTTAAAAATTATAATTAAAGATTACAAAGGGGAGATTCGAGATCTCAAAATACATCAAAGACCATGTTACCATCATTACGATAACACAATCTACTAAGGCCACACTAAGCAATACAAATTACAACCTCTTGTAAAAATACCAAAATAATCCATTCATCCATTCATTCATTCATTCAACAAAATAAAATGCATCAACAAAATAAATTAAACCTTCAAGACATAATTCATTAATTATGATGATTAATTTATCCAAACCACCTTTAAAATGATCAAATTTATATGACAATTCCTTAATTGCACACAACAATTTTAATCAACCATAATCCAATTTAATTGATATTATCGGGTATAACATAAATTAAATTCAACATTATTTTAAACCTTTTTAAAATAATAGGGTATTTATCATTGTGAACTTTTTCACAACAACAAATAACACACATTATCTTTATAATGCAATAAACAAAATTAAAAATTAAAATTTTTTTTTTCACTATTCACGGATGAACAGTAGCCGTGAACAGTAGCAGGTACCAAAAAATTTTTTTTTTATTTTTATTTTTTTTTCTCTCAGTTTAAAAAAAAAACAAAAACGAACCCTAATTTTTTTTATGAACAGTAGCCGTAGCCACGGTGAACAGTAAAAAAAATACAAATTAATCTTTTTAATTTGATCATGCTAATAAAACTAGATCGGTACAAACATTCAACATCTAATCATTATTAAACATTGATACAAACTAGATGATTCATATTAACCTTTTAAAATGAATATCTAAATCATGATTAATCGATTATCAAAATACCCAACTAACCATAATTGTTTTGTATATTCATACCGAAAAATTAGCAAAATGAATGTTCTTTAACATCCAAAACAAATTCCATTTTCATTTCAATTTAATCCTCATTAAATCAAAACATCAACTAATTCATTATATTATTATCTTAACTCATTAAAACAACAACATTTATGAATAAAAAATGGAACCCTAAAAAAAAAAAACAACTCACGGCTAAAAAAAAAATGTTTCGGCCAGAAAAAAAAAATTACAGCCATTTTTTTTTTTAAAAAAAAAAAATATACCAATCATTTAATGAAAACATATAAAATAATTTTTATAGCCTAAAGCTCTGATATTACTTGTGGGAAATATCGGTATACTTCCCTTTAAATTTTTCGGATTATAATGAAATTATAACTATATGAATTTCTAGTCATAAATGAAATTGCATAATATAAAACAAGAGATTAAGAAATAACCTTCGGTCCTAGTAAAAGGCCTAAGAACAAATACCAAAGTAGGTATTCTCCTAATCGTTTCACCCAAGATGGTTCAAGAAATGCCTTCGTCGTGCTAGAACGAATACCCAAAAATTATTACTAATTTTGTGTGTATAATGATGATGAATATGGAGATGAATAAGAGAGTGAAAAATCAGAATTTTTCTCCTCTTTTCACCCTTGTGTGCTGTGAGAATTGGAGACCATTAGCGTTTTTATTTCTCTCCTTTTATTACTCCCTTAGAGCCGTGTAAATCAAAAAGAGAATAAAAAAAACCTAGTTTCCATATTTCTCTCAACCTATATTTGGTAGTTATCATATCATTTAATATGTACATAATGTAATATGTATTCTAATTATTACTAGTAATGGACCGTCATAAAAACCGAGTAATGACGGACCAATACACTATAATAATATCGTGTAATACATATTCGCCAATTTAAATATAACAGTTTATATTTAGTTTAGACCAACATTATATACATTGATTAAATATAACATTTTATATTCAATTACCAGCTAACATTATTTAATCGTTAATAAATAATCGTATCATCATCACATTAACTAACCTTTTAGTCAAATAATCGACTAACCTTTTAGTCATTTAATAAGGCATCAATATGATTATTTTCTCAAATAATCACATCTCTCAAACACATCTTTTAGGTGTGACTTTTAGGGATCAGTTGATCACCGCCATCTGTATGACAATAACGTCAAACTTATCTAGCAACCCAACCGTTATCGATAAACGTTAATCAACTGATTATAATACAAAGTATACCCTGTGAACCTTAGCTGTTATCACACTAACTGTGGAGGACACTAGTTCCAACAGAATTAATGTTCTTACATGCATGTTGAATTGTTGAGTTATGAATCACTTTGTGGTACACGGCGGACCACGGAGGGGCGCACTTGGGAGGTTAAGCGTAAAAATACGCATTTGTGGAGTCGCCACCAATTTTTATGGGAAATTGGAACTGTTCGAATACTTTATGTCATGTCAAGACATAAACTGATGACATGAAAACTAAGAACTCGTTACCCTTAGCATTCTATGTCTAGAATGACTCTCGTGGATGCCAATGAACACGGATGTTCACACTTAATCCTGCCCGCCTCGATAGCGCCTCTACTAATGATTAGGAAAATCGTTCGTATTTGATTCATTATTGATTATATGCATGCAATGCAACATCCAACATTTTAATCTTAGCATTTGAATTAGACTATGTCGGTGAACATGTAATTAGCACTCAATTATGTCGAAATTGGGGATTTAGAATTAATTACATATGAGAGAGAAGCAAAATCAAACAGTTACAATGGTTAAATAAGATTACAACGGATTACAAAGAATTATAGGATCCACGTCAGAAATATATTCGAAACGGAGATTTGAAGAACAAAGAAAAGATTTGAAAACTAAAAGTGACAGATTAGGAGCGATATTACACCTAATAGTTAATTAATTACGTATTTAAAGCTACGTCAAAACGAGAACGGAAGTTTAGGGACATAAGTCAACGCAGAACAGGCGCAGCAACAACTGCGTTCTCTAAAAGAGGTGTGGGGCTCATTGCGTCTGGTCTTGAGCTGAATTCTAACTGTGGGATCAGAATCGCGAGTAATTATCATTCCTTTGTATATTTACGATTGATTATTGACCTATAACACGAATACAAGTGGTTTAACATATTAATTACTCTATAATTTGTATCAATAACGAATTCCAGAGACTTGATATGAACAAATCGAATTTCGAAGACCCAATTTTGATTTAAAGACGAAAACCCGCTAATATTTAATTTTTAAGAATTTAGGTCGAGAACAAAATGTTTTATATGAAAGATTATATTGAAATATGGTTTATGTACGAAGAAAAGGAAATAAGAAAACAAAAGTGAACAAAATCGCAAGAACCAGAGGAAGAAGAAGAAGAGCAGGAGCAGGGCAGCCTCTCGAAGAGACGCAGCTTGCGCTGCGATCCTTCTAGGAGGCGCAGCTGCTACGGTGTTTCTTGACGTCCGATGTCTTGTAAAAAGGTTTTGTAAAAAGGTTTTGTTTTAAAACTCGGTTTTCAAGTTACTTATGATGTGAATCTTTCATTAATTGAGCGGAAAAAATATATATTCATAAAAATATGGGATTTACACCCTCAGACTTACATGTTTGACGAAACGAGATTAACTAAGTTAACGTTTAGTGATTCCTAGACTCGAATGTACGTAGAAAGTGCCCTCGTTAGAGGATTTAAATTGATTGATTGAATTAATTGATTGTGTAGTGGTCCAATTGTTCGGTCATGCAATGTGACGGGTACCCAGAATGATCTGAGCTTACGTGGTCGATTGATCAAGCACGTAGATGTCGAAAGCTTAGAGCAAAGTCTAGAATGGAAAGAGAGAAGAGAAGGGCGGAACACTCGCGTGCCAAAAAGTGAGATCGGAGGTCTCCGTTTATACTAGAAAATATGAAGAGTTTTGGTTTAACTCAAACTTTGGAAAGGAATCACAAAAATATTCTGCAAACGGAGAAAACATGTTGAAGAAGGGGCGCAGCAGAAGCTGCGATCCTTCAAAGGGACGCATCACTTGCTACGTTATTTCCCCATAGATTTCCTACTGCGGAATACATATTTCCACGTTTATATTATGGAAATGCGGTAGATCTATACTTCCTTTTGAAAAGATATGATATAAATTTTACCGAAAAGATAGAATTTAAGGATTTAAGAAATATCCAGAATATTCTAGAGCGTTCCGACTCGGCATTTTAAAACGGTTTTGTGATACACGTGTTCGCGATACTTTCCAGCCGTGGCGCGCGCGGGGCTATTGACGGAGAAACGAGGGACATGCGTATAAATACGCATTTGTGGAATCGCTACCAACTTTTGTGTGAAGTTGGAATCGTTCGAATACTTCATGTCATGTCAAGACACAAAAGTGATGACATGAACACTAAGAACTCGTTACTCTTACCATTCTACATCTAGAATGACTCTCGTGGATGCCAATAAACACGGATGTTCACAGAGATCTGGATTACGGGGTGTGGGTACGTATTAGCAAGTTCTTTAATCGAACACCTAATCCCACCCGCCTTGATAGCGGCCTCTACTAATTATTAGGGAAACTCTTCTTGATATGTAGTCGGTTAAATGCACGATATGCAACATCCACGTTTTAACCCTAGTATGTCAGTTAGCTATGTAATTTAAGCATGTAGTTTAGCATTCAATTGAATCGAAATTGGATTTAAGGTTGATTACATGTGAAAGACAAATAAATCATACAATACAATGATTAAATAAAGCTATAAAAGAATTATTACAAAGATTACAACGGATACGGGATCTATGTAGAAAATATGCCCAAAATAAAAGATTTGAAGAAAAGAAAGACTAAACGACTAAACGAATAGATTAGTAGCAATACTAGGGTTTATAGTTGATTAATTAAGCAATTAAGCTACGTCAAAGCGAATCAGGAAGTTCAGAGACAGAATCCAACCCAGAACTGGCACATCGTTGGGTTCTGGTTGTGAAG
Organism: Heliosperma pusillum; assembly: GCA_022085475.1. NCBI lineage: Eukaryota > Viridiplantae > Streptophyta > Magnoliopsida > Caryophyllales > Caryophyllaceae > Heliosperma > Heliosperma pusillum. Next base: position 30,815 of record JAIUZE010066098.1, read on the forward strand.
CCAGAATCGCAATCAGTTAGTATTCGTTTGTATATTTACGGTTTATTATTGATCTACAAGTCGAATTGAAGTGATTTAAGAGATTAATTATACTAAATATATCAAAGACGAATCTAGAGACTAGATATGGAAGCATCTAACCTCTAAATACTTAGACTTGATCTAAAAGACGACAAAAACCCAGTAATATTGATTACTATGGATCTAAGACGAACAAATAATCTAAATATGACATTAGATTATAAGACAATTTATAAGAAATAATAAAAAGCTAATAATGGTTTTGAAATGATTTTAACATGAATTCGACATGAATCTTACATGATATAAAATAAAATACAAAAGCGGGATTATTACATGTTGACGAAACGTGACTAACTAAGTTGTGTTTTAGCGATAGCTCGACTCGAATGCAAAGAAAGTGCCCTCGTAAGAGGATCGAAAAGATTAGTTAAATTGATTAAGGTGTAGTTGGTCATATTGGTAGGTCTATGCAAGAACGTAACGGGAACCCAGAAGGATCTGAGCTTACGTGGTCGATTAATCAAGCACGTAGATGTCAAAATTCTTAGAACAAGGCATAGAAAGCAAAGAGAGAGAAAGAAGGGGCGGAACACTCGCGTGCCTTGAAAGTGTGCACGAACCTCTCCTTATATAGGGAGAAATCAGAATAGTTTTGGAATAACTCAAACACGTAAATAAATCTAGAAAATATTTTGAACACAAGAAAAACGAGCTGGGGAAGAGGCGCATCAAGAACTGCGACCCTTGGAAGAGACGCAGCGCCCGCTGCGTCATTTTCCAAGCAGTTTCATACTTTGAAAGAAAGATTTCTGCGTTTCTTTATTGGAATTGCGGTAAATTTCGAATTTTTTAAATAAAATACGGATATATTTTACCAAGAAAGATAAGTTTTAAAATATTAAATATCCGGAATATTCTCTGTTGGAGTAAGTGTCCTCCATAATAGTGCATTTATATAATAAATCTCATTTGGAATATACGTGGCATGATTAGTATATTTTGATGCTCCACGTCAGTTGATTAACGTAAATCAGTAACGCTCAGCTGACTAGAGTTTGACGTTATTGTCGTATGACGACGGTGATCAACTGATCCCTTTAGGTCACACCTATAGGATGAGACCTAAATAAAATACTAATTATTTATATACGATACAGTTTAATTAAAGCATTACATATATTAGATATGAACGTTTAGTTACGAGAGTTATTTATTGGAAATTGAGTTAGGAACTCATTCCACTTAAGTTTATTAGTCAATTAAACGATAACTGACTGAATAAATTTTACGTCTAATTTAATACGATTAAATAAGATATAATTTAGTGATTAATCGTTAATTCATTAAATTAGTTGAGGGTATGCATATATTTTGAGGTAGAGGTAATTAGTTAATTATATTTACAAAGATTTGTAAAATAAATTAATGGGGCATTGCGGGACCCATTTTATATTTATATAATTGTAAAATATCACTTACAAGTTAAGTTTATATTATTTATTAATTTGAGTCATATAATTGTTATATGATCAAATTAACACTTAATTATATAAGATAATTAAGCATATGATTATAAGTATTTGTGGGACAAATATCAAAAATCAAAATGGACTACATTTCACCATGTGGACCGAAATTGTAGTGGAAAAACACAATGATGATTGTTCATTTCTTGTATCACACTACAACATATTGATTATGACATATTATGACATGAACATGATCATAAACAATCCCACACACTAACTTTTTGCATGAAAATAATAATAAGCAAAATAAAGCTCATTTTGAAGCTTGTGATCCGGCCATAGTGCCATAAATAGAACAATTGTTGTTCAATTTCATTCACTTGATTTTTCATGCTTATTTCTTGCTTTTCTTTCTAACTCAACAACTCTCTAAAACTCAAATGCAAACTAATATTCATATCATATTACTAGTGTAGTAATACTGTAACACCCGGAAATGTACTCTATTTTTCTAGTAGAAATATTTTACGAAATCTTTTCAGTAATTTTAAGTTTTAAATTATAATTTTAAGTTCCGAGTCGAATTTAGAATTTCCGAGTTCGTATTTGGAAATTCTGCGAGATTTCATGAAAAAGCCGTCTTAAGTCTAGTTTGACTTTTTTGGACTTTGGAAATCGTCTTTGACTTTTCCTACACAACTCACACTACTCCTTCCTTAACCTAATTCTTCATTAAACACAAATCAAACACACAACCCCCTTTCTTCTCCATTAAGAAAGCTCATCTTTTTCCCTCTTTGATTTCAAGCTTAGAATTGACGTAACTTCTTCGTTACTCAATAGAATTTACGTAAGTTCGTCTTATTCTTCATCCCGTACCTTCCTCTATCCGTATTGATAATAAAATTATCGTCTTTCTCGCTTTTTAAGCATTCCGTCTTTCTCAAGATGAACCTTATTCATCTTTTTACGATCTATTTGTAGGTGGCGACCTCCAAGATCCCGACAAAGACTATTTCCTTATAGAAGAGGAGCTTGACGATCATTAGAGACGCATAGAAGGTAACGGTGAAGGGTTACTCGGTATTACTTACGTGTTTTACATGTTTATATGCTAGAAAATCGTATTAGATTACGATTAGGAAGTTTAGATACCATGCTAGGATTAATGAATGATGTTATATGATGAATATTGATGATATATGTTGATTGTTGATGATTATTGGAAGTATAATTGAGTTTTGAAATGAATTGGTTAAGCTTTGGAAGCTCTCGGGTGAAGAAGTGCTCCCAGCCGGTCGCCCGGCCGCCGGTCTGACCACCGGCTGGGAACACATCAGAAACACCTTTGGAAATTGAGAATTTGTATGAAGTGGTGCTCCAGGCCGGCCAACCGGCCACCGGTCAACCCACCGCCCTGGAACACATCAGTAAGGCAAGTTTTGATTTTGGTGTAGTGCTCTGTGCCGGTCGACCGGCCGCCGGTCGACTGACCGGCCCAGACCCCTTTTCTCTGTTTTTGGGATTTTGCCTGTGTTCTGAGCCGGCCCACCGGCCGCCGGTCTCCAGCCTGGCCTGGAACACGGCTGTATATTTTTCCTCCAACTTTTAAAACTCGTAATTTATAATAGTTCGCATGATCCGTTTACCGTGTAATTTTACGTAAGGTCTTATAATATTCATGTTTTGGATATATGATATCTCTTTCGCATGTATCACATGTTTTGTGACGGTTTTCGATATGTTCCCACTTTGAGTCGGTTTTTACAAATGAGTCGGTGTGAGCACTATTTTGTATTGTGCTTTGTATTCTCATTCCCTTGGCTACCTTCCCGTTCGTAAGGCTGGAATGTCGGAACGGAGAGGTATCCTACTGCTTAATTGCATGTGTAGTGGGCATATGACGACGTTGTTGGGAGTTGAACGCTCTGCGTTGTTCGACCCGGCCGTCAAATGTTGTATACTTGCGAGGTGGTGTTATTTGCATGTAGCGTACCGCTTGTTATGAGGCTTGAGCTGTTTTTCCGCCTCTTTCGTGAATTGATCTAACGAATTTGGGGTACTCGGCGTTTATTTTTGTAAGACCGAGTCTTGGATGCGAAACGTCATCGCATGTCGAATCGGAAAATGTGATTCCGAGAATCTGGCCAGGTTTAGATTAGGACCGGGTGGTGCCGGGGATTGCCGGGGGGTGGTGGTTATGGTATTTATGAATCGTCGTTCTACCAGGAGGAAAATAGTCTTACATATACGAAATGTTGAATCGTTTGATGAGTTCAGGGAAATGTTTATCCCGGGGATGCCTGTTCAATCATACTTGCCATGTACACGATGCTAGTGCGTTTCATTTACCGTGAGAGTTGTCGTCTTGTGTCGTTCTTGAATGCGTGATTTCATGATATTGTTCATGGTCAGTGCATGATTGGACACCGTCATTGTCTTGGTTCGTGAATGGATGATAATATGTTGGATTTGTGTAATCATCGCATGACTTGACTGGTTTGTCTGTCGAGTCTCAATCTTATCAATCTTATACCGCTAACGGGGAGATGCAAGCCCTAGTGAGCGTATTCGATTGCCTAAGAGTGTCTATCCCGAGTCTTTGAATAACATGATGGTTACGGATTTGATTTCCACATGATCCTTATCCTTATATCTCGTATTGCCTATCTATTTTATCGTAACTCACATGGATATGTATATATATGCATGCTTTACTTTTGTATTTCCTTATATGTACGTTTGATGTGATATGGCTGGGAGAACCCGGAGTTACTCCCCACTGACTGTGGCATTCATGTTTTTCATGGATGAACAGGTTGCTTGCTATGGATGACTTTTTGGATACGATATTTTGGGGTTCGGGTGTGAGCTAGCGGGGGTTGTCCCTGGAAGTTTCCACCTCTAGACAGAGGTAGCGTAGTTTTGGTTTAAACACTTGTTCTTGAAACATTTTAAGAGACCCCTCTTTGTTGTATTTCGTACTTAGTTTGTAATATTTTGACGCTCTTCGTTTTATCTATCTTGCATGTATAAAAGTTTTAAAATACCGTATTTTTCCGCATATTATTTCACATGCTTGTATGTTTTATATTTCCGCATTCGCGAGGGTTGTCACAGTTGGTATCAGAGCTTTGATCGCTCCCGACGCACACACGTGAACCCTACCTTAAACTACTTGACCTTGAAATAATAAATGAGAGAGTTGGGTAGAAGTTAAGGACTTTAAAATTGGGGTAGTCTTTGTTTTAATATGCTAATTGAAATAGAGTAACTTAATTGTTTTTTGCTTCTTATGAAGATGGTTAGACCGCGTGTAGCTGATAATATTATGATGGAGGCTCTTGCTCAAGTGCTGAAGAATCAGCAAGATGCCGCTCTAGCTAATGCCAACCAAGTTCACCCTAGAAGGGAGGACAATCAACAAGGTGGTTATGCATGGTTGGCGGGTCAGATTGCGAGGAGTAAGATCGTGCCTTATGGGGGAGAACCGGATCCTACGGAGCTATCCGATTGGTTCCGGGAGATGGAAAAGCAGTTTGATCTTTACCAAGTCCGGGAAGAGGATAAAGTGAGGATTTCAAAGCACTTTCTAGTGCGGGAAGCCGACAACTGGTGGGCTATCACAAGTGCCACCGCAACTCTTGAAGAGGACTTTAACTGGGCTTGCTTTAAGGCTCTTGTGGAGGGTAGGTTTTACCCTAAGGAGCTTAAACAGCAAAGGCTCAAGGAGTTCATAGATTTTAAGCAAGGCAACCTATCGGCTCAAGATTTTACGACGGAGTTTAATAAGCTCGCTCACTTTGCGCCGAGGCTTATTCGTGATGATTAAGATCGTGCATTCTACTATCGTAATAAGTTGAATGCCGTGCTGCAAAGTAAAGTGAGAAGGGGTACCGCATCCTTTGGAGATCTCTACGACGATGCCTTATGGGCTGAAAATTCAATGAAAGCTATTCGAGATGAGGCGTTAATGAATAATCCCTCTCCTTCTTATGCTCCTAGGCCGAATGCTTATGGGAAGAGGCCGTTCATTCCGTCTTCCTCTAATTCCTATGCTAACAAGAGAAGGTTTAATCCTTCTTCCAATGCCAATGCAAGGAATCCTTCTCCTTTTATTCCTAGAGCTACTTCAAATGTGGCTCATAAGCCTTATACTCCTCAAGCTCAAGCTCAGGGTCGTTTTTGCAACCGGTGTAGACTTCCTCTACACCCCGGTAAAGCATGTTTCAACCGACCTTACATTTGCTACTTTTGTCAAAAGGGTGGTCATCGTTACGAAGATTGCCCCGATCGAAAGTTGCCCCCTCCTCCTAAGCCTAAGGGTTCAATCTTTGTCATGAGCCGTGCCGAAGCCGATGCTCATCCCGAGATCATAACGGGTATGTTCTCAATTTTAGAGCAACCGTGTCTTATTTTATTTGATACCGGTGCTTCAATGTCTTTTGTGTCATCGACTTATGCTAGTAAATTATCAATCAAGCCTACTTCTAGTGAGGATACTCCCATATCCTTACCTTCCGGAGATATTATCTCTTGTTCAACCCTTTATCCAAATGTACCTATTTCTATTTCGGGTTCTATCTTTCCTGCGAATCTCCTTAAGTTTCCTTTAGGAGAGTTTGATATTATCTTAGGTATAGATTGGTTAGCTTTGTATCATGCTAGGTTCGAGTGTCGTGATCAAAAGATTTTCTTAAAGAGTCCTTTAGGTGTTAGAATAACTTATAAGGGATCTCATCCCCGTAAAGGTGTATCTTTAATTTCCGCTTTGAAGTTGGTAAGTATGGTTAGAAAAGGTTACCAAGCATTCTTGTGTGTGGTGACTTCTTCAAATACTTCTTTGCCAAGTATTGAAGATGTGCCTATTGTTCGAGAGTTCATTGATGTATTCCCCGAAGATTTGCCCGGGATCCCTCCCGAGCGTGATGTTGAATTCTCTATTGATCTTGTCCCTGGTTCTGGTCCAATTGCCAAAGCTCCTTATCGTATGGCTCCTTCTGAATTGAAAGAGTTAAGAAAGCAGTTGGATGATATGATTGAAAAGGGTTTTATTCGACCTAGTGCCTCTCCTTGGGGTGCTCCCGTTCTTTTTGTGAAGAAGAAGGATGGTTCTATGAGGTTGTGTATCGATTACCGTGAATTGAATCGGATTACAATCAAGAATAGGTATCCTTTACCTAGAATTGAGGATTTGTTTGATCAATTAAAGGGTGCTTCTACTTTTTCGAAGATTTATTTGAGATCGGGTTATCATCAAATTCCGGTTAGAGATGTTGATATTCCAAAGACCGCTTTTAGTACGAGGTATGGCCATTATGAGTTCAAGGTAATGCCTTTTGGATTGACCAATGCTCCCGCTATCTTTATGGATCAAATGAACCGCACATTTAGTGAGTATCTTGACAAGTGTGTGGTGGTAATTCATTGTGATATTCTATTTCTCCAATCCGCAGATAGCATGCTATTCATATTGAGGATTATTTTGGGTGTTCTACGCGTCAGAAAGTGGTATGCTAAGTTCTCTAAGTGTGATTTTGTTACTAAAGTGTCCTTTCTTGGGCATAGTTGATTTCAAAAGAAGTGTTATGGTGGATCCTTCTAACAATTGAGCCGCATTGTTGATTGAAGAGTCCCCTGATAATTAACGAGAGATTCGAATTTTCCTTGGTTTAGCTGGTTATTAAATCGAGAGATTTGTCAGATTCTCTCTAAGCTTGCTATCACCTATGACCAGTTATTGAAGAAGGAAACAAATTCCTATGGAATGGAGCTTGTGAAAATGCGTTTCAAGAGTTTAAGAGAGGTTTCACTAACCGCTCCGTTGGTTTACTTTGCCTGAAATGCTGAGTAGACTTTTGATGTCTAATTGTGATGCTTCCTAAAATGGGATTAGGGTTGTGTTTCTACAAAATGGCAGGTGGTGGCTTATGCTTCTAGGCAATTGAGAGTTCATGAAGTGAACTATCCGACTCATGATCTAGAATTGGCCGCTGTTGTTCATGCTTTGAAAGTATGGAGGCATTATTTAATTGGAGTTCATTGTCGTATCTTCACCGATCACAAGAGTTTGAAATACATATTTACTCAAAAAGAGTTGAATATGAGGCAAAGAAGATGGTTGGAATTGGTGAACGATTATGATTTTGAGTTGCTGTATCATGAAGGAAAGGCGAATGTTGATGCCGATGCTCTTAGTAGGAAAGCTTCTCATGCTTTGAATGCTATGCAAGTATTACCTGTTGATCTTTGTGCCGAGTTTCGAAGATTGAGTTTGGAGTTTGTAGAGCGTGGATTTGTTCATATTGGTGCTATGATTGCCGAGCCTGTGTTTCTCCGTGAAATACGCGAAAGTCAAGTTGATGATCTTACCTACAAGTCAATTCAAGCCAAAATTCTTGAAGGTAAAGGTAAGGATTTCAAGTTTGATGATGAAGGTGTTCTTCGTTTCCATGGTCGTTTATTTGTTCCTAATGCTCTTAATTTGAGGAAGCGAGTTCTTGATGAAGCTCATCTTTCCCCTTATTCTATTCACCCCGGTGGTGATAAGATGTACAAAGATTTGAAGCTGCAGTTTTGGGGGCCGAACTTGAAGGGTGATGTTGTGTCATATGTTGGAAGATGTTTGACTTGCCAACAAGTGAAGATTGAACACAAGAGACCCGGTGGATTGCTACAACCGTTAGATATTCCGCTATGGAAGTGGGAATCTATTTCTATGGATTTTGTTATGGCTTTGCCGAAGACCGTTGGAGGTAAAGATGCCGTTTGGGTTGTTGTTGATCGATTGACCAAGTGTGCTAGATTCATTCCGATCAAAGAAACTTGGAATTTGGATCGTTTAGCAAAAGCCGATGTGGATGAAATTGTTAGATACCATGGTGTTCCTTTGGAAATTATATCCGACCGAGATCCGAGATTCTGTTCGAGATTTTGGAAAGCTTTGCAAGAAGCCATGGGTAGTAAGTTGTTGATGAGTACTGCTTTTCATGCCGCTACGGATGGTCAGACTGAGAGGACTATTCATACTTTAGAAGACTTGCTTAGGGCTTGTGCTCTTGACTTTCAGTCTAGTTGGGAAAAGAGCTTACCGTTGGTGGAGTTTTCTTACAACAACAGTTATCATGCATCGATTAAGATGGCTCCTTATGAAGCTCTTTATGGAAGGAAATGTCGGAGTCCTATATGTTGGAATCAATTGAGTGACAATCGTGATTTAGGCCCCGATGTTCTTGTTGAAACCATTGATAATGTAAAGGTCATTCGTGATAGAATGAAAGCCGCTCAAGACCGTCAAAAGTCTTATGCCGATATTCGACGAAGGCCTTTAGAATTTGAATTGGGTGATAAAGTTTTCTTGAAGGTGTCTCTATGAAGGGTGTTAAAATTTTGGTGTTAAGGGTAAATTGAGCCCGAAAATACATTGGGACCCTTTGATATTGTATAAAGGATTGGGGTGCCGTTGCTTAAAGTTGGATTTGCCGCCGAATTTGGCTAAGGTTCATGATGTTTTTCATGTTTCTCAATTGAGGAAGTATGTAAGTGATCCAAGCCATGTCTTTCAAGTTGAATTGCCCGAGCTTGAACCGAATCTATCCTTTGAAGAGAAGCCGATCCGTATCTTAGATCGTAAGGATAGGAAGTTGAGAAGTAAAGTAGTTCCGTTGGTGAACATCTTGTGGAGAAGTGCTAATGTCGAAGAAGAGACTTGGGAAACCGAAGCTTCTATGCGTAGTAAATATCCGAGTCTTTTCGAGTAAGGTAAATTTTTATTTTTCCTCAAGTTTCGAGGGCGAAACTTTTTAAAAGGCGGGGTGATTGTAACACCCGGTAATGTACCCTATTTTTTCCTAGTAGAAATATTTTACGAAATCGTTTCAGTAATTTTAAGTTTTAATTTTATAATTTTACGTTTCGATTCGAATTTAGAATTTCCGGTTCGTATTTGTAATTTCTGCGAGATTTCATGAAAATCCGCGTCTTAAGTCGAGTTTGACCTTTTCTTAACATGTTGAGTCGAGTTTGACTTTCCGTTGCCTTAGGAACCGTCTTTGACTTTGTCCTCTAACTCACCACAACTCAGACTCCTTAACCGAAAATAAATCTCATCAACACAAATCACACACCAAACGCCTTTCTTCTTTACTTAAGAACTTTCCTCTTTGATTTCCATCTTAGATTTGGCGTAGTTTCTTCGTTACTCGATAGAATTTACGTAAGTTCATCTTATTCTTCCTCCCGTACCTTTCTCTATCCGTATTGATAATAAAATTATCGTCTTTCTCGCTTTTTAAGCATTCCGTCTTTCTCAAGATGAACTTTATTCATCTTTTTAACGATCTATTTGTAGGTGGCGACCTCCAAGATCCCGACAAAGACTATTTCCTTATAGAAGAGGAGCTTGACGATCATTAGAGACGCTTAAAGGTAACGGTGAAGGGTTACTCGGTATCACTTACGTGTTTTACATGTTTATATGCTAGAAATCGTATTAGAATACGATTAGGAAGATTTGAAACCATGCTATGATTAATGAATGTTGTTATATGATGATTATAGATGATGTATATTGATTGTTGATGATTATTGGAATTGATTTATGAGAATTGAAATGGATTGAATAAGTAAAGAAAGCTCTCGGGTGAACTGGAGTTCCTGGCCGGTCGACCGGCTGCCGGTCTGCCAACCGGCTGGGAACACTCCAGTAACTCATTTGGAAAATGGGATTTTTGTATAAGAGGTGCTCCAGGCCGGCCCACCGGCCACCGGTCCATCCACCGGCCTGGAACACATCAGTAAGGGAAGCCTTGATTTTGTTGTGATTGTCTGTGCCGGT